>CM017464.2:49723837-50323837 GCA_007827005.2 Populus simonii | reverse complement strand
TAGGAATTGGGGTTGCTCTATTTTCATTCCTGCTGATAGGGGTAGGAAGTTTGGTCTACTATCTCCACAAGAAGAGGGCAGCATCGGACCCTAAGCTGTTACGTGCCCTTCAGAGCTTGCCCGGAATGCCGAGGGAGTTCCCGTTCAAGGATCTGAAGAAGGCAACCAACAATTTCGATGAGAAGCATAAGCTTGGTCAAGGTGGATTTGGTGTGGTCTACAAAGGTGTACTGCCAAAAGAAAACATCCAAGTTGCTGTCAAAAAGTTCTCTAGAGACAACATCAAGGGTCAGGATGATTTCCTGTCTGAGCTTACTGTCATTAACCGTCTCCGCCATAAACATCTAGTCCGGTTACTCGGTAACTTTTCTTCTCTCTTGCTATATCTCACATCTACCTCTCTTTGTTTCTCCATTTACGTTTTACCACATGTCCATACAAAGTCTAGATCGTATCATTTTCTTTGTCCTGGTGAACATTTTTTTACATCATGAAAGTGAAAATACTCAATTGCTTTGAAAATATAGCTTGATATTGAGAATAACAAAAAGGGTTTGCGAATTACAAGGTTCTCACTGTAGCCAAGTTCCAAGAAGGAATCTTAGCACATGTCTGGTCCAAAATGTTGTCTTACAACTTGGCATGTGCCTGGTTTGGAACTGTTCAAATTTCGCAACAACCTTTTTTTGAACATTAATTTTGTATGTTAGGTAGGCCTACAATTGTTGATTTCATCACAGAAGTGTAGCAATAGGGCTGTTGGTAAATCTTTTGATGAAACTCGGTAGAAACTCGTGATGGTTGTTGGCAGATCATTCTCCTTGTAATTTACCTTTGCTGTTTTTGTTTTGATCATCTGTAACTTTTAATTATTGGTTTCTTTTCTTTTCTTTTTAAATTCATTTCACGTTCATTTTTTCAAGTGGATCACTCTTTTGAAAAGAAAAGGCTGTCAATAGCTATATTTAATTTAATCATGTTGCTAAAATCTTAAGAAATGTTCGTGTGAACATGATTTGGCATCCTTTTTTGGAGTAAGAGTGAGAAAAAAAAACCCGAAGATTTTGCTTTCAAAGAGTCTAAAATGTAGAGCTACATAACTGGAATTTGGAAATTTGAAAGGACCAACCACCCACATTGCCACATCCATGACCAAGTAAATGGTTGTGTGCGTGTCACTTTCATGGGTTGCATAGCCAATTTGGCTCTAAATCTTCAATGCAACAGTCTTACTGCTCAATCCATGTTCATACTTCAGTATAATGTGGATCTTAATTAAAATGGTTTCTGATAATAATCTTCAAATTCATTAACTAGGCTGGTGCCACAAGAATGGGATGTTGCTTCTAGTGTATGACTACATGCCAAACGGGAGTTTGGACAATCACCTATTCCATGAAGATGAGGAGAATACCATCCTAGGGTGGAACTTAAGGTACAAGATCATATCAGGTGTAGCATCAGCTCTGCACTACCTCCATAAGGAATATGATCAGACAGTGGTGCATCGCGACCTCAAGGCTAGTAATATCATGCTGGATTCTGAGTTCAATGCTCGATTAGGTGACTTCGGTCTGGCTCGTGCATTGGAGAATGAGAAGACATCCTATGCTGAGCTAGAGGGAGTGCCCGGAACCTTGGGCTACATCGCACCAGAATGCTTTCACACTGGCAAGGCCACCCCCGAGTCTGATGTCTATGGCTTCGGTGCAGTAGTTCTAGAGGTAGTGTGCGGTCAGCGTCCATGGACCAAGATTGGAGGATTCCAATTCTTGGTGGACTGGGTCTGGTCACTACATCGCGAAGGGCGTATACTAGAAGCTGTGGACGAAAGGCTGAACAATGACTATGTTGCTGAGGAAGCACAGAGGCTGCTGCTACTCGGACTAGCATGTTCCCATCCGATAGCAAACGAAAGGCCTAAAACACAGGCCATCTTTCAAATAGTATCCGGGTCAGTGCCAGCGCCGCGCGTCCCTCCTTTCAAGCCAGCATTCGTATGGCCAGCATACGACGGCAGCATCGACTTCGACGCTAGTTCAGCTGGGACAACTCCCATTACATCTGGTTGGACCCCTCAATACATCAGCAGGGAAAGTGAAGGAAACACGGACTCTCCTGTGAGTCCTGTCTAGAAGCTGCAAAGTACCATTTCTAAATCATCCTTTTATTTCTTCTTCTTCTTTTCTCTTCACATTTCTTGGCAACAAAAGGGAAGCATCTAAGATTTCAATACTGCAAATTACTTGTTCTTTTTGCTTCTTTCAATTTGATTGACCCCCCTTTTTTTGGTCATTGTTGGAAGGGGAGACCGAGTAATTGTGTTAAAAAAAAAAAAAAATTAATCCACAGAATTGTAAGAGTTTTCTTCCTTATTTCCACCAATATTTTTTGTGGATAATCAAGCAACACTGGATTTGCCCTTTTCCTCTCTTTGTTTCAATTAACCAACAGAGATCCAAATTCATTGACCCTCACAATTCAATGTTTGAACAGTCAAGTTGTACTAATTAGCATCCACAAAAATTTAATTTTTTTTTGTTAAAAGTTATCTTTATTTTTTGATGTTTTGGATCGTTTTGATGTGCTAATCTAAAAAATAATTTTAAAATGAAAAAACATCATTTTGATATATTTTAACATGAAAAACACTTTAAAAAGCAACCACAACCATATTCCTAAATAGACACGAGTTTAACCCTCGAAGATCACATTCGAAAAAAAAATCAAGCCAATGCATCCAAACCACAAAGTAAAGGGTGATAAGATACGAGTTTTAATCGATCAGGCTTAAATCAATCAAATCTATCGATAAACTTCAATTTTTAACTGGATCAAGTGAGATTTTACAACTATACAATTATGTGAGAGGATAATGTGATTTTTTTAATAAATCATTATGAATTTATTGATTGAATTTTTTTAAAAACATTTGGGATTGATGCAGATTTACCTCCGAAATTATAATCCAGGCTGACCCTGAGTGTTGGACACTTGATTGCTTTGACTTTGCGTTCTGGTTTGGATGCTTTGGCTTAATTTTCTTTTCCTTCATGTGATCTTCAATGACTTTGTGTTCTGGTTTGGATGCTTTGGCTTTGAAGGGTCAGACTTTGACTGTTGAAACATTGAACCGTGAGATTCAATGAAAGGGGCAAATCCAATGTTGCTTTGATATTATCCACAAAATTAAATTGTTTTTTTTTTCCCCATAATTACTCGCTCTCCCCTTCCAACAACGACAAAAAAAGGGGTTAAATCAGATTGAAAGAGGCAAAAAGAAGAAGTAATTTGCAGTGAAAGCATGCAGGGAAGTAGAAAGAAAGTCAAAAGGCAATGCACAGACTATTTGCATCAGTTACAGTATACTGGGAACTGATAGTTTCTTACAACAAGATCACTTACTATGAATAAAACCAGAACTCAATCAAATTCATAGATGAACATGATCTTTGTCCTTAGTTGTCAGTTATTATTCTCAAATTCATGTTAACCTGTCTTTCATTCAAGATTTTGTATTGAGTTTTATATGTTTTTAAAGTCAAGTCAAACACAATTATCAATATAATAAAATAGGATGAGCGTGCATAGTGAGTCATATTCATATAGTTTTCTAAGCATTCCAATTCGTTTTCAATTTGCGGCTCGCTTGGCTAACGTATGACGCTGACATCGTGAAGGTTGCGGGTTCAAGGGTTTTTGCTGGCAATATTTTCTTTCATGAGTAGGCCTACTCAAGCTCACGCGTCTAATCTATTTTTTATATTTTTATTATTTAATATAAAAATAATTATAAATTTATATTTATATTTTTTATTATATAATAAGATAAAAAAATAATTTAACCCAATAAAACTCTTAACCGAAGTTATGTGTTTAATGGGTGGGTTACTAGGGTGAATATGAATTCTTAGCTGATCTTTCGCTCCCGATTAATTGGCGATTTTTCTGGGTGCTTTGCTTGGCTATTAATTAAATATACTAATCGTCCATTCATCGCCGATTCTTTTCTCTCCGATTGAATTGCCGATTTTATCTAAAGATCTCCGGTTAAAATCCCAGACCCGTTTGTTTTACGGTTATTTCACGGTCATATACCAAGTTTTCACATGCTGCCGGTCAAATTTCCGATTATTTGACATCCCTCCCGATTAACTACTCCCTTCACGGATAATACTCGCCGATTTGCTGTTGATTATTTCGCAACAACCCCCACAAATTTCCGAGGTATTAACGATTATCAGTCAAAGCAGCCGATTAATTCACATAATTAGCCAAATTTTTGCGTGCACATTTTTGCCATGATAGATGCACTTGAATTATTATGTTCAAAGCAATTCTTTTTTAAGTTACTTTTTTTTACTATGAGTAACTAGCAGTTTTGTTTTCTTCAACCTTTTCCTTTCAACAATTGTGTCCATATCAAAGATCAAGTAGAATGTGGTGCTATTAATGTTGCTCTTATTAATTAATTAATTAACAAAATCATTGTTTTTTTTTCGCGAATTAACCGGTTAACTTATTTTTTTGAGATATCTTTTGTGATTGAGTTTTTCTTTTTAATTTCATTTTTAATACATGGATTAATAAAGAATTAAGTTTTCTATTTTAAT
The DNA here is from genome assembly GCA_007827005.2 of Populus simonii. Classification (NCBI taxonomy): domain Eukaryota; kingdom Viridiplantae; phylum Streptophyta; class Magnoliopsida; order Malpighiales; family Salicaceae; genus Populus; species Populus simonii. Next base: position 50,319,224 of record CM017464.2, on the reverse strand, counting down.
TTGTTTTATATGAGGTTATTTTACTCTCTGGCTGGAGTTAAGGGTTATATGGGTTGACCTGAGTTGTTTTTGTTCTTTTTTAATTATTTATTTTCAATTTTATCCTTCAACATTGAATTGATTGGAAATTGAGCTTCTTAATTTATTTTGATTTGCTTTTTATTAGATTATTATAATCTCATGATCCAAGTTCAACAGGTTAACCTGGGTTGACTCAGGTTTTTTATCCTTTTTTATTGATTTTTTTTTTAATTTCATTCTTCAACATTAAGTTAATTAAGAGTTAGGTTTCAATATATTTTATTTATTTATTTTCTATGAGGTTATTACGATCCCATAACCTGAGTCGTAAATTTTACATGTTGACTAAGGTTGATCCAAATCGATCCATTATGTTTTTGTCTTAATATTTTTTTAAAAAAAAATGTTAGCCTTGATTTTTTTTTTATTCAAACTATGTTTTTTTTTTTTGTTTCTAATTGTTTAGGTTGTCTTTGAATTTGTAAAATAAATCAGGCCACATCAAATAAATCCCTACATAATTTTTTTTCCTTGAAAATACATTAACAATACCTAAATTTTTTAACCCGCATAATATAAGAACCGATAAATAATCTAGTGTCTTATTAAGATCAACTTGCAAATGCTTCTCCAAAACCTCTTCCTCATTTCCTTAATCTGAAGATCAATGCAGTAAATGTGTTCTAAGTTGTCTAAACCAATTCTTCTCCAGAAGTTTGGTTTTTCAGACAGAGAGAAACCCAGCACATGTTGCTTAGGCTGCAATTTTCAGAGCACTTCCATGTTGAGAGCTAACAAGAACATTGTATGATGTCGAACAATACTTTCCTGTTTATAAAATTCTTGAGATAAAATCCTCTCTCTTTTCTGTTCAAACACAGGAACATAAAAGCTTGCAAATCTATGGAGAATCAAGCATACTTGTATTACTTAGTTTGCTTGAAATCATGACAATCAGTTCAGGTAATGTATTACTTGGTTTGCTTGAAATCATGACATTCAGTTCAGGTAATGTCAAAATCTAAGAGATCCCTTCTTTACCAAACTAGAAAGGTAAAGCTAGAATGATAGTCATTCCAATTTATTTTCTGTTACTGGCAAGTGCAGCAGTTCTTCAGGCTGCAAATTGCTTGCTCCTTTATTTTTTAGGACTTGATACGTTTAAGTTCAAGGGCTTCACCAGCCTGCAATTTTGTGGTAAGTCTCAGCTTTCTGTAATCTTCATAAGTGAAAGGGACATAGAGACGAGGGTGTTCAGAGTCCACAAGTTCCGGCGGAGCTTCCACTTCCTCATTGGAAGCCAGCAGGAATGAAGCAATTGAAATCCGAATTGTAGCTTCCTTGCATTGCACTCGATGCTGCACGTTACGAAACCTCCCATTGCTCCATGCCTTTGTGACATCAACAAGCAGCAGCTTAAGAACTAAGAAGCCGATTTACTACTAATGAAAAGGTAATCAGATACAAGAACTCTATCATTACCTTAGCAATGTCTCCAAGATTGATCAGGAGGGTGCCTGGCACCGGATCAACAGCTACATACACACCAGACGGGTTCATCACTTCAAGCCCTCCAACATTTTTATCATCTTGAAGGATAGTCAGGAACCCAGAATCTGTATGTATTTGGACTCCAGAGGAGCCTATAGTTTCAGGGGTGAAGTTGTACTTGTTGATCCTGAACTGGCAAACCCATGACTCAAAAAAATCACCACTTAACCCTAAACTTTCAGCCAACTTTCGAGCTACATCCTTGGCCACCCCATGAATTGCCTTGGCATACATCTCTATAACCTCTCTGGCAACAACAATTGCAAATAAAAAATAGAATATAATGTGTAGAAATGACATTAAAGAAACCAAGTTCATTTCAGTAAGAATTTGCTGCTGAAACTCCTTGTAGCCAGAAGTTTGAAAAGATTTCTAAACATTTTAGTTCAAGATAAGAGCAATTGGCCCCCATTCAGAGAGGCTACAAGATAACCCAAAAAGGAAGTGGAGCTGTCTTGTCAATTCTAGCATCCAAAGTGATGTAGCACATCTCACTCCATCATAAGGGTTCAATCTACTGATTCTAAGGATTTTCTATCATAAGAGTGATTTTCAGAATGCCTTCTCCAGTAATAATGATGATAGTTCTCATTTTACCTTCCAACAGCCAATTGTTTTCAGCTTTAAGAAACTTAATGAAAATGAAGTGAAGAGTGGTACAAATTCAAGAGAAATGAAAAGAAAAAATTACCTTTGGTAAGAAGAGGCATCCAATTGGGAGCAGAAAGTTTCCACAGCCTGTGAAGACCCCATATCATAAAGTCCCAAAGCCTCGTAAAGAGGGTTGACTTGGCTTGGTGCCATGTAGCCACTCCCAGATATGACATCTAAGTTGCGCTTTTTCACATCGAAGGGCAGGTCTAACAATGATCTCACAACCCTCTTCATATCTGCCATGAGGGCCAAAGAGATATTGTGATTCACGAGCCTGAAACAGCCCCACTCTTCACATGCTCTTCTCAGTTTCTCATACTGTCCTGGAAACTCTTGCAGATCTATTGTTGGGACACCACTCTCTCCCATCTTTACTTGTGATAAGTCTATTCTTGATATATATATATATATATATATATATATATATATATATATATATATATATATATATATATATATAAAGGCCTTCCACTCTTTAGCAAGCTGTGTTAGAACACGGCATTGACGCTTATATAAAATTAAGGATTTGCTTTGCTTAGGCAGACATCATGTGGACAGGACTTCACATTTTGTTCCCGACAAGTATGAGAAGGCAAGGTAAAATGTTCATATAAAACAAAACAATGACATCTTTATGCTTGCCTTGGCATAGCAAGATGCCAAGAGCAGCTTGCAGGCTAGAGCAGGAAAGTACTGTCTTCAAAAACTTTAGTTGGAAATTAATCTTACCGTTCTGCATAAAAACCAACAAAAATGACGGTGCAAAAAGATGGAAATATAATGGAATTCATAGTACTCAAATGACAGTAAGAAAGGTGTGCTTCTCATTTAAGTTTTGGATGGGCATCAAAGTCATGCGATCAATTCGTAAGAAAGGTGTGCTTCTCATTTAAGTTTTGGATGGGCATCAAAGCCATGCGATCAACTCGTAAGAAAGGTGTGCTTCTCATTTAAGTTTTGGATGGGCATCAAAGCCATGCGATCAACTCGGATTATCCAAGAAAGATGAACTGAATATAAGGCAAGCGAAGTAGGTAGAAATGCAATGTACAAGACCATAACCTCTGTCTCGGTTCATCAAATTGCTCAAAAACATGCCCAAATGAATCATTTACACAGGTCGGGGGGGATATCCGGGGAGAGAATATTTTTCTTAGTCATTATTATTTTATGCTTTTAGTTTGTTTTGGTTGGTTTTGTAATTTATTTAAGGAGTTGTAAATCTTTTAGAAATCCAGACTATATATGAGTTATTTATATAGTAATAAAAATATAAATTATAGTTTTATGTGACAACCTCATTCGGCTTCAATTTCATCTTTCTAGTTTGCTATTTTCTAGTATGTTGTTTTTGTTTGTATTAGTTAGTATCGCAACACAACGATTCTAGTGTTTATTTGCTTGTTGTGTGTTGGAATAATCATAGCTAAAAGAGGTGGCAATATAGGATGTGCTTATATATGAGGGGATGAGGGGATTCCCTCTCATGAAAGAAACATTCAAAAACTGGTGATAGAAGACATGCAGAGACAAATTGCAGAATTTAAAAGAGATGTTCATGAGTTGGTAATGGATGATATATATAGACAAATTGCAAGATTAAATTGTTAGATGACAAAGGTGAAGAACCCTGGTGATTGTGATTGTGAGGAGTGATTTCGGATCCATAGTTAATTTTGAGAACATGTTTCAAAGACATGACGAACCAGATAGGAGGCTCGCGCTACACCGTGGGCTAGTCTAATTTTTTTTTTTGACATGGGAAAAAAAGATGTTATAGCGCACAAGCATTCCTAAAAAAAGCAAAAAAAATAATCAAGACTTAAGTTATTAACTTGACTGAGTTTAACAAACTTGAATAATCTAAATAATATGAATAAAACAAAATACAATGATAATAAACAAATTGATAAAAAAAAATTATGAAACTCTATTATCAAATAACTCAATATTAAAGGGAGAAACTAAAAAAATAAAAAGTAAATAAAAAAATTTCAGTCAACCCGGGTTAACTCGCTAACCCTGTGATCCTGGGCATAGGATTGAGATAACCTCGTAGAAAGAAAAGAGGAAAAAAAAGAAAGCATAAAGACCAATTCCCAATAAATCAAATGTTGAAGGAAGAAAATGTTGAAGATTCTAGTAGAATTAAGATTGATTGGACCTGATTTATAGGATGTAAAAACAAAAAGTCAGATATCTTTTTCTATAGAAATAGGATTTGTTAGTAATGTCTATTTATGTGTAGTTAATAACAATTATGGAACTGTCCTAAAATAGACTTATAGATGTTGTGTGTGTGTGTGTGTGTGTGTATTTCTATTGTAGTAAATGAGAAACAGGAAGATAAGAATTCTCCATATTGTATCAGAGTCAGGATCAAAGCTCTAAAAAAAATACTTCATTTTCCTACCCTACCCTACCATTTCTTGTTGTCTAACCTAGTAAACTTGTTCAGTTCTTAATCATGTCTGAAAACACCTTAAAAGAAACCCAAATCAGCCAAACATCAAGAGAACTCCAGAATTTACAATTGTCCTATCGGCTAAATGGAATAAATTATTTGAAGTGGTTATAAATAGTGAAAACTTTTCTGAAAGAGAAGGGAAAGATCAATCATTTGATTGACAGTCCTCCTAATCCAAAAGAACTAAAGTTCACACTTTAAGATGAAGAAGACTCCATGATTATATTGTGGCTATAGAACTATAATGTCAGAGGTTTGTGGTCCTTACATGTTCCTAGCCACAACAAAGGACGTTTGGGAAGTAGTGATAAAAACTTATTCCAAAGTGAAGGATGTTGCGTTAATATATGAGATTAAGATGAAACTCTCAGTGCCAAACAAGGTACTATAATGGTTATTGAATATTACAATACTATGAAAGGTCTCTGTTTGGAATTAGATTATTATCAAGATTTTAAGATGCAGTGCAGTGAATATGCTATAATTCTAAGGCCATGTTTGTTTCCCGGAAAATAGTTTTCGGGAAACCACTTTCCAAACTTTCCTGTGTTTGTTTACCATTAGGAAAGGTGGTCAACGGAAAACACTTTCCGGTCAAAGGAAAACACTTTCCGGTCAACAGAAAACACTTTCTAGTTAAAGAAAAATTTGACTTGGTTTCCAGGAAAATGTTTTCCCTTTTGGCTGTGTTTGTTTTCCGGAAAGTGGTTTCCTGAAAAACACTTTCCAAACTTTCATGTGTTTGTTTGCCATTAGAAAAGTTGGTCAACGGAAAACACTTTCCAGTCAAAGAAAAATTTGGCTTGGTTTTCAGGAAAGTGTTTTCCTGGAAAATTTGGGCTGAAAACACTTTCCGGAAATTGTGAAAAATTTAGAAATGTCATTATTTGCTGATTATATCAAATTTGATCCTCAAACTTTTGATTGCTATATATATTTTGTTTTAAATATTTATTTTTTAATTTCATCTCTTAAAATTTAATTTTTATATTAACTTTGGTCCTTATTTTTATAATTGCTATTTGCTTTTTCCTTATCATTTTTTTATTGAAATTTTTTATCTATCAAATTTGATCCTCATTCTTTTGATTTTTACTTATTTTATTTGAAATAATTTATGAAATGTTAATTATTATTATTTTAATCTCATCTTTCAATTTTTTTATTTTTTATTTGATCTCTATTATTTTGATTATTATTTATTTTATTTGAGATAATTTATGAAATTATATTTTTTTTTCAATTTCATTCCCAATCAACTTTTTAATTTGTAAGATTTGTTCCTCATTATTTTAATAAACTTGAAAAAAAAAACATTAATAAGTTATTTTCCAGCTCATTTTCCATAACATAACCAAACACTGGAAAGTGTGGATACAGTCTGTCCAAACACTCTTGCAAGCTCAAGAATCTGAACCTAAGCAAGGCATTGAACTTTCTCATCCATCTTTATCTGGACCTGATATTAATGATCTTGATTAGTTAATTACTATTAGAAAAGGAGTAAGAGAATGCACTAAATACCCCATATATCGTATAACTAATTTTATATCCTTTAAAAATTTCTCACCATCACATAGAGTTTTTCTCTAAAAAATAAGCATCATACCTATTCCAAAAACCTTACATGAGGCTTTAGAAAATGAGAATTGGAAAATTGTCATGAGAGAGGAGATGAATGCACTAGAGAAGAATCAAATGTGGAAAATAGTTAAGTTACCGAAAGAAAAAAACAATGGGGGTGTAAGTGGGTTTATGCTTTGAAATATATGGTTGATCGTAGCCTAGAGCAGTATAAAACTAGACTGTCGCAAAGGGATATACACAAACATTCAGAATGGACTATCAAAAGACATTGGCCCCAGTTGCTAAGATGAACATCATTCAAAATTTTATTTTTTTTATCAGCTAATTTTGGATAGTGTGTCCAATAATATGATGTAAATAATACTTTCTTACATGGAGAGTTAGAAAAGAGAGGTTTTTATGGATTCACCACCAAGATTCAACCATTTTTGTTCTCCAAACCAGGTTTGTAGACTAAAAAAGACACTTTATAGCTTAAAACAATCACCTAGAGCCTAGTTCGAAAGGTTCACAAAAGTCATGATCTCAATAGGATATCGACAAAGTTAAGGAGATCATACTCTGTTGGAGTTACTGTTTTGATTGTTTATGCATATGACATCATAATAACAGATGATGATCTTATTGAAAGGGATATATTAAGAAAAAAAACTTCCTGCATAATTCAAAATCAAAGAATTGGAAAAGCTGAAATATTTTCTTGGCATAAACGTTGCACATTCAGAAAAGGAAATTTTCGTCTCCTAACAGAAATATATCATTGATCTTCTAAAGAAAACAAGAATGGTAAACTGTAAACCATGTGAGACACCTATTAATTTAAAGCATAGGATTGACAATGATGAGAAAGGAGCCACAGTTGATCAATACCAAAGGTTAGTTGGTAAGCTAATCTACTTAGTTCGCACTCGTCTAGATGTTGCCTATGTAGTGACGTGGTGAGCCAATTCATGCACAACCCAAAAGATTCACATATGTAGACAATTGATAGACTACTCAAATATTTAAAGTCTACTCCTAGCAAAAGAATTCTATACAAGTATGAGAATCTGAAACTTGAATATTATACAGATGATGATTATGTTGGTGTCTTAACAGATAGAAAGTCAACTTCAAGTTATTGTACTCTATTAGGGTGAAACCTTGTGATGCGGAGAAGCAAAAAGCATAATATTATGTCAAGATCAAATGCAGAAGCAGAGTCCAAAACAATGGCCCTTGAAAATATGAATTGTTATGGATGAAGATTACCCTAGAGGATTTAATGATTAAATGGGATGAGTCAATGAGGTTGTTCTGTGACAATAAATATGTTATTGGAATAGCACACAATCCAGTACAACATGATAGAACTAAACATGCAAACATTTTATCAAAGAAAAACTAGATAATGAATTGATTTGCACATCATATGTTCCTATTGGTGGACAACTTGTTGATATACTCACCAAAGACGTTCAAAATCCATTATTCAAAAGTATCTTAGACAAGCTGAGAATGAAATATCTCTTACATCCAACTTAAGGGGAGTGTTGAAGATTCTACTAAAATTAAGATTAATTAGACCTGATTTATAGAATATAAAAATAGACAAATATCTTTTTCTATAGAAATAGGATCTGATAATAATATTTATTTATGTATAATTAATAGCAACTATGAAACTGTCCTAAAATAGACTTATAGATGTTATATAAATACATGTATTTCTGCTAGTGAGAAACAGGCAGACAGAATTCTCTATAGAAACTAGAAAAAAAAATCAATTTTAAAAAAATCTAAAAATCAACTTTAAAAAAATATAAAAAACTCAAAATCAACTTGTATTACCCATCAAAGCCAAAACTAATCACGTAGAAGACAAACAAAAAAAAAAAAGCTAAAAGGCCAAGCATTTAAAGAGTAAAGAGACTTTTTATTAGATATTCACGAGATGAAGACAACATTTTGAACTCAAGAACAAGTTTATAAAGAGATTATTTTTCTTAATCGTTATTATTTTCTATTTAATTTAGAAAAATATTTTTTTATAGTATTTTTTTATTTCTATTTAGTTTAGGAGATTAAGAGTTTAAGCATTAACGAGTCTGAACAGAAGAAGACATTTGGATTAATGAGCTAAACTACCAACTCATATTTGTAAGTATAATCAACATAAAAGGAGCGAGTATTATTATATACAAACAATTCAGACTATACAAATCAAATCCTTTAAGCCAATTACAACCTCTTCAGCCTCAGTATGGTATTAGTTAGAGATCGTCAGAACCCATCCATAATTTAGTTAGTTAATCCCCAGTCATCCGCGTGGTTAAAGTTACCAGAAAGCCAACGAAAAAATCTTGAAAACCAACGGACTCTGAAGTGAAATTTCACCTCAACGAACAAGATACTCTACATCGAATGACGACCATCTGTCTTCTCTCTCACTGGTCTTTGTTCTTGAATATCTTCAAGATCATCATCATCCCCTCTCTTACCCGCCTGTTCTTTCCAATGTGCAACCAGTTTTTTCAGCCGAGCAACCTCTTTTGACGATACATTTTTGCTTGGATCATTAACAATTGATCGAACTCTTGACGCATACCTGAAATGGCAAAATGTTGAGATACCAAGGCAAAAACAAATACATGAAACTGAAAGAGATTTGTTGAGATAACTTCTAGCCTTAACTTAATTCTATCATCTTAAAACTAACCAATACTAATCTTGAATAAGACACCAACAGTATAGATATGTTAAGAATGTTAAGAAGACAGAGACATACATTAGAGAATTGTAAGACTCGTCTAAATTTGATTCGGCCGGAGATACATTCACGAACATAAGTGTCTTCGCATTACCACCCAGGGAATCACTCATTAACATTGTTAACTTGTGGTTCCTATAAGGTATGTGTTGACCACCAGAAGATAACGCGCTAATGACATCCCCGAGGGCTGAAAGTGACTTGTTGATGCTTTGAGCTTCCTTAAGTTGACTACCTGAAGAGCCTGACTTCTTTATTCTTTCTGAACCGGCAAGATCCACAAAACTTAACTGCACATGATATCAAGATGTCACGCATGAATTAACAGCTTCAACTCCAAAATATAAACTAGAGAGGCTCGCACTTCATGCTATCACATATTTTGATGCAGCTATGACTGAGCTTATATCTTCAAATTTCACAAGAAAGAACATACGACAAGTAAATGCACATGCACATTATGTTTCTGACAGCAATCATTCAGTGCATAGAAGCATCATATAATTCAATCAAGGATTAGATGAATACCTTTCCCCTTGCTACTGACTGAGTTTGAAGGTTAGTACTTTCAATAACAATTGAAAGAATCAAATGAGACCTTGAACTTTCTTCATTCATTTGAGTCCCAGACGTATGCCGCCGATCAGATCCTCTTTGAATAATGTTTTTCAATTCTTCAAATGTAGTAATGGATACAACTGTCACATTTTCAACAGAAACCATACCCTGTATATCATATAATACGTAATACATGAGCTCCAATAATGACAATCGAACTAGACAAGATTTGAAATAACAAATATTAGACACCAGTTTTGGGAAATAGCAATCACCTTTGAATCTTTTTTAATATCCAATTTTAGGCGCTTCATATTTTTTGGTAATAGAAGGTCCACAAGCGTATCTTGATACAACTCCACCATATATGCCTGCATCATTTTAAAAATAGGATAAATTTTTTCATAAAATTGAATGCAATTCAAGTTGATTTAAATGCCTAAAAAGATAACAGAAACATATTGCACACGCAATGATTGAAATGCAGAGGCATCCGTGCATGTATAGATAGAGACACTACAGTCAACATAGACAAGCCAGTCAACATAGACAAGCCAGCGAGGAACTCATGCTGATTATAAAAGTTTCTTATATCCTTAAATGAATGAAGTAAATAATCTAGCTAAAAATTTAGTGCCACCATGTAGAATATGAAGAAGCCGTCATCATTGTCAGAACCCAAAAATTGATGTAAAAACCAAAATACCTTTAATGAAAATGAGAATTTGTTGCTATCACGTCTTAAAATTTTAAAAAGTTCTGAAGTGGCACGTGGTGTCAGTCCAGGATTGCCTTCAGAGCCATAAACAGTAAATGTCTTCCCAGAACCAGTTTGGCCGTAGGCAAATATGCAAACATTGTAACCATCCACAGCAGACTGAACTAAATACTGCATCGCAATTGCCAGAAAGAAAGAATAAATCAAGAGTTTGTTGAAGAATTACAAACTAGTTACAAGGTTGAGGTTCCCTCCAGATTAAAAATTGAAGCAGTATACTGATAAATGAAATAACATTCAAACTCACTCGTGTATCCTCAAACACATCTTCCTGGGTAGCATTTCCATCAAACACTCGATCATATATATGCTGTTTTGCTTTATCATCTTTCCATGGATGTTCAACTGTAAATTCATCTGTGCTTGTAAGCAGGCCTCTATCCTTTTCAGAAATCTCTTTCTCACTTAGAGGCCTTAACCGACAGAAAACCCTGATCTTGCCTTTCATATCTGAAACGCATGAAAGGAAATGGCTTCATTAGCTTTTTAAGGTATCAGGACATATAGTTTTCATGCGGAAAAGGAACTTGTAATAATGTTAGAAAAAAATTGATGACGCAGAGGCCTGTGCAGTTGGTTTGTGAAGTAATGCAGCTTTGGATAAAAACTTAAGGCTACTGCCCCCATGAATCTCTTTACTATATTTTTTTCATTTTTCTTTCTAGCCTTTCACTTCTTTCCTCAAAGTTTTAATGACTAGTAAACCATCAATCTCTCTCTTCTTGTTTTCCCTTTACAACCATCCCTAGCAAAAACTCTCATATCAGTAAGTTACATCTTACCCTGGATCCCTAAGCAAGTTTTGACATCTTAACCCATCAAAATCTTTTGTTAATAAAGGCTGCATGACCTAATCTGATGTCACATTATTCCTAAGAGTCAAATAATTATAATTTTAATCCTATTTGACAGTGTTCATGACAACATAAAATGTCACAGTTATTAGCTATTTACTTTACCATCCTGAAGTTCTCCTAATCAGTTGCTAGATTTTCAAAAAATCCTAGGACTGCGTCGTGAAGAGCATTTAAACTGGGAGCGACATGTTCGTGATGTGATTTTTGAATATGTTGTGGTGGGATTAGGATAGCTATCCAACCTTCTATGGTATTAAAATAACGTTTCCGCAAAACTTGTTCTTCCTTGTAAAGCACTTCTAGCTCAGCAAGTTGAGATGCTTGCATCTTCAAAATGGCAGCAGTCTGCTCATTCTTTCTGTCAATGTCCTGGAAGCACGTTCCAACTTATGGATTTAGTTCAACAAATATGCAAGAAAATTTAACCAATTCATAAAGTATTTGCATAAGGTACAAGTATACACCAGAAATAAAGAAACTAATGCAAAAGCGCATATACCTCTTTCATTTCTCTCAAATCCTCCAATTCCTTCAAATTGTTCTGCAATGAAGCTAAATCTGCATTCACAATTGCAAGAGTTGATTTGGAAGTGGCCAAATCTCGTGTGACCATTTCCAGCTTCCGTTCGAGTTCAATCACTAGAAGCTTTAAGGATTGGCGTTCCTGCTCAATGTTTTTCTCAACAACTTCCATCTGCATTATAACCAACAGTGACATTAACCATTTTGCAGCGACAAATCACCAATAGATGGTTAAAATTCAAGAATGCATCACTACCTCTTCAACTTTCCTTGCAAACCTAGAGATCTTCTGTTCAAGTAAAATTTTATCATTACCCAATCTTTGCATCCTTTCTTCTGCTGCACACAGTTCCTCATTCCGCAGTTTCAATTCATCCTGGAGCTTATGCAACACCTGTGTTATCCAGTCCAAAATGATCACTTCATCATAAAGCAAGCAATATGATTCTATTGTATTAATGAGACATGAGTCCAGACCAGAAAAATCAGTAACAAATTAAACTCAAACCCAGAGCATATAGTTATATTTTCAGAATTCTACCTGGTTATTAGCTCCAACTAAATCATTTTTGGCATTTTTCTCTAGTGTGAGATTACTGAGGCTGGCCAACCTGGTTTCCATGCTCCTCTTTTCTGACAACACAACCTAAAACACAAAACATCAAAATTAGCAAAATAGACCAGGTGACTAAAGAAAGAACTCGTGCATCAGAGTTAATAATACTAACTTGAAAGGCTGCATCCTTTTCAGCACACAGTGACTTAAGTCTATCACGATCACACTCTACTTCTGCCAAGTTTTGCTTCGCTGATCTCAAGGAATCTTTCAAGCCCTCCAATTGCTCTTGCAATTTCACTTCTTGATTTTGCTTCTCATGCAATTCTTCCAATAACTAGAAAAGCATATTCACCTGTTAATCCTAAGTGCAATTTCAAAGACAATCGCATGCATAAAGGAAATATAAAAAACGTTTTTGTTCTCTGAAAAGGACTTGTTGACATCTTAGGGCCAAAAATTAAACATGTAAGTTGACACAAAGTTACCATGATGTAGGACAAAGAACAAGACAAGATAGACACAGCAAAAGCAAATCCAAACAAAAAGGACAGGGGCACAACAATAAATACAAAGATATTTCAGATATTAACAATTTCGCACTGCCTACATCTCTTGTCTACAGTTATTTCTCTTCATAATATCTTTAACATTGATAATTATTACCAAAATTAGACTTGATTTTCATGTTTGGGCTGTGTCCAAAATGACTTTATAATGCATCCAAGTTTCAGATTACACTTTTTCTGACAATATCTACGACTTGTTCCCTACATGTCCAAGACATCCAAAATGTTCTTTAGTTTCACCACCACTGTATCCCACAAATGATCATAGAATTTAAAATTTTATTTTAAAGCTTACTTGTTCAGATTTCTTCTGAGATTCTTCAATAGTTTTTGACAATTCGTTTAAACGTTTTTCGTGCACTTCTACACTGGTAGGGTTAGAATTGTTAAGAACATCTCCATTCACTGAGCCGCTAGCAACAGTCCGAGCTTTAGAATAACGACGCATCATGACATCATTTATATGTGTTTGAAGAGCAACACAAATTTCTTCTCCCTGATAAATGAAGTTTGGTTACTTAAACAAAAATACAGTTGAGAAGGTCAAGATCCAACCATGGAGAACCAACAGGGAAGTGACAAATATATTAACCTGCTTGGTCTCAAACTGGAATATGTGCAGAACACCTGCAACTCTCATCTTGAAGAAAACAGCAGTATTGCTACTACCAAACTGCATTATGTCTCTTAATTCTGCTGAATGTAAATATTCCTTTGGAACTGGACGGAAGAAGTGAACCTGTGGACCAATGAACAAACAAACTAAGGTCCAGCAGATGCATGATCTAGAATGTGAAAAGAATTTCACCATGTAGAGAGCAGACAATTAAGAATTTATTACAGTACAGGGTTGTGATAGTTTAATCCATTAATTCAAGACTTACCCCTCGCTTGTTAATGCCCAAAATAATCCGACCAGGCAAAAGTCCAATAGGATCATCAATCTTGCGAACACTGAAGAAAACTGAATTGCCATAGGGAAGCGACCTTAATATGCGTAGAAATTGCTGTCTTGCATCATCCTTTGTCAGATTTTCCTGCATGGAAACAGGACAATATCAAAAGGAGATTCTCTATAGAATAAAGAATAGCCTCTGACAGGTAAAATGCCAACTTTTTAAAGAGTAGACTTAACAAAGAAGAGGGGCAATGGATAAGTGAAACAAGTAGTAGGATATATTGAGTGCAATAGTCATCACTTGTGTAGAATATGACACTACTTTGATTCCTTGTTGAAGATACCACCTTGGATCTATTCAATTCTGACTAAAAGTGATAAACAGAGTAATCAAAGTCAATATGAACTTGAACCCATAAGTTTTTGTTGAACTTAATTGAAAACGCACTTGTATCCACATCTGCCTACCACCTCTTTGACAAATATTACTTAAATGGACACAAAAGTGGAAGAAGAAATTAAACCATTAACCACATGATTTAAGAAGATTAAACTGAAATTAGAAAACAAACCAGCAAATGATGTAGAAATGAAAATATTTGTCTAGCAGACAAACTAAGAAAAAAATGTTCTGTTCAAGAAAAAGATAAGGAAAAATATACAAAGATCCAGGAAGCAAATTGTTCTAAGCAATCCTGAACTGCAAGTCATACAAGCAAGTTGTAAACATTGACTTGAAATAACAGAATTTAAAGAAAAGTACACAAAATACTTTCTTGAAAGTTACAAAGACAGAAGTTTCAGATGCTAGTTCTTACCATGGAATGGTAACGAGAACGAATATCCAACTCCCATTCCCTCTTTCCTCGTGTAATTGCAATTTGTCTGGGTAGAAATCGCTCAAGGAGAGAGGTCCAATCACTGTGAAATGTCAGCTTCAGCATGTCAAAACTCATAGGAATAAAGAGTAACTCGAGATCAAAATCTGATCACCGTAAAGGCTTTAGGTTAAGTCACTATGACTCCAAAATGAAAGGCCAACAAACCATTGTGTATTATGAAGTTAAAATGCTAGAATTTAACTTAAATTAGACAAGGAAAAAAGGGGAGCAAGAAACTACTAACATGGATGATTCTTGACTACCGAAAAATCCAATGTCAACCAATATTTGCAATGCAGACAACTGCGCAGCATCCTCCCTCCCAACAGGATAATTGCCCAATATATAGTCATGTTGCAACTGTAACAAGATAATCATGCATCAGTAAAGCAAGAAGCTAAAATCTATGCTAAACTTTAGAGATAGCATGACAATCATTCCAAACTTTCAAGTCAAAGTTGAGGCTATTCAATAATGTTTAGGAAGAGTTTACGCACCTGAACATATGATAATTGCACAAACATTGGATCTGTTACAGCTTCATCTGACTCCCGAAATAGCTTTTTCTTAAATATCAGCTTGCAGTGCAAAATTTCTCCCTTGCTTCGATCCTTGGCTGCCTTGAATTCCGCTAACAAATCTCCAATATATTTGTTATCATCTAACCCAATGTACTCCTCTGCATGACAACAGGTTGCAGATTAGATGGCAATTTCAAATGAGCTTTGTCTAGGAAAACAATCAAGAAAGGCAAGGGATGCATACCATTCCCAGGATCAGATGACTTCGAACCAGAAACAACTTTACAGTATTCAAAAAGACTGAAGCTAGAAAATGCTGACAGCTTGATTAACCCAGAAAGTTCCTGAAACAAGTATGAATTACATTAATGTAAATAATGTTTCAAATCACTAAACACAAAATAAATCATTTTTAACAGGATAAGCTTAGGTGTCACCTTAGCCCGCAATGTCAATCAAGGCAACGACAATCGTAGCAAGATTTCAGCAAATAAATAAGAGCTTGTCATTCATAAACCCTTAACAACATATGTTATGCTATTCGTTTTGAGAAAGAAAGACAAAACACTGGATTAACTGGCTGAACCTCCCAGTTTGTGAGAAGCCTAGAGTTTTCTATTCCTTGTTTAACCATATTCAATCCAACTAGAACCAAACATCAAGCTCACAGGACCACTAGACCTTTCATAATCATGGAAATGGTTTTAAAATATACTTGTGGGTGTTCTCAGCTCTCTGATCAGGAAATTATATTCAACAAGCATTTCAAAGACAAAGTACAGAGGGCACTCTTCCAAAAAGGCTATCAGAACAGGTGACCATCATAAGATCAATTCTCCTTCCACCATATATAATAAGTACATCTTCCTCTGTTTGCATACATCTCTGAGAAAATTAGAATAAAAATAGCAGGTCCTGCTATAATTTCTATTTTTTTCCCAGTTGAGATTGAGCCTTTTGATTTTGTATATCTGTGCCTACCTAGAAAGAACCATAGAAGACAGAGTTGATGACTCTTTAAAATACCTCAACAGCATCGGACACTGTCGTTGCCATGTCATACGTGATTTCTTCAAAAGTTTCGTCCAAAAAAAACACTATTGTTGTAAGCTTTCGACCAGTTAGAAGAGCTTCAATTTCCTCACGCCCTGGTGTTGTATGCCTAGGACCAGCTTTGACAGAACGCTTCAAAGCATTTAGTGTATTTAATGCAAGGGTTTGGACCTCAGAATCAGTACTTGCACCATATGCTACATTATGGACATACTCAGATAAATATCCACCAATTTCCTTGCCAGGAGGCATAGAAGAAGCACACAAGTACATTAGCTCCCATGCTTTAATCAAATATTGCCTGCATTATGAGAATCAACAAACCTAGATAGCATCAAATAAGGAAATAACAGTATGTTGAGGAGAAACAATCATAGGCCCAAATAAAATCAAACATGTAAACTGAGCATCACTGTTTATATGTATGAGAAAGATTTGTCCATTGGACATCAGCTCAATTAATGAAAGGCCAGTTGGAATGGGTTTTAATTTCACAACTTACAAGATACTGGAAAAAAAAAAGAATAGAAAGTTTAATAAAAAAGCTATGCATGCCTGTCAGGGTTGTTCCTTGTTTGCTTTGAAATCTGAGCAAAAATTTCATCTCGAAGTTCTGCACGCTTCAGTGTGTGCTTGAACAATTTTCCAACTAGCTCAATCCGTTCATCTAAGCTTGCTGGAGCTCCTCGATCAGATGAATCAACTCCCATGTACTTCAAAATTATTTGGAACAGTTTAGTGGCACGGCTCACTAGGTCACTATTAATTTTAAGCACCGAAGTTGGTATAGGATCCTGCAAAAAAGCACTAACTTAGCTCTTCATGAGTTCATAAATGAGAATATACTGCAATGACACACAGCATACTTTTACCTTTTGGAAACACAGCATATCCTCAAATGTGAATTTTTCCCGAACTTGAGGACCTACAGATTTTTTAGAAAAGAACCCACGTTTCCCAGTGGATTGAATCTGTTTCTGCATCAATTTTAAGAATCCCTCAACCTGCATGGAACAAAACTTAAGTAGAAGTTTCACAAAAATGGAAATGACTACAATAACTAAGACTCGTTTACAAACTAGTTGGGGTCAGCTGTATGTATCCTCTTGCAACATTCAATTATCACAAACCAGATCCACATAAAAATGCAAAAAGAATATTGTCCAAAAATAACAATCGCAAGTCTAATTTGGATTCAACTCATAATATTGGAGCAAGTAAACATAAATGAGAAGCAGATGTTCTTCCACGTATTACATTGACAGCAAAATGACTTATTTGTTTATCACCTGAAATTTATCAATCAATGGTATAGCACCAGCAAGTTCTGCCGGAATAGTCATGGAAAGGGTTGCTGGTGTACTGTGAGAAACAACAATAAATACTTAGAGGTTAGATAGTGTCTTGCAAAAGAAAACATAAAGATTACTTCCTGGAAGTTCTAAAGCTATCTAGTCAGTTTTCACAAGCAATATAGAGACTATGAAGAGCGAATTATGTGTTCCTAAAAAATTGGGATGGCAAAACAAGTCAAAGACAAAACACCTGGGAGGAAATGTTTACCAAGTCCTTTCCATTTTATCATGGTAAAAACTTTTGAATAAAATCTAGAGATACAAGGTCAAAAAATTACAACGAATGGTTAAGTCTAAAGTTGTTTTCAATCCGAGTTTCATCGCATCTCAACAGTAAACAAATAATAAAAAACCAACAATGAAATTAACAAACAAGAAGCTAAGAATGGCATAGTAAACTTACGGCGTATCGAAATTGGAGCCATCGCTATCATATCCATCCCCATTTGAGAAAGAAGCAGAAGGGTGCATAGGAGTCTCTTCATTTCCATTAGTGGAGTTAAAAGAAGTCCTTCTTGATCTTATACTTTGAGCCATTAATGAATGCACATCAAGTTTCATTTCTCAAACACAAATAACCCCACGTCACATGACTATTAATCCGCTCCACGAATAAACCAGTTTCTCCATGTAGCTTCCCCGGCTATATTTCCTTAATAACTGCAAAAGACAAACACTTTAAAGATCAAAACATTATCTTTAGCTAAAAGGGTATCCAAAATAACAATCCAAGAAGTCAACAAGATTCAAAATTCAATCAAGAAACACACACCTATCAATGCAGATCCACAATAATCTATCTAAAACAGCGACAGAAACAAAACCCAGATGGGAAATGGCAAAGAAGTGACAAGAAGTGAAAAGGAACTGAAATTTAACAATCAAGAAATGCACACGAAAAATGGGAACCAAGAAAAGGTTCTTTCCTTTTGAAGCTGACAATCAAGAAAGGAGGAAACTTTGAGAGATTAAGAGATCTGAAATGGTGATGGCGATGGTGTATCGATGGCACTGATAGATAAAAGTGTGTAGAGAGAGAGGGAGTGGAGGGTGATAGTCACGAGAATGATATAAATGGGAGAGGAGAGGAGAGGAGAGGAGAGGAAGGGACGGCAATGAGTTGCTGCTTCTACTTCTACACTTTTTTTGTCCTTTTTCTTCTGCTCCATGGCGGAGTACATAAATTAGCCTCTTCCAAAAATTCAAATTTACAACGCCATCTAATAAGATTTTAATTTTTTTTTTAATTTACTAAAAAACAATCTTGAATCCAGCGTGTCAATTAAAATTTACTTGGTTTAATAAAAAAAATTAAAATAATATTTTTTTTAAAAATAAGTTAAATGAATCTATCAGCTCCATGGTTTTTTTTAATATTGAACTCTAGAAGCAAGTTAGCTAGATCTTTAAGTGACATGTTTAATAACTATTAAAATAAAACTGAAGTAATATTGTAAAATAAATTTTAAAAATATAAATTAACATATTTTTTTATGAAAAATTATTAAAAAAACATGATAATGATTGAATGTTTCCTTTCAAAAGGTAATAATATAGTTTTTTGCACCACAAATATTTTATTAGAAGCTTCACTTTTCAGCTTCTAATGAATTGATGAAAGATTGAGTGTGTTTGATAGTGTAATAGCAGTGAATGATGTTTTTTTTATTTTTTAAAGCTATTTTTGACATTAGCACATCAAAACAATTCAAAACATACAAACCATATTAAATTTTAGCAAAAAAAATTAATTTTTTTTAAAACACGGCTTCGGTTTCTTAATGGTTTAACTTGGTTTTGTATAATAAAATAATTTAAATTTTTTTTACTAAATTTTTTTTTTGTGTTTTGGATCTTTTTGATGTGCTGATCTCAAAAATAATTTTAAAAAAAATCATTTTAATACATTTCAACACAAAAAATATTTTAAAAAATAATTATAATCACATTCTCAAAACAAGTAATAATTATATTTAATTACTAATGAATTGCGGTTATATTAACGTTGTAACTAATCATCAATATTATAATTATATATTTTTTAATATATTCCCCTTTTCATTTCATTTAAAAAGTCTTTTTTTTTCTCTTAGCTTCTTGTCACGGGTATTTCTTTTTTGCAACAAATTAGATAAAATAAAATAAAAATTTATTTCATTTGATTATAAAAATACTTGTTATTGAAACAGCATAATAATCTTTAGTACGTCGCTATATTCTTATCGAGGTCGATTTTATCATTGAATTAGTAACGCAATTTGTATATATTATTTTTTATTTCTAAAATATTCTTATAAGGTAAACAAATGGAAGATTTTCATGTGCAAATGAAGTAACTAATTCCATTAGTTTAGCTTAATTAAGAATCCTGAAAGAAAGATATACGATAGACTTAACATTTACTCAAAAAAAAAATCATGTTTTTTTATATAAAAAATAATAGATTAAGCGGTTGTTTGGTATTGTAATAATTTTTATTTTTATACCTAACTATAGAGAAAAAAATATTTAGTTAGCTAAATAACTCGTGTGTTGTTTTACAAGTCTCTATACATAACAGCGTTTTAAACTTTAATTTTGTAGAATCTAAAATAATGTGTTTTTATTTGTTTTACATGTAAAAATTATCTTACAACGATTTTAACTAGATATTTTTTAAAAAACTTGATTTTTGAAACCATAACTAAAAATTATCACAATACTAAATAAACATTAGACATTAACCCTTGTTAAAGTATTTTTTGTTTGGAAATGTATTAAAATAATATATTTTTTATTTTTTAATTTATTTTTAATATTAATATATCAAAATAATCTAAAATTAAAAAAAAAACTAATTTTAAAAAAATAGAAATACTTTTTAACGGAAAAACAAATATTCTCTTGAGTTTTCCCCATTCCACAGGAGTCGACCCTTTTGTTTCTGCCCCCCAAGATTTAGACCTGACACCTTCCATGGGCCCCGTCTTTATGATCTTAGCCATCCTTTTTCTTTTTATTATTTCACATTTTAAGACGTGTGCCCAATTGATTTATTTAAATGCTAAATTCATTTTTATTAATTATTTTTCCTAGCCGGGTTCAATGCTCGAAGAATAAGAAAATATTTTGAGATTGCCTAAAAAAAAATCACAAAAGTCTCGATTTATTTATTTATTTTCAACCAATTTATTCGTCAATCAAAATTATTATTATATTACCAAAAAAGGGGTTAAAAAGGTTAGAGAGGAAACTTTTTATATTATTTTTTTTCATTAATTTGATGTCCGGATTAGTATATATATATCTTGATTAATTTTATGAATTTTAAAATTAACGATAATGCAAATCTTTAATAGTTATCATATTAATAATTACATTACTCGAATATGAAACAATAAAAAACATGAAGTTAACTTTTTATATTATTATTATTATTATACTATGCTAGTAGGAACAATATAAATTAGTGTTAGTCAAGATAAATCCAAATCACTATAAATTTTATCACATGATCCTTGCACACATCATTGTTACTTTTCGATGAAATTTTAAAGTGGACCCCTTCGATTTGTGTCCTTACTACTTTGGACAGTCCCTTTGATCCTTTCAAAGAAGGAATCATACTCTAACAATTATTTACAATTATTGCTCCATAAGCACATGCACGTTTGTGCAAAATGACCCCTTAAAAAGCAAATTTGCTGGAGTGCCGGCCATGCCGGTCCAGGCAATGAGCTCCCATAGCCTGCCATTTAGCTAAATCACAACGTTTTGTACATCTCTAATCCCTTTCAACTAGCTGTTTTAAGACCTAGACTCCACCCGTGGGTTATTCTGGAAATCGACTGAAGCTTTTAACTGGTCCAAGTCAAAGAAAAATTAGAAAAAAAAAAACCTATTAAAAGATCAAAATTGAGGGTCGATTTGGTCGACCCGGTCAAAACCTGATTATTTACCCATTGGTTTTTTTAAAGAAAAACTAATAAGAAATAATGTTGTTAAATTGAAAGCGCCAACCAAAAGAAAATGTCCGACAACCAAGAAGTAAAATTGGAGGCAGCTCTCAGACAGTGGTACTTGTATAGTAGCATTTAAGACAAACATGAGAAAATTGGGGAATGGGAAGCTATCATTGTAAAAACAAATACCAACCGTCCTGATAGGAAACCAAATGCATTTAATTATTGCTTTAGTTCTAGCTATCAACCATGGTATCTTCTTTTTTTCATTAGGGTATTTAAAAATGAAATATTTACTAGTTTTCAAGTCAAAATGGGAATTATGTAGCTAGCTTGTTTTATGTATTATGATCAAACCCTTTTTGGTGAAGTTTTGAATAAGTTACTCTTGTTCTAAATACAAAACTTGGATGATTTAGAGTTTAGATCAAATTCCAGGTTAAAAAAAACAAATTAAAAAATTAATTTAGTCTAATTCAATAAAATATAGATTGACTCGTCATCCATTTAAAATTTTAAGTAAAACTTTTAACTTTTATTTTGTTAAAACGATATTATTTTGATGTTATTCTTATAAGATATTGGGTCAGTTTAAATTTACCTTCTCAATTTAAAATCCGAGCGAAGTTTTATAGCTATATAAAATTAAAGAATTTATAAATATAAAATTTTTTCATCTAATTATTTTTTTATATCAAATCTCAATCAAGTGGTGTTAAAATTACCCAATCCATAATCTTTTCTTCTAACCTTTTCAATTCAAATTCAAAACAATAAAAATACGAAAACAACATCACCATAATCCAAATTTAAAAATAAAGAAGATAAAATTTAAGAACACCATTCATCCCAACCACTATAGGACCGTGTTTTGAACTAGGGCAGGACTGAACTGGCAGAAGAGGCCGCCACGTTCAACTAGTCCTGCGGCTCTTCTTGAGCTCAACTTTTCAATTCACCAAAAGCAAACATGACAGCAACTTGCCTTAGCTTTATCGTCAAGCATTTCATTCATCTTCCTTACCAAAATGGCAGGCAGCTTCAAGGATGACAGTGTAGCCACACAACAAACAATTACAGTATCTAGAAAAGTGATGGGCCAGCTTAAAGAAATTCTAGCCTGCTTCCTGCCTCCCCATTGCCCAATGCCCATACTCTATATCCTAGGGTTCCAGGTTGCTCATTCATTTCCTTGTGCTACCCACCCATGATTCCTATGCGGGTACATAAACATAAAAAGAAACTTGGAAATTACGTATGCGATAATTATACAATATACTAAAGTATATCAGTATTTTTATTGTTTATGTTTTTTATGATTATACTTGCCAAATAAACATTTAAAAAAAATTATTATTGACCCGCTACGAAGCGCAGGCTAATACACCAGTATTATCTATAACCATTCACATATATTTCCATATCAAGTGATCACAAATAAATAGGACTTAAAAAATAATATGGCTAAATACAACAACTTTGGGGGGCCCATTCTTACATTTGACTCCTATGTATAAAAATACATAAAACCTGCCCTCCAAGAGACTTTGACCTTAGCCCCACATATATGATCAACTATCATGGACACAACCCATGTGTACTTGTATTCTTAATTCAAGTTTATTTAGCGAAGCTCCACTCGTGGGGTTAACTTTTTATTTAACAATTTAAGCATCTTATAAATAATATCTTATTAGTCTCAGCCTCACTCATGTGGTCGACTTAATGCATATAACACTTGTCTAAACTAATCTCCACATTGAAACTTCATAAGTCTTTATCATTCCATGGTACATGTATATAAATCAATATTCATAATATTGAAAAATAATGACTTATATAAATTTTTGTAAATTATAAAAGTTGAGGTGGTAAGCATCCACCTATTCTTCTCACTGGTCATATCCTGTTTGTCTAAGGTCCCACAGTCGATACCTCTTTTGTATTACATCAAGTGTTACATCACATTCACTTCTTAAAAATATTAAGAATGTACTTCTCAATATTCTTTTAACAATTGAGGTATTTGTTACTCATTAATACATGTACCCTTATATCATCACACGTAGTTTTTCAACTTCTAGTATTGCGTTATAAGAAATGCTATCATACAAATTAATTTCATACGCACTCACATATTATGTTTTCTTTTCCACATAAACATCACTCATGTTCTTTAAACAATCCAAATGACTCAAAACATCAAGAAAAGACCAAAATATAAAATCAAGCTACCGCAAAACAGTAGCCAAAACGGTTGACCGTTTCTTAAATCGGTCTAGCCATTTCTCAAAACGGCTTACTCGTTTTTGCTACTGGAAAACTTCTTTCTTCTACTTTTTTTAGCTGAAACCTTCACCCTTGCAAATATTTTGAGTTTTACCTTCATAATCAATCCTTTCATCATGCAAGTTACATACATAACACACCAAAAGATGATGTTTTTTTTTTTAAAAAATAACACTCAATTACCACAAATTCTAGTATTTAAGAATTCAAGAAACTCATCTTCCCTTCTAATTTTCTATGCATAATCTAACTTTATCATACTCTCGATATTATCATCATAACCATGCATAATTTCAAACAAGGATTACAACTAGGAAACCTTTCCTAGTTGGTCGAACCTATCCTCCTCTCTTCTTAGAGATTTGTCTCTAATTTTTAAACGACTTCTTTCTCAACACCTCTCTCTTTTTATGCCTATTATTCAATTTTATCATTACTTTTTGGTTTTTCAAATTCCTAATATAAACCATGAAATAAAAATTAGGATTTTTTCCTAAATGTTTCCATGTAATGGAAATCCTTTGATTTTACACCCTTTTAGGTTGTATTAACATCATTAGTTCATCAAGATTTCCAACAAAACACTCCCCCTCAATTTTTTTCGTCTTGGCCAAACCTCTATAAGGTTTTTACCTAAAAAATCTCTTCAAATTCTTGCTTATTTTTACCAAATTAAGTCTTATCTTAAGATTATACCATTTAATCTTTGCAGAGAATACATTTTTTCTAATTTCTCATAAACCCTAATTTTCTTAGAGATTGAGTATTTTGTTATCTACCCCACAATCTCATCTTAAAATATATTATTTGAATTTAATAGATACTTTACCTTATCTCTTGAACTCAATTGAGTATTTGATACTTAAAAATGTTAAATCATGTAATGTATTTTATTTATTTATGAAAATATAATTTTATTTTTTAAATAAAAAATGCTGAGGTCAAGAAAATGTAATGCCAGCCTATTTGCACAACCAAACTCAAGTCAAGAAAAAGAAAAACCAAATGGGCTTAAAAGAACAGAAAACTTTTGTCTTGAAACCATGTGGGCTAAGCAAAGAAAAAAGCCCGAATTAAAGATACTGAAAATGCTGACTAATCATGTGTTTTGACTTTAGAAGATAAAAAAGGATAGCTTGGAAACAACACTATACTGCCTTCCTCATGTTTTTTCTTTTAAAACCCAGAAGATATGCATCCCTCAGACAAAATCAAATTTAGGCAGCGCACTCAACAAAAGAGGCAATTGCTGGACTTCTCACGGTTGGGGAGAGGTTGCACCGCCGCTGGAGGAAGACTGTCTGTCTAGCTGGTGCGGAGCTGGAGTGCATCTATCCAGTGCTGTCAGGCTGCTGAAGCTGTCTCAGCCGTGTGTGTACCTCACACGCAGAGATGAACTCACGGAAAGAATACCACGCACACTTTTCCATATGCAAGTTGCAACCACGACGTAGATAGAATAGAGCATGGCCTAGCCTATTTTAGCACTTTCAAGATATTATTTCAGCAGCAGCTCTGGTTTGAAGCCATAACCAGCAAGCATGGTTGTTGAGGGCCATAGGTTCAACTATCTTTTTTTAATATTTGCTTTTTAACTCGGATTAGTCCACGCTCTCGGTCATTCAAGTTCTTGATCAATCTGGATTTTATATCTGCAGTTGATTTTATCATGCACAGCTCAAATTTAAAAAAAATGAAAGAAAAGAGTAAAACTCCAAAACAACAAACACAATAGAGAATTCAACAAAAAGCAGTTAGGAAAAATAATAAAGACAGAATGCAAATCTAATCAGACTCAATACTAGTAAAAAAGCTAATTAGTGTACCTTAAACATGTTTAAGGCCACTAACAAACAAATTCTCAAATATCTCCATCTCTTCTTTCTTCAGAACCAATCCAATCTCAACGCCACCACTTTCACCTTTGCTCTCTGCCATAAAAATAGCTCCAGTCCTATCTATGCTGGTAACCTCCACGTTCTTTGGCCTCCCCCACCCGAAATCTACCCCATAAACCTCGAATCGGGCTGACCCAGCAACCCCAACCGGTATTGCAGCTGGCTCGATAGCCCTAAGCTTTTTAACCTTCTCCTTCGCTCCTTCAAGAGCTGCTTTCTCTATCCCTTTGATCACCTCACTAACCTTTAGGAAACCATTTTGGTTCATGTGTTGTCAATTTTGATGGACATATGAGGTATCAAATGCATTTGAAAAGCATAGTTTTGAAACCCGGACCGGCCCAGCGGGTTAACCCGGGACTCGGCCGACCCGGGCTTGGGACCGGTCCGAGTCTAAGTAAAAACTCGCATGGGAGTTGCCCCGGCGAAACCCGGTCGAGGCTGAGACCCGGCTACCTTCCTGACAGAGAAAGGCAATAGCAGTTTGTAAGATCTAATCTTTGGAGGCAACCGTATTTTTTACAAGTACTCAACAAATAACCTCTCCAAATCCTCATCTGAAATCTTCGTGTTCCCTTTCTCTTCATCATTCCTATTCCCATCATTACCAGATGTACCCGCCCCCACTATGGCAACCAAGTGCCCTTGCACCAGCTTAAAAAACCTCATCAACTGATTCTTTCCCCACTGTGGCAAACTTTGAACCCATTTGTGATTAATAATTTTGATAGGAGGGTAACATCTCAAAAAATAAAAAGAAAAGGAAAGTGAAATGCTCGAATATGAAGATAGCAGACTTCTAGCTTTTGGAATGTAGGAGAAGTTCTCAACTACTCTTCATTGTCTAGGGCTCTGTGTCTTGAAACTCAAATAAAAAATATTTCAAATCCGAGTAGAAGACAAATCTTACCTCATTAGATTAATTTGGTAATGGAGCCCACATGAGCTCCTCCTCCTTAACCGGCCCCTCATGTGATTAATATTTTTTTATTAATTTTTTTTGGGTTGACCCAAGTTAACCCAGGTCAACCCATCTGACCCGTGACAAGGAAGTGAAGATTTTTCTTTTCTCTTTGAAAAATTCTTACTCCATTCATATAATAACTCTTATAAACCTTCATCTTCCCATATTTCCAAAAAATTGTATTAAACCTCAAATCCCCTAAATTATTCCTCTTTTGGCCAAATATTCAATTAAAATGAGGAAAAATTATTTTTCTTTCTTTTACTTAAAATTAAATACTTACCCAATCATAATTCATGCTTTCTAACGTGGTTCAAACATAATTTGCATCATTCCTGTTGTTACTCAATTTGGACCCCACGTGCTGGAGATGGTGTATACCCGCTTTGAACTGAGTGTAGGAGTGTAGCTCATGTTTGCTAGAAAATTGACAAAAATGAAAGAGAAAGAAATATTTTTTTCGAACCCTGTTTGAGCTGTTTTCTGCCCTATTTATTTTTCCCTTTTGCTGCCAAAATCGTCAGGTTTTTCTTAGATTAATCAGGAGTCTTCATAATGCTAAATTCATTTTTTTTTATCTGGCCTTTAAGGTTGAATAAATCCCTCAGAATTTGCACTAAAAAATGGTTATGCTGCTATCATAATTTTTTGTTCCAAATTAGGCTCTGATTCTAACTTGGTTTCGTATGATATCTGACCATCCTAGCTATATTCTGTCACTCATGACATGTTGAAAAATTGACCTAAACCTTTATTGGGTCCTAGGGATCACTGATCTTAGGACAGACTCTCAATCAGATTTGGATGCTCGGCATTGTCAGATCAAGAACCTTTTTGACCAACTAGATTACTGCCAGATTCTGTTCTTTAAAACGATTTTATCTCAATTCGACTGCTTCATCAAAGTTGTAGTCCTGGACGAGTAGATAAATTTGGGTTTTTGACTTGGTTGATTTTGATAGCAGAAGCTTAAGATATTCCCGTTTGAATATCTAGTGTGAATGCAGGGATTCCTGCAGCGAGAAGGATTTTGTTCTTTAAAACGATTTGACTCCTACATCAAAGTTGTAGTCCTTGACGCGTAGATAAATTTGGGCTTTTGAATCGCTTGATTTTGATATCAGAAGCTCAAGATATTCCCGTTTGAATATCTAGTGTGAAAGCAGGGATTCCTGCCGCGAGAAGGATCTTGACCCGAGTTTTGCACTAAAAACTCTATTTCCATCACAAATTTTAATGATTTGTTCCTAGGTCATACTCTCAGTCATATCGGGATTCTCGGCATTGTCAATTTCTAAATTAAATCATGAGACCCTTTTTGATCAACCAGATTACTGCCAGATTCTGTTCTTTAAAACGATTTTATCCCCCTTCGACTCCTTCATCAAAGTTGTAGTCCTGGACGCATAGATGAATTTGGGCTTTTGAATCGCTTGATTTTGATATCAGAAGCTCAAGATATTCTCGTTTGAATATCTAGTGTGTAAGAAGGGATTCTTGCCGCGAGAAGGATTTTTGCCCAAGTTTGCAGGGACACAATCGCAAGATGCTTAAAGATTGAAGACCAATTGCAGGCCAATTTGAAGCCCTTTTATGGACCAAGGACCAAATGAAAAAGATTTAAAGTAAGGGAGTTGATTGAAGATAAAATTAGAAGAAAATTTGCCGGGTGACAAAATTGAAGAACAGGGAATCAGATCAAAAAAGGAAAACAATGCCTCCCCGTCTGCAATTCTTTCTTTCCTTTTTCTCTGTTCTGCTTTCTCTTTTCACAGTAACGAACAGAAACTCATGTTCTCTGCATTTTATCTGCACGTCTTATGGACCAAGGACCAAATGGAAAAGGTTTAAAGTAAGGGAGTTGATTGAAGATAAAATTAGAAGAAATTTTGCCGGGTGATGAAATTGAAGAACAGGGAATTAGATCATAAAAGGAAAATAATGCCTCCCCGTCTGCCATTTTTTCTTTCCTTTTTCTCTGCACAGCTACCCCGGTTATCTTCTTTCTTTTTATCTGCAAACCACGTTTTTATTGCCTCATTTTAAAGGGAGCAGCTGGCTCTATGGAAGGAAAGAAAAGAGCCGCACCATCCTCTAACTAGGAAAGAAATCACTGCTGATGACAGAATCAGAATCAAATATTCTGGTTTCCTATTTCTGCTCACCCGATATTACACCCTAGAGTTAATGTAATATTTGTTTCCTAAGTAAAGCCATGTATATGCTATATAGAAGCCTCAGCTACTGACCTAAGAGGGAGAGAAGAGAGAACGGGAGAGAGACAGCAAAAGAAAGACAAGAAAAACGCGTCTTTGCTCCATTTTTTCTGCAAATAAAATCTGCAAAAGAAAGTGCAGGAATCAGTAGAGAGAGTGACGGAGACGCAGAGTAAAGAAAGAGGCAATAAGCAGACGCAAACACAGAACAGAAGAAGAAGGACGAACAAAGAGCGAGCAACCATCACTCTTTTAACGCCACTGCAGTTTCTTTGTCTCCAGGTTTGTTTTCTCTTCACCTGTTGCATGCTTTGCTTTTCTTTGTGTATGCACTGTTACCGTGGTCTCTTTACTTTGTGTTGTTTTTCTGTCTGTACTGTTCAAGTGAATTAATTCACTGTTAGCCGGACCAAATTCTTTTTTAAAAAAATAAAAAAAGAGAAAGAGATTTATTTTTTGGAATATTTATTTTAAAGTCTGAATTTTTTTATGTTGCAAAAAATATGTACCAATCTCGCATTTAGAATACCCGGTTTTCGACGCAACTGCAGCAAATATACATATATATCAAAATTTGTTTTCTTGTGTGTTGCATACGGCCAATACCTTAACATGTTTTGAATGCTTTTTTTATATACAAAAAATATTGGAAGTTTTGAAAATGTGTTTTCACATGGATTTCTTAAACACAAAAAAAATTATTTTCTTGCATTTTTGGATTTTACAACATGTTTGTAAAACTCCAAAGGGTATTGGCCAATATTTCAAAAAATATAAAAATCTTATTTTGGAGGGAATTCATCTATTATTCACTGCTAATGTTTGGATAAAAAAAAATCCTTAAAGGACAAATATCCAAAATATTATTGGGAATAATTTGTTATTATTCACTGTTTATATTTGAATAAAGAAACCCGGAGTGGTAAATATCCAAAATAATTTTCTAGGAATAATAAATCTGCACACATCCTTGAAAGAAGCCTTGATTATAATCGAGAACATTTCAATTTTTTACTCCACGGTTTACGAGCCGTGAGAGTATAAAACACTAAGAAAAAAAAAAAGGCTTTTAAAGCACCCTAGATTTCTAAATTTTTGTCCCTCCTCCTTGCGATTTACGAGTCGCAAACTCTTGAAATATTAAGAGGAAAATGAGCTTTTAAAGCACATGAAACCTCCTTGAATTTCTATCTTAATAAATTTAGTTTGAATCAAACCTAGAAAAACTGATAGGATTAGAAAACACCAACACTATAGCAATTATAAAGCAAACCAAACACCAAGTAGCTTACCTTAGGTAGGACGTACTAGGGGTGCTAATACCTTCTCTTTACGCAACCAGTCCCTTGCCTTAGAATCTCTGAAAGACTAGTTAGGTTTTCTAGTGACCATAATACGATGTGACAACTCCCTTATTCACAATAAACAAAAGACCCCGAAATCAATCGAGGATCGCCGCGCTCCGCCGCGAGGGTGCGACAATTCCTATAAATTATAACATAAATCCACAATTTCACATAATCATAATTTTGCATAATCCTTCATCAAACATAAAATTAAAGGAATTAATCATTTGGAGCATATTATTTACCTCACTTTGATAAGGATTTAAGGAAAAAATGCAAGAAAAATCAAGTTTTCTTCTTCTCCCTCTTCAAACCCTAGCTTGAAATCCTTTCTTCAATGCACTCACCACCTTAAAATCAACCCCCTCTTGATGTTTAATTAAGTTAATCACTCTAATTACTCACTTTAATTAGTGAAATCAATGAGAATTTAAGTAGAAAAATTACACAATTCTTCCCCTTCTCTTTGTTTAAAGCTCACGGCTAAAAGAGAAAAAATGGAGCATTTATATTCTAACTTTTACTTATTTACACATTGACCCTCATTTCTTCTCATTTCAATTTTTGTCACTCAACTCTTCTTTTTACTTAATTCTCACCTTAACATCTTATATTTTATTCTATTGTATCCAATTACAATACTTGAAATCCTTTTATTTAATCTATTCGGTACTTTATTTATTTTACTCAGATTATAATTTAGCGGGTTTTCACAAGTATTCTTTGGTCATCCTATTGACTTTGTACTCAGTTGAGGTTGGTGCCAATATAATACATGTTTTTTTCTTATTTGAGCTCAGACGAGGTCTACTGTTAACATAAAAGGGATGTACCCTTCAGTAGTGAGGACAACCCCACATCTATTACATCCCATATGCGAGGATAACTGGCCTATTATACCTCATTACCAGTCACCTCCCCCTCTATTTTTTGACATGAACAAGTTTTTCCTGCAAGGTTTCTTTCATAGCTCTTGTGAGTCTGTTGGCAAAGGTAATGAACCAACATATATTGTTGCCACCATCAATACCAACGACTAGATGGTATCGGTTCTAAAAATATTAACTATAGGTTTGATTTTGATGAGCCTAAAAACTTATTGAAAGCGAATTAGATTATCCATCTGTTAAGGTACAGATAACCTGGACCCAACTAGTAGTATCTAAAAACTCTCCTTACAAATCATTTGAAATGGAAGGTGTACATCAATGCATACATGCAAAATAAGGCAATAACTTTAAAATGACCTTAAGCAGACCCCGGATCAGTTGATTGATATGCTTAGTCTCAACAGGTATTTGAGTTTTATTCTCTTTTATCTGCCAATCATTAACAAACTTTATGTCCTCTACCCTTAGAGTGTTAAGGGCATCATCTTCAGGGGCGGGGGCCTGAGGCAACCTTTCTCTCCCCTGAGATTCACTAATAGTAGTGGGGGAAGTAATTCTCCTGCGGGGAGAACTACTCTCCCCCCACTAGAGGTGGATGTTGAGGTTCCACCCCTTCAGTTCTGGGCCCAGTTTGATAGACCATTGTCCCCTATTTTTTACCTTGGTCTCAGGTTGAAACCTTCGTCCCTGTTTCTAAGGACAAATCTGAATTTTTTCGGTCCAATTTTTATTTAGAGTAAAAAAGAAAAAAAAAAGGTTTTAGTGGGAAATACCTAGAATGACAATTTCTTCCCAAATTAAAACAAAATTGGCTTGGGTTTTTTCAACAAAACTGCTTTTCAAAAATTACAGAAAGTGGAAGTAAAAGAAAAAATAAAAGCAAAAATGATTAGGTTTATAAAGGAAACAACTTTTCACCATCTTCGTTGGATGAATAACCTTTCATATCATCTCAGATATCTAGAAGTCTATTCAATTGCTGCGTTGAATGCACGCCGCTGTTTTGTTTCCTAATAGACATTAATGAAAATAGGTCACCTAGTCATCTTTTTCAAATAAAGACGAGACAGTAAAGAATCCCAATAGTTTTGCAAGGATAAATCTTATAGGAAAGGTAAAAGGTCTCTTATTAATGGAACAAACAACTTAAGTAAAAAAACTTTCACTAAAGTTAATAACCTTTCAAAATCTTTGCATATTAAATACGTAGAGATTTAGGGGGCACTGATGGATTAATATGTTTTATACATGTTAATTTTGCCAAAAATTTATGTTTTAAAAGCACCAAAAGCAGGGTGATAACCCAACATTCTTAGGCTCAGCTATGAGCTAAGCCCCGGTACTTGTTGGTCGTGAGTTGCCAGACCCAACATTCTTGGGTTCAACTACGCGCTAAGCCCAAGTACATGTGAGTATGAAAAAATATCATACTTAACATTCTCGGGCTTAATTATAGTTGAGCTCAAGTACTTATTGATTTAGCAGGCTACCAGACCCGATATTCTTAGGCTTAACATCTCATCGAGCCTAGATGGATGTGAAACTGATGACCTTTCTAGGCATCCTATTAAGCCACAAGACTTCGCTTTTTTTTTTTTTTTTTTCTTATTGTGACTCTTAACATAAAATGTTAAGGTTAGTATACTCATCTCTCTATATTTTCAAATGTGTAAAAGTTTTCAAAAGAACTTGCTACTTATCCTTCATTAATGATGTGTAAAAGATATTTATCCATCGTTAATGTTATCAAGTCAAGATGACACTCTAATCCCTCCTATCTATAAAAGGACAGGATTTATGGACTATAAAAACCCTATGAATCCTTCAAAGAAAAAAAATTATCAATCTCTTTTCTTGACTGCATATTTATTTTCAAAGTCTCTCTCTAAAATATTGTAATGTCTTTTCTCTCAAAAAGATACTCATTTAAGTTACAAAGAGCCTTAAATCTAATAAAAAGAGCTTTTTTTTTTAGGTATCAGCCATCTTAGCCTACTAAGTACCATATATCAATTACCAACTATCTTCTTGGCTAGGAAGAGTAAAACAAATTGCTTGAATAAAGAGATTAACCAATTATATAATACATATACCTTACTACTAAACTATTTGAATTTCTAGTACATCATCATAAGTCAATCTCAATTCAACCACTTCCATCTTTGCTCTTTGTCGCGCCTCAGTGAATATTACAGTGGACCTCGAAATATATCCTAAAAAATTAGAGTCACCACTTACTAATCAGAGAAAACAAGAAGTCATAAAATTATTATTATTAAATATTATTTTTTTCAAAGATATCACTAAAAAAAATATTATGATTTTCACAATGTAAAAAAATCAATATACAATAAATTTAAACACACAAATAATAAAAATATTTATTCAGGTTCGAAATTAACATCAGGTGGAAAACACTAGAAATCACTGGAAAATACCACGAGTCCATGTAGTGCTGGAGAGAACCTGCAATTAGATGGTGGTTTCCTGCCGCGAGTCTGGAGAGAAGGCTGGTGCTTGGAGGCGGTAGTGCTGGTCTCGGGTTAAGTGAAAATGATGTCTGCGGGTTTTTGAGAGGTTCTGTGTTGATGAATGCTCCGTCTGAGTGGAGGCTGACTTGGGAGAGGTGATTTTGGTTCGGTCTGGGGTAAAATCCGGGACTGCTGCAGCTATTGGAAATTAGTAAGTGTTTTGGTTCACGGCTAGGGAGGCTCGAAGGGAGGGTGATTTTGGGTTCGTTGATCTTAGGGGATTGATTTGAAGAAATCAATTTGGGCTTGATTGAGGGAATTTGAAGCCGGAATCTTGGGATTGGGGGGCTGAAATTTGGCTTGCTGAAGATGTGTAATAGAATAAATGGGTTTAAAGAGCTATAATTTAGAAGATTGTAAGCTCTGGTTTAATTGCTTGTAATTGCTGGATTTTGGGGTTTAATTAGACTATCAATTAAAAATAATTGGATTGAAATGGGATTGATTTGGGTCTGAATTGTATTAAATCAGTTTAATTGGAATAAATTGGACTGAATTGATTGGATTAAAAAAATAGGACCGAAATGAAATTATTTGATCTTTTCAATTTCAATTTAGTCCTTAGTTTCCTAAAATCCCTTAATCTCATTTCTTTTTAGATCGTGTACCTAATTGAATCAATCTATTCCTCCAGATTTAACAATTTATTACAAAATCATCCTTGGTGTTTCCACTCTTAGTCAAATCAAATCCAATTAAACCATTTTCTTTGATTTTCTTTTTAATTCAAATCTCAATTATGACTCAAAAATTATCAAACCTCACTTTTGCCTATGATGCTCCATTATCAATCTAATTTCAATCCCGTCTATTTTTTGTATTTTTACATTTTGCATTTTTTTTATGATTTTCAAGATGTTTCTCACACAAAAATTAAATAAAAATAAAGAAAAATAACAAAATGATCAAGATAGCTAAAACTATTGAAAAGACATAATTTTTTAAAAAAATATATGCAAAAAAAGGGGTAAAAAGTTATAACACTCTTGAACATAGAAATAGTTGCAAAATTCCACATTATTAATTTGGCCTCCCCCACCCGAAATCTATTCCATAACCATCAAACCCATAAAAAAGTCTTAATTGACGTAGAGCTTCTGTCGATTCTTTGTTTTTTTATTTTTCATAAATTAGAGACTATATTATAAAACATGAGTGCATTACAAAACAACATGAACATTACAAAAAAGAAATAAAATTAGCAAAACTAGAGTGCATTCAGCCCCCAAAAAAAGCCAAATAACACTAAATTAGTACAGAAACAGCAGTATATTTTTTAAACAAGGCCTCTTAATTATTTTTAAATTAATAAAGGATAGAGTTTTATTTTTTAAGCACCATGAAATCACTAAATCATATATATTTTCTTATATATATATATATATATATATATAAATAGTAATTAAGACCAATTATACTGAACCTCACCAATGTATATTAAGGCCCCGTTTGTTTGCTGGAAAGTAGTTTTTTTAAAAAAAGTAAATTTCAAAAAAGTGAATTATTTTCTAATGTTTGGTAGTGTAATGAAAAATAAGTTGGAAAACATTTTCTAGTGTTTGGTTATGTCATGGAAAATGAGCTGGAAAATAACTTATTAATGTTTTATTTTTCTCAAGTTTATTAAAATAATGAGAAACAAATCTTACAAATTAAAAAGTTGATTGAGAATGAAATTGAAAAAAATATAATTTCATAAATTATTTCAAATAAAATAAATAATAATCAAAATAATAGAGATCAAATCTAAAAAATAAAAAAAATAAAAGATGAAGAAATTAAAATAATAATAATTAACATTTCATAAATTATTTCAAATAAAATAAGTAACAATAAAAAAAATGAGGATCAAATTTGATAGATAAAAAATTTCAATAAAAAAATGATAAGGGAAAAACAAATAACAATTATAAAAATGAGGACCAAAGTTAATATAAAAATTAAATTTTAAGAGATGAAATTGAAAAAGAAATATTCAAAACAAAATATATATAGCAATCAAAAATTTAAGGATCAAATTTGATATAATCAACAAATAATATAATATTTCTAAATTTTTACAACTTCTGAAAAGTGTTTTGCGCCTAAATTTTTCAGGAAAATACTTTCCTAGAAATCAAGCTAAATTTTTCTTTAATTGAAAAGTGTTTTATATTGACTAATTTTTTTAATAACAAATAAATATAAAAAAATTTAAAAAATTATTTTCTAAAAAACAAACCTAGCCTGGAAGGCTGGAACACTCAATTGGCATGTAGTGGGATGGGACTTTCCTTGCATGCATGGAAATTGCACACGAGTAAAGTACTTCGTTCTTTTGCTTCCAGCTTGGTGCTCCATCATATAAGAGCTGGTATACATAATAAATTACACTACGCCATATTTGCTCATGTGTCTATGCATAAGAGAGCACTCTAAATAATTATATCATTTTATGCCATATTTAAATGATACAAGTTTATAACTTAATTGTAAAATATTTTATATTAATTAACCAGTTATTCTATAAAATATTTAAAAAAAATTAGGAAAAACATTTACCCAAAATAAATATCCCCCTAGCTAATTTCTTTTAATGATGAATGTTAAAGAATCATCTCAACCCAATAGTTTAAGCCGTTAGGTGAGGTCTCAGTATATGATTTATATTATTTTCTAACACGTCCCTTCAAGTGAAAGCCTTTTGAACTTGAAACTTGTACAGACCCACATTATACCTTGTGCTTAATTTTTATCACACAAATAAGGATATCATACAAATAGGGATGGTGAGATTCGAACTCGTAACTGTTTAGTTATTAAGACTATGATACCATATTAAAAAACCTGTTAAATAAGAATTTAGAATATAATTTATATTATTCTAATACCTAATAATCTATATATATCACACCTTTTAACATTTTGCTCCACACCATTTGTTTCTTAAGATGATCCATTCGCACGTCCTTATTAACCAGACATGGGCAGAAATGAAGGCACAGTGAGCAATAAGCAAAGATGAATACTTACAATCTTCGCATGTTCATTTTATATATGTTTTGGGGTATTACACATAACAATTATCACGAGAAATGACAGGCAGAGATTATTGTGAGATATCTTTCTCGCCCAGGAAATCAGATCTCGATCTCACAAAATAAGTTCTACATCAAGCACAATACTGCATCTATATATATATAAATGATGACCGGAGAGATGATACTCACCGCTCCAAGTGCACCACATAATTCAACCACACTGTAGGCCGTGGACTTTGAGCCACATCACCTTTTTATTCTTCACAAACTGTCGAAGATATTAACAGTGCAATGTATCATGCTGTCCCACACCATCAATAGTAGCAGAACCCCACATACAATATCTTGCATGATCTCTCCTAGCGTCGGAAGCTCCTGACTTGACGGGGTGGATCAGCCTCTTCCTCCCGGAGCTTCACAGCCGTGTAGGTGGCAGCACCAGCTAGGGCTCCTAGTGTAGGTGCCACCAGATAAATCCATATTTCTTTGTAGGTTCCTGCTGCTACTGCTGGTCCCAAAGTCCTCACTGGATTCATTGAACCACCACTTGATGGCCTGCCCACGTCAAAAAGAATATAATTACTGATGATCTATATCTTCCTTCACTAAAGCATTATTATTGTAAAATCACTAATTTTTTATAAAAAAATTGTTTAGTTTCGTTGTATCACTCAATAAAAAATGCGAAAGTAGCACGTAAACTTGGTATAATTCGATGAGTTGATATAAAAATTTAGTTTAGCTAATTTGAAGATTTATTTCATCAAAACCTGGCCGAGTCACCTTCATATATATGTTTTTTTAAATAACATAAACTAACTATAAGCTTAATAAACTCGCAATCCAATCTAGATATTAGATCAGCCTAGACCAGGCTATGTGCAAAACTTCTCTTTGATCTATTATTGTGAGAGATGGACTAGTGGGTAAATGATGGAAAACGATACAACAGGACAGGAAAAGTATGTCTGCTAGCCAAACATGTTTTAATATCTACCGGATGATATATTATCTGGTTAGCTTATTATGTTTTGTTCTTGTTTGGTTGTCTTTTGAAATTATTTGTTTTTATATTTTAAAAATGCTTTAATTTTAAATTAATATTTTTTTAGTATTTTTAGATTAATTTAATATATTGATATTAAAAATAAAAAAATATTATTTTAATATAACTCTAAATAAAAATTATTTTAAAAAACATGCAAATCACTGCAACACAACACTACGTGGATCACCCTTCAACCAACAGGCTATACCTGCACCTCACAATTTCTTCTCTAGATTTATTGAACTCCCTAGCGAATGTGGTGTCATGTATGGCCAATCTGCTCTACCCTTTTTCTGGGAAGTGGTGGTGCTCCCAGATACGACAGTTTAGGCTCTTTCCTACTATATTATTGAAGGGTGGCCCCTGTATTATTAGCAAGATGACAATCTGCCACTGCAAATAATTTTGAAAATGCAAGGTCTTTAGGTAGAATTTTGGGTGCATTTTTCAACTTGCATTTATTCAATCTTCTTTCCTCTTTTTTCTCACAACCACCTAATTAATAATATTCTCAAAATCAATATAATTCAAAGGCTCCTATCTATTTCAATTAATTAGATATTTTCAAAAATAGGTATAAAAGGTTTTTAAAAAACACATGAAGGGATATAATTTAAAAACTCAAATATAATTTAAAAAGAAACTAAAGAAATAATCAAAGCATAAATAGCCTAAAAGAAATTTCAAGCTATGCTAAGGACATTTCGAGTTTTACACCCTTCCAGAAATTATCTAAAAACTACAAAAATAAATCAATGAATGACTAAAGAAAGAAGAGACCGATTAGAGTTTTACCCACCCTGCAACAAGAATGTTCAGCATAACCGTAGCTCCAACTGCTATTCCTGCCAACTCTCCCACCTGTACATTAAAGAGATAACATGTAAGCTGACATGGATGCGTGCGCAAGTATGCTCATGCAGAATGCCGATATATAAGCTGTAACTTATGGCTAAAATGCTTACAGCACGAGTGTCCGTGGCGACGGCAGTGACAACAAACAGAAGATTGAAAGTGATGAGGAACTCGAGTGCAAAAGCTTGGCCAGTGCTCACAGATGGAACAGTAACGCCACCAGACATGAAGGGATGGAAGACTCCTTTAAGAGCAAAAGAAGCACAGATGGAGGCTGACACTTGTGCTGCAATGTAGGCAGGAACTTGCACCCAAGGGAAGTGGCGTAGAGCTGCAAAGGCAATGGTGAGTGATGGGTTCAAATGGGCTCCAGAAATGTGCCCAGTTGATAGGATTATGATCATCACTGCTAGTCCTGCACAAGCTGCATTTCCAATCAATGTTTCTGCATTATTATACTTTTGGTTCACTATTGGTCCTGCTGTTGCTGCAAATATCAGGATGAAGGTTCCCACAAATTCTGCTCCGAGCTGCATAGAACCAAAATCAATGTTTACAATGCAATGATGAACTTAAAAATCTCTAATTTTCTAAAACTCAAGAACACATATTTAAACAATGCTTGCTAAGATTAATTGTAATCAATTTTTAATCTTCAAATAATCTACAAGTACTGTTGGAATCAATGATGTGTTGTTAATCATTACTTTATGATGAAAGGCAACCAGTTCAACACACTGTGCACTATTTTATTCTTTCATTTCAATCCTAATTAATTTCTTGAATAATGTCTCAACTATTTGCTGGTATATTAATTAAACGCTTGATACCCACTTGGAATCAATCATCAATTGTTGATATTATTTGAAAAATTCATTTGGAATGAATATAACAGGATGGATTATCATGAATCATTTAAAATAATTTGAGAAAACAAAAGGGAGGTTAATAATTTAGCTACAAATGTATTGGCTCTATATAAAACCAAATGATTATGTGTGTGTTAAGAATTACAGTGCATGATGTTTTTAAAAGTATTTTTTGTTTAAGAATATATTAAAATAATTTATTTATTATTTTAATTTTTTATATTACTATATCAAAATCATCAAAATTTACTGAATTTTTCAAGTAAAATATATATTTTTTTTAAAAAAAAACTATCATACTCGCGAATACTATAGAAAGGTCATTAATTCCAATCCTACTTTTCTAATGTTTGATTAGCTTGTTCTCAAGAGACAGATAGACATCTTATCTTGTAGCACAAGATGATGTTACTCCAAACTATACTCTATTCAGCAGGTAAGATGATTTCAAAATTATAATTTATTTTGTTATATTCTATGGTCCTCAACTATATTTTCAACTTCCAGGACTATATATTAATTCCATTCATTTTTTTTAATTTTTTTTGGCCTTTTGGAAAGTTGTCAAAACAAAAATTACTCATATTTATCCCCTTTTCACCTATGTCACCCGTTTTATTTCCAGCCACAAACTTAAGGTACTATAGAAAAATTATCAGAATTAAATCTAGAACACAAATCCCCCGACCTCATCTTAGTTTAATTTTCTGATATTATTTAATTTGAAAACCATATTTAACTTACCAAAACGATCATGCAACCTGATCACCCAGTGGTCATGAAGACAAATCAAGAAATTTAATGGGCCTGATTTCACCATAATTTTTCAAAGGGTGGTGTAAGATGGTACCACACCGGAAAAATGCATGTCATAACAATTTCCCATGCAATTAAATTAAATTAAATTTGAAGTTTTGAGCTTCGCTATGATTAATAATTTTTTAAGGGTGTGCTTGAGTTGAAAAAAAAATCAATTTTGAAGTTTTTTTAGAATATTTTTAGATAATTTTAATAAGAATCTGGAAAACGTAAATATATTCTTATAAAAATACTTGCATCGTGTTATTAATTCATATACACCTAAAATTTATTCAACAACGTTTGACTTGTGAATGGTAATAATAATTAAAAAAACAAAAACCCTACGAGACAGGCCATCAGATGCATCCAGACTTACGGCCACCAACTCGGCTTTTCACCGACGGCCCACAAACTTAGACTTTAGAATTTGGGTGGTTACTAGCCTGTCGGAGGCTGATAATTGGATGCGTGCTTACGCTTTTTCATCACTCTCTCGTGGCATCAAATCAATGAGGCCCTTTGGTAAAAACAAAATGCAAAATCTATGGATAAAAACACAATCTCTCACCGCCCGGAATATTGAACATTATGATAATTTAGTGTGTTTTTGGTGTTTTTGACATCAAGATAGTAAAACCATAAAAAGAACATCGATACAAAAAAATAATTTAAAAAGCTTGAACTGCCGGAATATCACTCAATTTTAAGTGACAGGGAGAAGAGATTACCTTGCGAGTAAGAGAAACATCAGGAGCAGGAAAATCAAGGAAGCAAGTGTGGGGTTGACCCCAAGTTGGAGCAGTGACAGGCAAGCACTTGCATTTCGGCATTATTTTTCTATCTGAATAGGATAGCGAGTCCACTCTTAGCCCTGTAAAAAGTGGCCCTCCCGGTGTCCCCGGCGTATTCGGTGCCGACACCGCCGGCGTTCCAGCTTCTGACTCCGGCATTCTCCTCTTTCAAACTTTTTTTCCTCTTGGTTTTTGATTATAAGTTGCTAGGACGATCAACAACTCTATAGATCTCCTAATATGGAAACATAATAAATCTCTACAACTACTTTTTTTTTTTGGGTTTTTTTGGGTAATGATGGAAATAAAGAAGGAAACACAGTTACATGCTTCACTGGTTTTTATAAAATTTCTTTTAAGGAATAGGACAAGGGAGGCAAGCTCTATGCATAGACAAAACTTGAAAATCTTCTCTCTCTCTCTCTGTTTTTTTTTTTTTTCTTTTTTGGTGGGTTTTTCTGGGAATGCAAAAGCCTACATGCTTTGAATGTTTTTATAAGGGTCTGGCTAAGGAAGAACGATGAATACAGACCTATCCAGCTTCAAAACTACAGCAAAGCAAGCTCTATAGCACAGACCATACAGAGAAGGTGAAGAAACAAGAGGGAAGAAGAAGAAACAAGAGGGAAGAAGAGATTGGGATTCAACGAGGAATCAAGGCAAGGAGGTTGATCAGAGAGCGAGTGAATGAGTGTGCCAAATATTAATGCTATGTCGACTTTTTATACACAATTCGAGGCTCCCACAAAGTGTAAGAACTACATATTTTATCAAGAAGAAGTCAAATGCACGGCTCATAATCCTTTAACTGTTCTTCTCACTGCAACACATGATGGTGAACACCACATACGTTAAAAGTTACTGTTTGTTCTTCTGTTTTAAAATTATTTTATATACTGATATAAAAATAATTTTTAAAAAATATAAAATATATTATTTTAATATATTTTTAAATAAAAAACATTTTCAAAAAAGACTATATTCCAACTGAAACATATGCTCGAAGTACCTCTCAGATGATGCCTTGTCATGGCATCTTTTTGCTCAGAATAATTCAAGAGAAAACGAACCATCCTTGCTTCTCCTCAATAATAAACCACAAAATTACAAAAACCCCATTATTTTAATGAACTTTCGTACGTGAAGGCATCTGGTCATAAATATAATAATTAATTTCTCGATCGACAGATACAAATATGAAAGCATGTAAAGCAAGAGAGAGGGGCTCGTTCTGAGTTCAAGAGAAGAAATCAATCTTCAAGGCTAAGGTGTATTTTAACCAATTTTGTATACCGGGAATAAATTGTTTGCTATTAATCAGGTTATTCTAGTAGGTTTTTTTTCTATTTTTTTAAAAAAATTAAATTAAAAATAAATAAAATTTAACTAGCAGGAAGGAAGATAAAATTTAAACAAAATTTAAATTATTCAAAGAAACTTTATAATATAATTTGTAGTAATTTTTTTTACGAGTGAAAGCTTTTGAGATTAAAACTTGTAAAGGTTTATTAATATTTTATGATTAATTTTGTTTAATTTAATTACAAAAAATATAAATGAAATTCATGATTTTGATCATCAATATAATGTTAATAAAAATATTTTAATTTAAAAGATTAAATTTACGTCATTGAATGTAATTTTAGAGTATGCTTTATATTATATGCAACTGTAGTCGATTTTTAGTTGTGGATTACACTTTAATCTATTTAATATATAATTATGCATAATGGATCATTTGACCCACAAAGAACCACTCCGGAATGTACCTCAACTTTATTAAGGTTTAATTAGTTGTTCTTTTGTTCTACTAATCTATTATAACCCTGCACTTTACACTTTATTTTTTTATTTTAATGTTTCTTTTAAAAAAAAAACTCTTTGGAATCTGTTTACTGTTTTTTTTTTCCTTAGCACCCTTATTTTTATATTTCAATCTATTTTTAAAAATATTTTTTATTAATTAATGTTTTAATATAATAATATTAAAAATTATTTACAAAATTATTTTTATATTTTTTAAAAACACTTTCCCAATTTTTTCTGCCTTTTTTTTAAAAAAAATTAATGTCATAATGGCTCTATACTACTAATCTTTTAGAGATTCAAGTCCAGGAACCTGCAGCCTCAAGAAAATCTTTAACAAAAAAGCTAAAAAATTTGAAATCAAAAGAATAAGAAGTGAATTAGAAAAAAAAAATATATATGACAAATTATAATTTAAAAAATAAATAAAAATATAAGAAATTTTTCTAAAAGAACCAAGAACAAAAATAAATAATAAAAAATAGATGAACTGAAATTGTAAAACTTAAAGAAAAGAAGGCAGGCATGCATTTTCTTTGGAAGAGAGAAAAGAAGGAAGAAAAAAAAAAAGCAACCATCGACAACAAACCACCCATCATCCACCATTATGCGCCACATTAGAAGAAATAGGACGTGGTGGTGCTTTCAAGGACACGACAAAAAGCCAGATTTGACTATCGGGCAATGTCAGATGCGTCACCCCAAAGGGCGCAAACGCCATCTACGCGCTATCAATTTTTCAGAATTAAAAATTAAAAAAAAATCAATATAAGAATACCAAAACGCCCCTCATAATCTTGGAAATGATAAATAAACCCTTGTGAAATTATAAAAATACCCCTAAATACATACGTTATCTTTGATCTTTTATAAGTACAAAGACATATTTTTATTGTAGCCTAAAAAGGCAAAAACAAAAAATATGAATGGTCAACAATTTTAGGTCTTTTTACCTAGAGGACAAAGAAATTTGTTGATTTCAAGTGTAAAAGCGTAATTTCATTATGTAAAAAATCTAGAAAAGATTTGGATATCCTAAAATAATCTCGTAATGACTAATAAATCAATAAAAAAAATTAAATTACCCCCAACAGCTGAACTAAGACTCCAAAAAAAAAAAAAAGGACTCTAATTTTCTCCACTCAGGAGCAAAATAGTAACAATCCATGATGATTTGTCTTCACAACTACAGTGAAATTGCCAGAGTCTATGGTAATAGCTTGAAATGCTCTTGTCTAGATTGCACATGACCATTGAACTTTTGCAACTAGCCAAAATGGTTCTACTTGGGATCAGGATTTCAGAGAAAAGGAAGCTGCAGGACAATGTTAACCACATATATCTTAGCCATGTTTTGTGAATTATTGTATAAATATTGTCAAGCCAGTGCTGTGAAGTCTCCATGAAAAAGCACAAGCTGCTGCTTTGGCATATCCTCCCTGTGTTTTTTTTTTTTATGTGATACAGCTTGCGTTATAATGATTTTGTGACTTTTTCAGGTTTAAAAAAGATTTAATACTTATTTTTAATATATGAAAATTGATTAAAAATATTATAACTTGAAAACTGTAAGCCAGGTGGTGATTGATTATTATTTGGTGGTGATTCTTTGGGTTAATTATATAGAAAAAGAAACCAATAATTAATTCTAATATATTTTATTTCCACCACCAGCTTCAATTATATAAAAAATATCTTTTAGGTTTCTTCAAAGT
The DNA here is from genome assembly GCA_007827005.2 of Populus simonii. Classification (NCBI taxonomy): domain Eukaryota; kingdom Viridiplantae; phylum Streptophyta; class Magnoliopsida; order Malpighiales; family Salicaceae; genus Populus; species Populus simonii. Next base: position 50,274,667 of record CM017464.2, on the reverse strand, counting down.
CCAAGGGTCTAAGTTCAAATAATTCACTCCTTCACCAAGTTGACCATACTAACAAATTTCCATTATATTAAATTTTTTTAATAATTTTATTTTTTTTTCTCTTGGAATTTAAGTTGGTGGATGCTGGCTTGAAGATATAACTCTTTTATTAATGGTTGATTGTTTGTGCAGAAACACTAAAATACTAAAAATTAATAATTAAAGCCCTGTTTATTTTTGCGTTTCAAAAACTTTTTTGAAAAAAATTAAAAAAAAAATTATTTTTTTCTTCACTTTAAATTAATATTTTTATATTATTTTGATGCGCTGATATCAAAAATAATTTAAAAAAATAAAAAAAATTATTTTGATGTATTTCTAAATGAAAAGCACTTTGAAAAGTAGCCGCAACCACTCCTAATAAACACGCAATCTATTGAAATTGTCAAGTGCACGCAAAGGCACCCTTACTAGTTGGAGTCTCAGTTTAACCTAGGCGTGGTGATGAGTAACTCCATATCTTATATGGGTTATCTACCATCTCATGGCATGAATGAAAAATTTGACAATATTATATAAATTATATTTTAATAAAAAAAATTTCAACAATTTAAGTTACCAAATAATCATGAGTTTAATTTTTTTAATAATCGAACAATAACGAGTTTAAGTTTTAAATCACATCACTTTTATTCTAATCATTCTAAGTATTGATATTAAACCTAGATGTTTAATTATCGAACAATAACGAGTTTAAGTTTTAAATCACATCACTTTTATTCTAATCATTTTAAGTATTGATATTAAACCTAGATTTAGTGATGAGTGATTCTATGTTATATGCTGATCATCCAACATCCCATGTCATGAATAAAGTTAAGGATTGCATTGGTTTATGGTAGAGAATATTATATAAATTATATTTTAGAGTTTTATAAATTAAAATTTTTAATTTAAATATTTATATTAACATATATCCGATTAAGTAATAATTTGCTCTTAACTAAAGGAGTTCAATAATTGTAAAGGGAAAACTCTAAAATGTACTCTTATAATAAATTTTAAGCATAAAATATTGTAAAATAAGATATAATGGACATAAACAAATTATAACTTGAAGCGTGTACAGATACTGTCCTTAAGAATATTTTCTCAACACAAGGCTATCATCCAGGATCTAACAAGTTCTTCCTCTAAAGATGAGAGTTAGAGAAACAACGACCAAGATAGAAAAAAAATATATCAGCAAGCTTTGCAAACAAACAAAAAAATAATACTATCGTTTTTTCAAACCTACTTTGCTTGTAAGAGTGCATGGTATATATAGACTACTAATATGTATCAGTTAAGTAGAAAATAAATTGAAAATTAAAGAGTTGTTACAATAGTTAAAAAAAATTAAAGAGTTATTAGAGATAAAGAGTTGTAGTTGTTTAAAAAAGAGTTGTTAAGATTTTGTGGCTGTTAGAAAATTAATTTCAACAAAAGTATTTTTTGCCTTTCACCATTTCCAGACCCATGTTTGCCTTGGGTTAGGTTGATTGTCAAACCCGAGTATTTTGAGCTGGCAAGTTCGCCAAACCCATATTACCTTGGGTTTGACATGATAACCAAACCCAAGTATTTTGGATCTAGCATGTTTGTCAAACCTATATTTTTTTTGTCTGACGTGATTGTCAAATCGAAGTATTTTGTGTCTATCAAGGTCGTCAAACCCATATTAAGGTTCACTATATAAACACTAGATAAAAAAAAAAAAAAAAACCTTTTGAAATAGTCTTTATTATTTATAACAATCCTCCATATATTTCAAAAGAGTTTTGGAATATATATATACACACACTTGCTGGATTTATATCTAATGAGTGTAATGCATCTAAACTGGTGTCTTTTGGACTATGAACCAGATCATATAAAGAATAAAATTTAACTTACAAAATTATTGGTGAAATTTTTAATTTTTATGAACCAAAAATTCTTATTGTAAGTTAGGTATCTCACCAATTATATTATACCCCCACAATCTCTTATTGTTTAACTCGGTTTTGTGCTTAATAGGTCATATACGCACTTGATTGTTCTTGAGTGCTCTAGAGATTTTGCTAGTATCTCATAGGAGTGGCCCTACTCCAAACTAATATATATAATTCCATCAAGTGTTCACTGAAATTTGAACGCTATCCATAAGGTTGTAGTTCATCCTCTCTTTAATTGCAGACTAACATTATTCTCACATCATAGAAAATGACTTGTTTTATAATGCTACAGAATAACAAATGATTTTGTTATTACTTATATGAACCTAATTAATGGGATCTCCAATCATATAGGTTGGGTTACAATCATTTTGATTTCTCACTTAAGCATTAGTCTCATTCCCCTTGATGTTTCTAATAATATCTTTCTACCAACTGGTTTAGTTAAAAAATTGGCCAGATTCATTTTTGACTTCACGTAATCAATTGAAATAATTTCATTTTATAGCAGCTGCTTTACTACATCATATCTTAATCGAATATGTCGATTTTTACCATTGAAAGATTTATTCTTAGCAATGGCTATTGTCGCTTGGCAATCACAATGCATGGATATAGAAGGTGTTGGTTTTATTCCCAATGAAATGTCAGTTAAAATTCCTTAACCAATTAGCTTCATTTCCTACTGATTCCAAAGCTACAAATTCTGACTCCATGGTGGATCGAGCGATCAAACTTTACTTGAATGATTTCCAAGACACTACACCACCACCAAAAATAAAGATATAGCCATTAGTGGATTTAATCTCATCTGAATCTGAAATTCAGTTAGTATCGTTGTATCCTTCTAATACATCTATGATACCTCTAAAATATTTCATTAGTCGGACTATTATCACCTAATGCTCATAATTGGAATTTTGTGTATATCTACTTAATCTACAAATAACGTATGCTATATCAAGTCGAGTGAAGTTCATCAAATGCATCAGACTTTCAATAATTCAAGCATACTCAAGTTAAGTAGCAGCTTCACCTTTATATTTTTTTTAATTGAGTGTTAGCATCATAAGGAATACTCACAGGTGTCACATCAAAGTGACCAAACTTTTAGAGAAGTTTCTCTATATAATGTTCTTATGTTAACATAATACTTTTGTTCCTCCTTATAATTTTAATACCCAATATTACACTAACTTCACTCATATCTTTCATATCAAATTTAGAGGCTAAAAAACGTTTAGTGCTATGCACGACATTCGTGCTAGTACCAAAAACAAGCATATTATCTACATATAAACTAATGATCATATATTCATTGTCAATAGACTTAGTATACACACATTTATCCACACTAACTGAAGAAAAATCATCACTTAAAACAACTTGATCAAATTTCTCATACCAATGTTAAGGAGCTTGCTTTAAGCCATATAAAGACTTTGGCATGTTCGCCAGACCCATATTATCTTGGGTCTAACATGATAGTCAAACTCAAGTATGTTGGATCTGATATGTTCGTTAAACCTATATTTTTTTTGGCCTGACATGATTGTCAAACCAAAGTATTTTGTGTTTATCGAGGTCGTCAGACCCATATCAAGATTTACTATATAAACACTAAATAAATTTTTTTTTGAAATAATTTTTATTATTTACAACACAAAAGGCATTGAAATCATAAGAATTCTATATGTAACTACAGATGCTATGAAAAGCTATACATTTAAGTACAGATGTTAAACAAATCCATCGAGAAACCAGAATTTAAGTTTATCATCAAACAAAAGTAATCCTATACAAGTTTTTACTTCATTTATAATAGGATGATCGATGCACATTTAAAGCAAAGGTAAAGACAATCTAGGCATTTTGCATTTTATCTTTATTTTAAAACTTGATTGCATCATCAATCTTTGGCAATGTTGCAAGAAAAAATAATTGCTTTAGCCATTGATAGCCATAGACACAAAGTGAACACATCAAGTCGAGCACCATAAGTTAATAAAAAGCACTAATTTCTTTCAAGAATGATTAGATGGGCAAGGACCTTTTTCTTTGCGAGGGTTCGAGTGGAATTATTGCCACTTAATATGTAATTAGCAAACTCTCAATTGTGCCAAGATTCCTCCACCACTCACAAAAGGGTTCTTTTAAGTAATCTTATTACTTTCATTAACATGATTTAGAATACTTGGTTACGGAATCTACAACCTTCTTTAGAATTTATTTATTTGTGCGGCCAACCGCGCGGTCGACATGCGGTTAGCGACATTCACAAACACACACTTAATTCTCTTGATTAATGCGCTTAGCTAACTTAGCCACAACAAACAAGTATATCTATGTACAAATCACTTGTATTGATTAGGAAATTCTGCCCCATGCTCCTTTTAACCTTTGTGTTTTCTTGGTTGGGTATGGAAAACAAGATACCTCCATCAACAAGTAACTAGATTCTTCCATTAGCAGAAATCTTTCCTTGAAAAAAAAAAGCTGCACAGAAGAAATGGATGTTTCAATGCAGAGCACTTGTGGACAAAATGTAGTGGAGGGCCTTTCTGGGGGAGGCCTTGAATGATGAAAGTTGAAACTAGATAAAGCCATCAGGACCTCTTTCATCATCTGTAGTTCCTTTCCCTTCTGTTCTCCATTGTGATTTGCTCTTTCAATCGTAGTCGACACTCGAAAGAACACAAACCTCTTTTTCTTCATACCAATGCTAATGTTTTGTTTGAACGGTTCCCCATTGTACAAGGAAGAAAACAAACCCCAACTTCCTCTCCTAGACAAAAGGGAAGAATCCTTGCATTTTCTTCTTTATGAAAAGCACTTTTTGCATAACCCCACATTCTCTACATTTATCAAGTGCTTCAAGTGAATAAGAAGAAAAGTATACACCTTTAATCTTATTTTTTGGCATAATTCTGTCCTAGCCCCCACCGACTATCAAATTTGAGATCAGAAACTCTTGGGTGCAAAAGTTGTTGAGGATTGCGCACCATAATGATTGCATGTGGGAAACACCGAAGTGGTTTGACCATCAAGTATACTTAAATTCCTTTCAAGCTTTAATGGGTTTTTGTGTGGAAGAAACTCAAGATGTGTTTGTTGAGTAGAAGATACACCACATCATTCTTTCTGTTCCTTTTCTTTTCAAGTGTCCATGGACACTGCCACCCTACCAACTTTATACCAGTGCCAACCCTAATCATGAACCAAGCAACACCAACAGTTTCTCACTAGAAGCTTCGGTCCAGTACTTGAAATGAATGGATGAGTTTCACAAAGACAAGATACCAGTGTCTCACAGACATGGATTTCCTTCCACTTTCTGTGTCCTTGTTTTGCTAGCGTGGGATGCATCTTATTTGACTTGAGAATAGTAACGAGACAAAAATGTAGGCATTGATCACTAACACAAATCCCTTTTGGCCAGATCCTGTCAAATCCGCACTTACATTGTCAAGCACACATATCTTGGCATTCACTACAAATAAAGCTATGATAGCTCATTACTATTACAACCGACAAGAAAAAATACAAGATAGCTCATGGCTATCACCTAAAAGCAAAAGACCGAGCTCTCTTTCATATGGATTTTGGTATTTAACTGGGAACAGCATGTTTTATTCCAATCCATAACCATTAGAGAGAGGATCGGCATTAAACTTAAACAGGAGTGCAAATGCAGTGAAACTACACAAACCCTGATTTAGAGACTTAAATTATTTTGAGGCTCACATTAGGTTGGCTTTACATATTGCTTGAAATGTCAGCATGTCAAGATATATTCATTTTATTTTGATAAAAAAGTTCGAATTTTTTCCATGGGGAATCACAATATTGCTTGCTGTTTATATGCAGTAGGATCTGGTCAAGTCCATCACAAAAAAAGTATTAAACGTAAGAATTACTCATCACCATATACATGCAGATGATCTGCTAAAAAGTTAAGTTGCTAAATTATATTCAAGTAACTTGCTTAATTAAGGAATAACCTGATAAGAACATCAGATTCTAGATCAGCTCAGAACACAAATTTAGATTAAAGACACCTCTTATAAACCTTTACTGTGCCGATCCATTTTTGTTCGACAACAACTTACGCTCTATTTTTGTGCCTTTAGTCGGCTTAGTATTTCGAGCAATTGTAATGACTTCTTTATCTCTTCATTTAAAAATAAACAAGATTATTTTGATCCGATGGGGGCAAATTGCATCCTTTTTTTTTTAAAGACTTTGACTTAGATCATAACACAAATATATATTCAGCACAACATGGTATGACTTATGGCTTTTTTCAAATATAAAAGAAAGTAAGTCGAAATTAGGGTGGATCTTACATAGATCATCAAAACTTTATTGAGGCATATTTAGGGAAGGTACACAAGCTCATACACTAGAATGACAAAGGAGAAATTGACTAAACAAGGTCAGTAATCAGACTATCCTGTAAATATGCTGCGATAAACACAGCCAGTGCACAGATAGATAGACCTAGCAGAAGACCAGAAGGAATCAGTTTTTGGGTAGCTGCCAATCGTATTCCTGAATAGTAGAAGAAGAAAGGAAGGAAAAGGAGGCAATAGAAACCGTCAAATTCTCAAATTATGACGTGCATACTAAATAGGAGCCAACAACAAGATATCTGGGACATAGTGAACAAATAAAAGACATACCAAACACAGAAGAGAATAGGAAGGCTGATCCAAACCCGAGGGAATCACCAATAGCTTTTGTCTCTGGAGCTTGCATCAGAAAGTAAGCCTACATGGAAAAGGTAAGCCTGGTTATCAATTTAGTTGCACAAACTTCTTCTTTTTTATCAGGAACCAGATATCTCAGGGGGGGAAATAAACTTCAGATTATTAGTTTCACTGTTTATGCCTATTTAGCATTCAAAAGATGACCACCTCCAACTTGTGTTTGCACAAGTTCATGTGTGACTGCATACACATGCACACATGCCCCACGTTTCTGAAGAACAATCTAGTATTGCTAATTCACTATAAATGGGCAACATGTTTGAACCACCTTCAGCCTAGTCATAATGTATTATGAATAGTCCAGTACTAATAATTCTTAATAGAGTTTCGAGGTACTGGAAATATTGATTTCGGAAAGTTCGTTTCAGGTCTAAATTTGTAGATTTTTGTTTTGTTTTTCCTTTTCTTTGGAATGGCAAATAAATCCATTAGCCAAAAAAGAGCAGGTGGCTAACACTTACACAGGATAAAGCATTAAGCATAAAAGGTAACAGCAATAATAAGCTAAATACAACTGACACTAAAACCTTAAACTAGTAAACTAGAGATTTAAGAAGATAAAGGAAACTAGCATGCCAAGTTCACAATCCCTTTACGCAACAGCAACGTCATCTTTGAGCAAAGCTGTGACAGCAACATCATAAGCACTCAAAGAGAGCCCATGTAAGTTTGCTCTGCCATATTATTTGATAACGGTAGCCATTCTAATTCTGCACCTAATCTTCTGCAGAACCAAAAGCAGAAATAAAATCCAACTATGCAAAGCTATAACAGCAACAACATATGCACTCAAATAGACGCAAGGTATGTTTGCACTACAACCTCATTGGATAACAGTGACCATAGAATGCATCGAATATTCTGCGGAATCAAATCTGAATATGGCACTTATAGAGAATAGCTACTGTGCTTGAAGTGCTCCCAGCTCTAGCAGTCAAATGATTCATTCTAATACTGAAGATTATAAATCACTGGATGAGGGACAGTTGCCCTAACGAACCTCCCAGTTTCTCTCCATGTTTAGCATACATAATCCCATCAAGAGTGTCGCAACAACACCAAAAAGGTACTCAATGCTGCAAGATTTCTTGGCCAGTTAAATTCAACGGACCAATCACTGACCCCGTCAACTCCAGACACACTACTGATTTGGAGAAAGTTTCCAACTTCTTTTGATTAGCATGCGAGCCCATACAAGTTTAGACCAATCTAAAACTTTTCCATTCATCTTCATTAACATCCCTCAAGAGCAATTGCAGAAAACTTCCCATCTCAAGTTGATTAATATTTGATGATTCCATATACAGTCCATTATGTTTCAACCAAGTTCTCAGATTTGGCAGGAAGAGAGTTTGATTTCATAGTTACCTAGAACTTGGTACATTGTGGGTTGTAGTATGATTACAGGGGACAGTACACACCACTTAGCATCGTAGGTTTAACATGGAGGGAAGGCTTAGCTGGTTCAGTATCTGAAATGGTGGTATCTTTAGAGTGCTCATTGGGGTCGCTTATTGCTTATTGTTTTTTATCCGTGAAATCAATAAGATGCCCCTAGAAAGGCAAGTAAAACTATAAAAGAAGCATCCATTCTTCTTTCCTTCAGCCAACACCTTCTTTGGGCATGTATAACACCTATATTATAAATTGGGTGGTCAATTTTGGCAGTGCAGTCCATAATTCAGAACAGAGACTAAGATTTGCAGTTCCGAGTCATGAAGGGTATAACGAACATACCTTGTCTCCACATAGGATCAAGAACGGGGTCAGAAGGATCAAAAACAGTTAATTCATATAGAGCCATCGAGCTGGCCCAACCCAGCAACCAAAGCTGTATGCATTATATGGACAGCCAGCAAACAACCGGGATCATTCAATACGACGGTATGAACACGATACCAAGGCAACCCCATGGAATACCCTCTTATCAACGAAAGATAGACACTATGTAACTTTATTGCATTGGAAAAAACTATGTTATGGACCTCCCTTTTTCAGTGGATTATCTCGGAAATGTGGTCAGAAATCCATAATAGAGTCCGACCACAACGACCGAATTGATTATCTTCATGCATAAGGATACTAGATTACCTTGTATAAAAGATTTCAAAATCATCACAAACCTCCTTTTTTCTTTTCTATTGCAATTTCTGGATTATTATATGATGATTTTGAATCTTTCCATATATATAGCAATAGAATATAGAAATAGAAACAATAGACTAGAAACGACATCTCTTATGTCAATGAAACCAAAGAAAGGGGATATTAAATGAATGGAATTGGGATATGGATGGAATATAATGAAATAGAGCCACTTTGAGGTTCCCTATGAAATGAGCCATGGAACGAAGGGGGCTAGCGACCTCACCAACTATTCCAATCATTAATATAAATGAGTGATAATAAACCCTTTTGCTATAAACATGAAGAAGAAGCCTATGCGGGTGCCATTGAGTCCAGAGTTAACAATGTGCTTTGCCCATCATCACTAACATGAGAAATACCCTAGCTTTATCTCTGAGCTTTCAAATGAACAAACTATCATAAGGAATCTTAAAACCAACAAACACTCTTTTGAAGTTCAGAATACGAACTATCAAGCAGTCAAGTAGATGACAAGCCTGCCAATAAGCCATTGGTATAGTAGCCAAGGAGTGCTCAAGGCTGACTCCTGATGCATCAAAAAGTTCTCACCAAACTTTAACTAAATAAAGCAACGATGATTAAAATTTAAGCAAAACTTACCGTTCCCATGAGAGCAGCCCCTGTCAACCCTCCAAAGAGCGACCCTTTGCTTCCTGATTTACTGACTTCATTCACAAAAATGCAAACTTTATAAGAAAAACAAAGGTAAGGAAATAAAGGCCCAAAAAAGAAAAAAGATGAGATTTTTATTTTTTTTACAGGCAAAGAGGCCACCGCCAAGAAGAACGACACCATAGGCAGCAGAGGTTACGGGAGCAATATCTGCCAACTGACATTTGCAGCCAAGACTTCTTCCTCTGGAAAAAGAAGTAGCAATGGAATTGGATCTTCTCCTATTCCTCAAACAAGAAAAAGAAGAGAAACCCAACAAAGCAGTTGAGTTTATGTGTTTGCTGTAACTATTCAATGTGGGGAATTTCGTAGGAATCAGTAAAAAGGAGCAAGACATTATCACTTTGTTGTAAGCTGCAACTCTCTCACTGTCTGTCTTTATGCTTACTACAACTATCTAACCTGGTTAATGGAACTGGCTAAAGAACTGTGAATTTATTTTATTTTATTTTATCCAATTTGATTTTGGGCTTAGTCCAGTTATAAATTGTAGTGCTGATTTTGAGTTCAGCTTGATTTAGTTTCTCTGGATATAATTTACCTTTTATAAGCATGTAGAAACGGGCCAGAGGCCCACGCTTTTGTGATCGGAAAATAGCCTAATTGTCAAACATGTTTAGAATAATAAAAAAGCCCGATGCAGTGTTATTAAACCAGCTAACCTAGGCTTGATCCAGGTTATATTTGAAATTAAACTAGGTTGACCTAGTATATTCTAATTGACCCGATCAATCAACCAGTAACTCAATTAACCCAGTCATCACATGAAGAGATTAGAAAATTCAAAGATCTTCTCAGTACAAACAATATAACAAGTAATTAATGAGTTTAAACAATTATTGAGTGTTCGAGAATGTAATAATAATTATTTTTTAAAATAATTTTTATTTATAAATATATCAAAATAATATTTTTTTATTTTTAAAATATTTTTTTGACATCAACATATCAAATAATCTAAAAATATCTAAAAAATTAATTTAAAAAAAAATAAAAATATTTCAAAAACATAAAAATAAACAAAGTTTTAATAAAGCAAGAGAGTGATCAACCTTCATGCTAGGAGTGATGGCCAAAGCACAATCTAAATTTGGATGAGAGAGCAGCATCATGGGCTCCCCATCAAGCTTATGGCAAGAGGGTTCTTTTTTATTCTACCATCATTCATATTAAAAAAATTTAATTTAATAATCTAATAAAGAATAATACATAATTTATTTATATAAAGGTGAGAATTGAGATAATAAAAACAACATCAAGATAACTAGAAAAAATAATTAAAATCTAAAATTAACTAAAAAAATAATTAAAATATAAAATAATATTTTTAAGTTTAATTTGAAAATCTTTTAGATCTCGGTTTATTATTGTCAATTATTATTGTCAATCGAACCATTTATAATTATATAAAAATATCATAATTAAATTTAAGTGTATCTAACAATCAAATTAAAAAATATAAGTTTTTTTCTTAAAAAAATCAATTTTTAATGTGCTCAATTTTTTTTCTTAAAAAATATAAGATGTGTAGAATTTAGTTGAGGTCGGGATTTGTGTTCCAATGGCTATTCCACACATGTGGCTCCATGGTTGCAGGCTCGAACAAGCCGCCCTCTCTCCTCCCATCAAATGGCTTGACCAAAAAAATCCATTAACCAAAACAAGAGATTTAAGAAGAAGATAAAGGAAACTAGCAAGCCAAGTTCACAGTCCCTTTAAGCAACAGCAACATCATCTTTGAGCAAATCTGTAACAGCAACATCATAAGCACTCAAAGAGAGCCCATGTAAGTTTGCTCTGCAATATTATTTGATACGGTAGCCGTTCTAATTCTGCACCTAATCTTCTGCAGAACCAAAAGCAGAAATAAAATCCATCTCTGCAAAGCTATAACAGCAACAACATATGCACTCAAATAGACACAAGGTATGTTTGCACTACAACCTCATTTGATAACAGTGACCATAGAATGCATCGAATATTCTGCGGAATCAAATCTGAATATGGCACTTATAGAGAATAGCTACTGTGCTTGAAGTGCTCCCAGATCTAGCAGTCAAATGATTCATTCTAATACTGAAGATTATAAATCATTTAATGAGCGACAGTTGCCCTAACGAACCTCCCAGTTTCTCTCCATGTTTAGCATACATAATCCCATCAAGAGTGTCGCAACAACACCAAAAAGGTACTCAATGCTGCAAGATTTCTTGGCCAGTTAAATTCAACAGACCAATCACTGACCCCGTCAACTCCAGACACACTACTGATTTGGAGAAAGTTTCCAACTTCTTTTGATTAGCATGCGAGCCCATACAAGTTTAGACCAATCTAAAACTTTTCCATTCATCTTCATTAACATCCCCCAAGAGCAACTGCAGAAAACTTACCATCTCAAGTTGATTAAGATTTGATGATTCCACGTACAGTCCATTATGTTTCAACCAAGTTCTCAGATTTGGCAGGAAGAGAGTTTGAATTCATAGTTATCTACAACTTGGTACATTGTGGGTTGTAGTATGATTACAGGGGACAGTGCACACCACTTAGCATCGTAGGTTTAGCATGGAGGGAAGGCTTAGAGCATCCCCAACAACAAAAAATGCTATATTAAAAAACTAAATAAAAAAAATAGTTTTTTGAATAGCATGAATATAGGTTTTTTTATTATATACATTTCAATGGTAAAAAGATATTTAGAAAAGTTAATTATATTTTAATATATTTTATGTTAAATTAATTTTAATATAATTATATAACTAATTTTGATATATTTTATGTTTTAGAACTTTAGATATAGTTAAAAATCTGATGAGTGTTGAGACAATAACAGTTCAAAGTGAGACAGTAACAGTTGGAAAGTGAAACAGTAACAGTTCAAAGTCAAACAGTAACAATTGGAAAGTCAGACAGTAACAGTTCAAATTTAAACAATAACAGTAGATTTTCACGTGAATACTATAAATAAAAATATAGAAAAATTAAATCGTACAAATACTTATATATTGAGATACTATTTGCCTCATGTATTGGAGTGAGAAAATGAGTTGTTGGCCAACGGCTATAAAAATAATAGTTGGCCAACAGTTATTTGTTTTTGTCTTTTTTACAGGAAAATATAGAAATGGCTCTTCACATAACAACTAGCTAAAATAATTATCTGTTTTCCTCACGCCTTGGAGTAAGAAAATGAAGAAACAAAAATTAAAAGTATAATTTTTAATATTTAGCACTTTATTTAACTTTGTCATTAGAGATGCTCTTAATTGGTTCAGCATTTGAAATGGTGGCATGCTTTAAAGTGCTATCAATAAGATGCCCCTGGGAAGGCAAGTAAAACTATAAAAGAGGCATCCATTCTTCTTTCCTTCATCCCACACCTTCTTTGACCATGTATAACACCTATATTATAAATTGGGTGGTCAATTTTGGCAGAGCAGTCCATGATTCAGAACAGAGACCAAGATTTGCAGTTCCAGGGGGGGCTAGCGACCTCACCAACTATTGCAATCATTAATATAAATGAGTGCTAAAAAACCCTTCTGCTTTAAAACTTGAAGAAGAAGCCTACTCGGGTGCCATTGAGTCCAGAGTTAACAATGGGCTTTGCCCATCATCACTAACATGAGAAATACCCAAGCTTTATCTCTGAGCTTTCAAATGAAACTATCATAAGGAATCTTAAAACCAACAAACACTCTTTTGAAGTTCAGAATACGATCTATCAAGCAGTCAAGTAGATGACAAGCCTGCCAATAAGGCATTGGTATAGTAGCCAAGGAGTGCTCAAGGCTGACTCCTGATGCATCAAAAAGTCCTCACCAAACGTTAACTAAATAAAGCAACGATGATTAAAATTTAAGCAAAACTTACCGTTCCCATGAGAGCAGCCCCTGTCAACACTCCAAAGAGCGACCCTTTGCTTCCTGATTTACTGACTTCTTTCACAAAAATGCAGACTTTATAAGAAAAACAAAGATAAGGAAATAAAGGGCCAAAAAAGAAAAAAGATGAGATTTTTATTTTTTTTACAGGCAAAGAGGCCACCGCCAAGAAGAATGACACCATAGACAGCAGAGGTTACAGGAGCAATATCTGCCAACTGAAAATTTGCAGCCAAGACTTCTTCCTCTGGAAAAAGAAGTAGCAATGGAATTGGATCTTCTCCTATTCCTCAAACAAGAAAAAGAAGAGAAACCCAACATAGCAGTTGAGTTTATGTGTTTGCTGTAACTATGCAATGTGGGGAATTTCGTAGGAATCAATAAAAAGGAGCAAGACATTATCACTTTGGTGTAAGCTGTAACTCTCACTGTCTGTCTTTATGCTTCCTATAAATATCTACTAGAACCTGGTTAATGGAACTGGCTAAAGAACTGGGAATTTATTTTATTTTATTTTATTTTATCCAATTTGGGTTTGGGCTTAGTCCAGTTATAAATTGTAATGCTGATTTTGAGTTCAGCTTGATTTAGTTTCTCTGGATATAATTTCCCTTTTAAAAGCATGTAACAACGGGCCATAGGCCCACACTTTTTGATCGGAAAATAGCGTCAAATATGTTTAGAATGCTAAAATAGCCCAGTGAATGGTAGAACCGGATAATAGCCCAATGCAGTGTTATTAAACTTGATTATGTCCGGTAAATCAAACCGGTGACCCACTAACCTAGGCTTTGATCCAAGCTATGTATGAAATTAAACATTTATTATTGTTATTATTAATAATGTGGGTATTCGGGTCAGTTTGCGTATTCCTCAACTACTCTTACAGACCCTAAAATTAAAAAATAAACAGAATTTTAATAAAAGGAGAGAGTGATCAACTCTCATGTTGGAAGTGTCACACGGTCTAAGTTTGGATAGAGCATAGCAGCATCATAGGCTATCCATCCATCTTAATGGCAAGAGGGTTATTTTCGATTCTACACTCATTCATATTAAAATTTTGTAATTTAATAATCTAATAAAAAATAATACATAAACTATTTGTATAAAGGTTAGAATTGAGATAATAAAAAGAATATAAAGACAACTAGAAAAAATAATAAAAATCTAAAATTAATTAGGAAAATAATGAAAACATAAAATAATACTTTATAAGTCTAATTTTAAAGTTCTTCAGGTTCTACTTATTATTGTCAATCAACCCCTTTAGAATTAGATAAAAATTTTATGATGAAATTTAAAAGTGATGCAATAATGGAATAAAAAATTAAGATTTTTTTTTATATAAGATTACTTTTAACATGTTTAATTTTTTTTTATTTTCGCAAGCTTTTACTTGTTTATCTCATCTATAAATACATTAGCAACACGTTACCCATAAAGATCGGTTACTCATTCAAAATAAAAACGAAAACAAAAATAAAAGGCATCATATTTTTATATATTTGAAAAGACTACTTCCACCAACAAAGCTAATAGAATTTTGATAATGGAGGCGATTTAAATATTTTTTATTTAAAAATATATTAAAATAAAATTATTTTTAATATTGGTATATCAAAACGATTTAAAAACATATAAATTTTTTTATTTTAAACAAAAAAAATTTAAAATTTTTTAAAACATGATCACATTTCCAAATACTCTTGAAATGAATCTTTTCCAGGTCATTTGAACCAGCTTCTTAAAAACAACAATAATCTTCTTGCCACATATGTGAATCTGGCATGGACTTGAAGTGCTTAAGAAAAAATAGGAAACAATAATGCAGATTATCCGCCATGTATTATTTTTTAATGTTTAGTAGTATCATAGAAAATAAGTTGAAAAATATTTTTTAATATTTGACTATATCATGAAAAATAAGTTAAAAAATAAATTGTTAATTTTTTCAAGTTTATTAAAATAACGAGGAACAAATCTTATAAATTAAAAAGTTGAATAAGAATAAAATTGAAAAAAAATCTAATTTCATAAATTATCTCAAATAAAATAAATAACAATCAAAATAATAGAAATCAAATATAACAGATAAAAAATTAAAAAGATGATGAAATTAAAAAAAATACAATTTCATAAATTATTTCAAATAAAATAAATAATAATTAAAGGAATGAGGACCAAATTTGATAGATAAAAAACTTCAATTAAGAAAATGATAAGAGAAAAACAAATAACAAAAAAGAAATGAGAATCAAAGTTGATATAAAAATAAAATTAAATAAAATTTTAATGGGTTAAATTGAAAAAAATATATATATAACAATCAAAAAATTTGAGGACCAAATTTGATACAATCAACAAATAACATGATATTTCTAATTTTTTCACAGCTTCTTAAAAGTGTTTTATGTCTAAAATAAAAAGAAAATATTTTTTCTAGAAACCAAACTAAATTTTTTTAACTAAAAAATATTTTTTATTAATTAATTTTTCTAATAACAAACAAATATAAAAAATTTCCTCTAAAACAAATGGGTATAAATCATAAGTAAGAGATTATAAAAACTCTAAGGGTTTGTAGCTTAACAGATCATAGACTCTAGGTATGCTCAGTAGAAGTTATCAATTCAAGTCTCACAAACCTCAGAGCCACTGGAGGCTTACATGGTTGTTAACTTCAGGGTTCGTGGGATTAGTCAAAGTACACGCAAGTTAACCCGAACACCCATATTAATAATAAAAAAATTAAATATCTTCATGGTGAAAACGATCTGACAATTAATTAATGAGTTTAAACAATTCCTCAAGGCCGTGGCTCATTATTGTCAACCAACCCCTCTGAAATTAGGTAAGACTTTTATTATCAAATTTGAATGTGATCTTGTCACAGTTAAATTGAAGATTACAAGCTTTTGTTTATAACACTCTTACTCTAAACATGTTCAAATTTTTCTTTGCCAGATTTGACTTGTTTATCTGATCTATAAATACACTAGCGACACGTTACACGTAAAGATTGGTTCCTCATTCAAAACAAAAACAAAAGGCATCATATTTTTATATATTTGAAAAGAGTACTTCCACCAACAAAGCTAATTAAATATAGAATCTTCCCTTTGGTCATCTGAACGAGCTTCTCAAAAACATCAATAATCTTCTTGCCAAATCTGTGGAATCTGGCATGGACTTGAAGTGCTTAAGAAAAGACAGGAAATTACAATAATGCAGATTGCCCGCCGGCCGGCCAGACAAAGATATAATAAAGGGAAGGGGAAAATTATCATTCAGATGCGTGTGCTACTAATTTTTAAACGATTCTGTTCACAGTAGAGAGCAATGGGGGGTCGAATTTAGCACTTTCCGTTCTCTTTTTGTTTTGTTTTTTGCCTTTCATTGTCACTTGAACTAGTCCTTGCTTAACCACCAATCCTCCTCAAAGACTGACTTGTATGCATGTTACAGATAGATGATGTGAAAAATATTGAAAAAAAAATATATAAAAAAGGTTGTATTGTATGTCATTTACACCGATTGATACAATCAAATCATCCCTGTAATTCCTAGCAAACAGTTTCTACACCTAATATCATCAATTTGACAAATCTTTTTTCTGTGTGGAGATGAAGGAAATGGAAGCTATATTCTCCTTGATAGTATGCAAGATTTGTGTTGCAGATGGCCTAAGACTTGGAGACTGTCCAAGGCAAAGAGCTGCAAGGGAAAGCATAACCTTGACTTCCTTGACTTCAAAGTCTTCTCCCAATCTTGGATCCACCATTTCTGCCACCTCCAACGCTTTGCATTCATTATCACTGGCAATTATGTCCTTCAAAATGGGTCCCATTATTGATGACAGTAGCTGGCCTTGCTCTCTTTCCTCGCAAAACGCCTCCATTCCTGTCACAAGTTCCAAAATTATGACTCCATAGCTGTACACATCGTTCTTTTTTGATGCTATTCCTGTTCTGAGGTAGTGTGGATCTGTGTAACCCGGAGAGCCCATCATCACTTGCTTCCTATTATTGGAAGTCATTATTGTGGAAGAAAATCCCATCTTTGCAAACCCAAAATCACATAGCTTGCAATTCATTTGCTCGTCGAGTAAAATGTTTGAAGGCTTGATGTCACCGTGTACGATTTGGAGAGGACATTTTTCATGTAGATATTCAAGAGCTTGAGCAAGTTGGTAGGCTATTTCCATTCTATTTCTCCATGAAATCTCTGAACTACTTGATGATTTCTTAATTTCTCTTTCCCCACCATGGAGTTTATCTTGCAAGGTTCCATTGGAAACATACTCAAATACCAAAGCACCTTCATCTGGAAATACAACAGAGAGATTTTAGCACACAAGAACTTGGAAAACAACCGAGCAACCAAAAGTTTTATTTCAAGTAAAACCAGACACAAACCTTGAACATCACAGTATCCTAGGAGCTTGACAATGTTGTCATGTTGGAGTTGAAGTAGTATGTCTAGTTCTTGCTTGAAGACTCTATTGAGATAGTCACTTGGGCAGTGAATCTTGATCGCCCCAAGATTGGAATCAGGCAAGTGGCCCAAGTACACCGTGCTAAACCCTCCTGATCCAACAATCTGAGAGAAATTCATTGACAGTTTCTCTATCTCACTCCAGTTGTATTTCCTTACACAACCATGAGTACCATGATCAGAATCCTTTTCCTTTTTAGGATCAAGATCATTACTCCCATTTGAAGCAGCATCAACCTTCTTGGCAAGTCTATTGTGTCTGAATCTGAGTCCGAGAAAGCAGCCCATGATGATGACAAGCAAGAGAAGAAGCAGTAGAGAAGCAGTGAGAGGTATGGCGAACCTATGGTCAAAGAGAGAGTGGTGGTGTTTTAAAGGAATAGCTGTCGGTGGATGGATAGTAGTGCTGGGGGCGGCGGCAATGGTGGGTTGCTGAAGGGAAGCCACGGAGAAGGTGAGAAGAGACAATAAGAAAATACTAGAAGGGATGGGCCAACAGCACCAAAACCTGCAGACAAATAGATCTTTGGTTGGAACAAGTCTCATACTGCCAGAACTCACAGAAACATCATCTCTTATGCACTAGTCTTAGATTTGTGTATGGCAAGTGAGGGCTTATATGGAGTCAGAATCTGACAGCCTTCTTTTTAAAAAAATATACTTGGAAATTAAATAATTATTCCAGATCATGATTAACTTATTAGCATTGGTTGTTTCCTTGTCAAGCAAAATTTTGTCCTATTTTTTAAAAGTGAAACAAGGGCTTCATCTCTATTAGCAAATATTGGTCAAAAGACATGCTACATGACTTAATCATTGTTTGAAAAACAAAAGGTAATTCTTGTAATATACAAGTTATAGAGAAAAGATTTGTGATCTTTAATATCACATTAAAAGTTAATAAATTATACCCACTTTAATTTATATTTAATTATTAATTACTCTTATATTTATTTAATTTCGAGCATGTTTGGTATCGTGCGGTTAATGTTTTGATATATAAAAAATAAAGACAATTGACAAAGGGAGGATAAACTTCCATTTCTTTTATGTTTCACATGAATTTATTTTAAAATTATTATTATGCATATCTTTCAAACCAAACATGCTTTTATTTTTTTTATTTTTGTCTTTTTTATTCCGAGTCATTATCTAAACTCAATCTTTGTCTTCGTTCGAATACATGGGTATTTTTTATATTAAAAAAATGAATTAAAAAAAAAAGAAAAGCAGCTCTCAAACCTTTCAATTACCATATGGGTTTCAATTTGATCTCCCATCTACCAAAAGTTCAATTTCACTGCTAATTACAGTTGCAATAACTTGTACCTAATTAATCTGTTCACATCAGATGCATAAGAAAGTAAAAGTAAAGTTAAAAACACTCAAATCTCCAAATCAGTATTAATAGTGAGGGAAACAAATACAATGTCAAATAACGCCACTCTAGATATGAACTAATGAAGTATTGATCTAGCGATTAAAACATTGGTATATCTCTGCAAGGATAAGAATACAAATTCAATCCCTAGAAAGTGTACTTATTAGAAGGAGTAGCCACGAACCCTGAACAGGACTAACATTATCCTTTAAAAGAATATAAGGATACTCGGGTATGAAAAAAAAATATAAATTGATAGGTTTTGTTTGAAAGGAAATATCATGAACATTACTCCTATGTGCATTTTGATTCCAAGAAGGTTGACGTTACATCAATTATTATTATTATTATTGTTGTTATTATATAAATTTATTATTGAAATAATTTTTTGAATGAATTTTTGTATTTTTAAATAATAATAAAGTACAATAAGACATATTTATCATCTTTGTTTATTTTATCCCGAGACAATAATTAAAAGCTACCTAATTTTCTTTTGTAAACTCCATATATTGCATGGATATTATGCTATTTAAAATTATATATGTAAATAATTAAAAAAGAAAAAGAAAAGAGAATTGTAGGTACAAAGGAAGGTAACAGAGAGACATGGGAGAAGAATTATACTATATAAAAAAAAGATTAATTTAAAAACATGAATAATATTTCTGTAACAAATACACGACACTCGTGGGAGGATTTGAACGCAAGAAACCAAGACAGCAATATTTTAATCGTGAAAGGCATGAGAAAGGAAGATGGCTGCGTGCTAACAGCAACACGCAATTACTCATTATTAAAGTAGAAAGAAAACAAAAAAGATTGATTCTTTAAATCCAATTATCTGAAAATAAAATAAAATAAAATAAAATTGGCAAGTCAAATTTAGGTCGCCAGTTCTTTTCATTGCCATGCTTTGAATTCAAGAAGGCAATCAATCATTCACTCGGAATTAAATATGATAACAGGCCGGCATTTTATCATCCACAAATTTGGACCTTAACCTTGAGTAAAGTGAAGTGTTTCACGTAGCTTTGTTATATTTTTAGGTTTTTTTTAAAAGTATTTTTAATTTGAAAAAAATATTAAATTAATATTTTTTATTTTTTTATGATTTTAACGTATTTAAATTTTATTTTAATATATTTTTAAACAAAAAATTATTTAAAAAAGCATAACAACCACCATCTTAAAAGCAATCTTTCACTGGAAATTAAATATAATAATAGGCCAGCATTTTGTCATCCACAAGAATATTTCGACCTTCATTTGAGATTACAGTAGCGATAATAATTTAAAATATTTTTTATTTTAAAATAATTTAAAATAATTTTTTTTATTTTTTTAAAATTAGTATTAATATTATTACATTAAAACCATATAAAAATATAAAAAAAAATTATTTTAAACAAAAAAAATAATTAAAAAAATTTAGTAACACAGTTTTGACGGCATTTTTATTCTTTCCCTGGAGGTTCTAATGCACTGTAGGTGATAAGATGGTACGTTAAATGTCATTGTTGGGATTAATGGTTGATTAGTTGTCAATTTGCAAGTCACTGTTTTATTGATGTTATTAGCATGCAATTACGCGTGGCTTTTAATTAATGCTTGTTAAGCTAAATGAGCTTGAATTTTCAATATGGGAACAGTGATCGATCAATTTCATTGTTTTAATGAGAGTCCTCCTCAAGTTTTTCTCTGAAATAATTATTTATATATATATATATATATATATGTTTTTTTTTTGTTTTTTTTCTTATGAAAATCCTTGAAGGAAGAGTAAGTAGAAAAATTAAATTAAATTAAATTATATAACATGGTGAATGATAGCTAGTAACATTGGTGATAATTGGTGCACATGGTACTTTTTTATCACTCTTGATTAGCATAGATTAGTGGGTGATGATATCATTGAAATTTACATCAATTTTATGAAACATAATTATTTCCCCCACCAATTAATAATTAACTCAGATAATTTTTTTCAGTGAACTAGAAACTTTCTTTTGCTTTTCAAATGCCTTTGGCATCAAGTAGATTTACATAATGAGAAAAAAAACACATGAGAATTATCATTTTTTTAGAATTTTAAATTAAATAAGAATATTAGTATTACACGATCCAGATTAGACCCGAAACTTGAATCAATCTGGGTTGAAAAAAAAATGGAGAAATAAATTAACAAAGATTGATCCGTGATTTGTTGATTTTTGTTTTTTAAAATAAATTTTGATTAAAAATATTATTTAAAATTTTTTAAAAATAAAATTATATTGATTAATCGAGTTAATATTTTCAATTCATGATTTGAGTCTTGTAGTCTATTGATATATTCAAATTAGGTTTAAAAATTACACCTTAATGTGAGAATGATTTCTAACTTCATTACTTTCTTACGAAACATATCCTAATTATTTATCTCTTTTTTTTTATTTTATGTTTCTTCGTAGTCAGATCAATCCTCTTCCAAGTAAAGGGATCGTTTAAGCCTATTTGAGAATGTGGTTGTAGTTAATTACTTTTCAAAAAAAAAATATGATTTGCACCGTGTTTTCAAACGGAATGTTAGCACCATACTTTCATGTCTCTTTGTTTTTATCAATTAGAGTTTCTACCAAATATTCTTGTTGCTCTTCCATCTGATCAACAAAGTTTATAAAGTAATAGGCATGTGTTTAAAGGGATTAAAGGAAAAAAGAATTATGGAGATGGAAGTCGGATCATTTTAGAATAAATCTAGTGGTCATTATCATATCAACTCACTAAACTTGACAATTAAACAACTTAAACTTTATATTAATGGGGTATTAATTGATGATGTAACATTGATATCAATCATCATCCTCAGCGAATAAAATTAAATAAGATTTTTGAATCCATATCGTGGTCATTATCATGCATATCAACTCACTAACCTTGACAATTAAACAAAATAAAATTTATAATTGAGTATTATTAATTGATGATGTAAAATCATATAAATATATGATAAATCTTTTGATGCGAAAGCAATGTGAATAAATGTTAATTCGACGGGTGTTTTTGTTTTTATTCTCCAAAAAGGTTCTGGGTTTCGCATCTTTTCTTTGAAAAAAATACATAATGGCATAGCTGTAATAATACATAACTTCTTAATTATTTATTTCTATCTCTATCAAGAATTCATGTGATGAATTATTTCTCTACAAGAATTCCTGTGGTGGGAAAAACAATTATTTATTTATTTACTAATTTTTTAATGTAAACACACGTGTTCAATATTATATATTTTCTTTTCAATGATATTTAAAATTTAAATAAGAAAAAAATGTTTTTTAATTAAGTAGGAGTTGATGGTAGATCAATGGTGTTTGTGATTGTGGTGTATGATATTTTTTAAAATAATTTTTCACTTAAAAATACATTAGAATTATTTTTTAAAAAAATTTATTTTATTTGTAACATTAATATATTAAAACAATAAAAAAACACTAAATAAATATTAATTTATTATCCAAAAACCTGAATAATCTCAAGGGGGGAAAAGAAAAAGGAAAAGAAAAAAAAATAAAAAAAGGAAAAGGAAAAAAAAGCAAAAGCAAAAGAGCTAGGGAATTTCCAATACTTTAACCTGTTCTTTTGGCTCTTTCCTGCTGGTTTGACTTTTGTGTTGAGCATCAAGAGGCAGAGTGATTATTTCTCTAAATTGCAGCCATGCCATCCGTGTCATGAATCTCTTACCAAATCCTAGGCAACTATTAATCAATATATATATATATATATATATATATATATATATATATATATATATATAATATTTGTGTGAATACATCATAACCCGCATATTCCATTTTTATTCTAATGTAGTTTCAATCAATCACAATAAACAATCACTAAATTCAATTTATAGTTATTAAATGATAGAGATTGGATGAGATAATCTAAGTTAATAATTTAAAATAGTTTCATTTAATTTATTTATTTTTACAATTAATAGGTTTTTAGCTAAATCTTTCGAGTTATGGTTCAATTCGAATTTTTTACTAAATAAATTTCTTTTATTTATTATTAAATTCAACACGAGTTATGTCTCAGATTAATTAATTGATAACCTTATTATATAAAATGACTTCCTAATGGCTGTGAGGGCGATTGACCATCTACACCAAATCGCTAGGCTTTCATTGTCTTCCCGTGTGCCAAAACAAGAGACTAAGTTTAGGGTTTTTTTTTAATATTTTTTTCTGTGGAAAATAAGAATCAATTAGAACAGGAAACGTGCTCCATGCATGTATATTCCCGAGAATTCAACCTGCCGAAATTGAAGAAACACAAAGAAACAAGACAAAGGACAAGCACTCACGGCCAATATAAATTAAGCACCTTAAATCAACATGAATTCAATGGTTTCTCAATAAAGATATTCCAAACATAAGAATCGTTACTATAGTGTATTCTATGGAGACTTTGTTTTTGCAAATTGTTGTGTTATATACTATTTCAAGTGTTTTTTGAAATGTTTCGACTGGAATTTTTTAAAAAATTAATTTTTTTTTAGTGTTTTTGAATCATTTTTGTATACCGATGCTGGTATCAGAAATATTTTGAAAAATAATCACTACCGCTCTTTTAAGCATTCTTTTTATTCTTTAATGGAGGTGTGAAAGGATATAATATTATGCCAAATGACTCTTGTGTAGCTAATGTAAGATTGATTCAAGTTGTTAAGTTGATGTGGATATTCTTCAAATATGTGGTGGGCTTCAATATACATTGGCCCAAACATTTCATTTTTTTGGACCAATTGAGGGCCCATAAACTCCCATGAAAAAAACATTCATGTTGATTTTTTTAGTGGTTTTTATAATAATAATAATTAAAATATTTGTCGAACCATAGGCACCTAAGGCCAAATCCCTATCCAAACCCAACACCAGTCATGGCCTGAATCTTGAGTACCCTAGATCTAGTCCTGGATGGCCACCGAGCACCCTGACTCATGTCCAAGCTCGTACCTAAACATATCCATGCCTTAACTCTTGAACCTGAGGTGACTCCAAAACTATATGAAGCAAAATGTGTATGCAATAAATGAGAAGGTAAAGTGTGTACCCGTAGGGACAGACACCCAATTGCTTAGTCAACCATTATTGTTTTGAGTTTTCAAATATGATAAAAAAAAATACTAATGATGAAATATGATAAAAAAAATCAAAATTAAATAATTATATTGTATTTTAAAGTGATACCTACTTTAGTTTTTTAAAAAACCAAACATTATTTAAAAAAAAATAAAAATAAAAGCATCAGTTTTAAAGGAAAAACAATACCAAATTAATATGCACATAGTCGTTGGTTCATACTTCTTGGAGTGACTAAAATGTAAATAGAAAAACAATAACATCAAATGCCCACATGAGAAGGGAGGACAACTGTGCAACTATTAAATGAACGACAAAGACACGACACAATTTGTTTTTGCTTTTGAAACATTTTAAAAATGTATTTTACTTAAAAAAAATAAGTTAATATTTTTTTTTGATAATTTTAATATGTTGATATAAAAACTAAAAATAAAATAAAATTATTTTGATGTCAAATAAAAAACACTTTTAAAAAACATATTGCACCGCAATACTAAACACATATAATAAATAGACAGTTGCTTTCATATTGTTGCCAAGAACTTTTCGGCAATGTTATTAAATTCAATCAAGCTCAGGTTTTAAAGTAAACCAAGTGGGAGAAGACCCAGTGTAATTCAACTGGCTTGATAGGTGCGCCTATGATTGGTCGACTTAACCAAACCAAGTGGTTTGCTTTTTTATTTTTAAAAGCTAATAATTTCAAAATGATGTTGATTTAACATTTTTTATAAAAATATATATTGAAATGATGATGTTTAAGATTATTCTAGGTCAAATCGGGTTAACACGCCCAACTCATGACCTAGGTCATGGTCTTGGTCAGGTTTAATAACTTTGTTTTTTTGAAATATATTTTTTATTTAATTAAATTATTATAGAAAAAAAACATTTTCAAGAAAGACAATAAATAAAATTATTGAAAAGAAATGTTTTTTTTTAATCAAAATTGACTTCCTGAATCATGTAATTTTTTTTACAACAAAAAATATTAGTTTTATTAGCAGCATAATTCATTTAATAAAAAGCCACAACAATCAGTAAAAAAAAACTTGGAAAAACTATAATGATTACAAATAAAAAGGAAAAAAATGTATATTTATAATAAAAAAAAACTAATTTTCTTATTCATGTATTTTTTTCACTATTGATAAAAAGCGTGTTTTTTTTAATGAGGATCATTATTTCAAGCAAAAATTCATTATGATTGAGAAAGTAAGCTTCAATTAAAAATTAAAAAAAAATCATGAATTAATCATTTCTGCATAAGTACTATCTTAAAAAATAAGAACAATAAATTTTAACTTGAGGGATATAGATTAATTAATAAGATCCTAGATTTGTTTCTTAGAAATCATCAATTCAACAATTATATTAATAATAAAAAATAAAAATAATAAATTTCAAAAGAATAATATAAACGACTAAGAAATTAAGAAATATTTTATTCTTCTTCAATATTAATGCACAGATTATTTTAAAATTTTTGCATATCAGACTACTACATAATTAATGAAAAAGCAAAGCAATGGATAACAACATCACAAAAAGTACTAATCTTCTTCAAACAATGACTTTTTTTTTTTGGTTATCAATAGCACTTTTTTGAATAAAACGTAGCGAAAATTAAAATAAAAATCTGTTAAAAATTTCAACCATCATTTAAAATAAGTAGACAAAAAATATAATTCTTCAATCTAAACCTCATTTTCTTATTAATGCAGCTCTTTATTTCTTTAATTATAGGATATTTTTCAATTGTAATAATTATTTTTTAATAATATTATGATGTCAAAAGTAAATTTAAAAAAATATTAAAATAATATCTCAATATTTTTATGTTACTCAAGGAAAAAAAGACTAATAAATGTTATAAAACTATATAAACAATCTATTAAAAATCTTTAAAGGAAAAACTTATTTTAATTGATTTGTTTTTTGCTGCATAATAATTGAAAAACAAATTGTTGAAATTCCCAGAAAACCTATAATTTTATTTAAAAATAATTAGAAATTAAAAAATAATTTAAATGTCATGTTGAACATTTTTTTTAATAATGCATTCAATAAAAATTTAAAAAAAAAACTGAAAACACACATAGAAAAGGGCTAGTATGCCCAAGCAAAAGAGACGGCCCTGCGTACTTGGCTCCATAGAAGAAGGCTTGCGTGCTTTTATGTACTTTTTTTAAGAAAAATTCCCAGAAAAATAAACTGTTTGTCGACGTGGCAGAGCGTCATTTGCTGCTTCGATTCTTATTACCAAAGAGGTGACTAAAAAATTGAGTTAGGTTTTTTTGGATAAAAAAATCATTTTCAACCTATTTTCATATATAGACATCTAAAAGCACCATTAGAATCTTAACAAACGAACTTCTAAGCTCAACTCAACCATTTTCTGATGACTCTCTTTCCTCACAAAATTTAGGGGCCAAAAAGTGTAGGAATGAAATGTCAAAACTTTAATAAATAGGGACCAAAAGAAAAAAAATTATCGAGGACCATAATTTCTAAAAATAGTTAAAAAAGAAAAGAAAACGAGGATAGCTTTTTTATTAAGTGTTAAATTTGGTCTCTGAAGTTTTAATTCAGTTTTAGTAATAAAATTAAATTCTATCTTGCCAAGTCAGGCAATAATTTAATATGGGAATGTTTTTTTTGATATCGTGAAAATCCTATAGGAAACACTAACTAATTGGCACAAATTATCAACTTGAAATACGAGTCAACGTAATGTATAATGATAAAATTAAAAATAATAATTTAGTGACCGAATAAAGAATTCTTCAAAGATAAAAAAGTAAAACATGATAATTTTTAAAATGATACATGCTTTGTTTTCAAAGCAAAAATAATATGTATGCGTATTTAGTAATGAGGTGCAATGTACTTTCATAAAAGTATTTTTCTATTGAAAATATATTAAAATAATATTTTTTTAATTTTTATAATATCATATTAAAACTATGAAAAAAATCTAAAAAACATCAATTTAATATTTTTTTCATGCAAAAAACAGTTTGAAAAACACTTTAAAAAGCTGATTGCACCATATTAAGAGCTTATTTGTTTTTACGTTTTAAAAACGGGTTTGAAAAAAATTATTTTTTTTCTTTGCTTTAAATTAATTTTTTGTATGTTTTCAGATCGTTTTGATGTAATGGTGTCAAAAATAAATTTAAAAAAACAAAAAAAAACTTTATTTTGATATATTTTCAAGTAAAAAATACTTTAAAAAATAACCGCTATCTCAATACCAACTAATAATTAAGCATTAAAAGCAAAACAATATCAAATATGCACAAAGTCTTCGATTTATACTTCTTGGAGTGACTGAAATGTGTAAACTAGAAAACAACAACATAAAAAAAAAAACAGGTATGGCTACGTAGAAAAAATCAATTTCCACGCAAAATGTGGATGCAATAAATGAGAAGGTAAAGTGTGTAACTATTAAATGAGGGACACCGCCCAATTGCTTAGTTGTTTTAAGTTTTCAAAGACTAATGATCCAGTACTATGATTAATTCGATATATATATATGATATATTATCGACTGAATAAATGGCTTTAAATTTATTTCAGTCTTCCATGTATTTCACGTAGACTAGCACACGTCGTTGTAGTTTTCAATGAGGTATTATTTACTTTCTATATATATATATATATATTGATATTTTTTATATTATTAAATTTTAAATCAGGTTAGAAAAAAAATCAAGTTGAATTACTTTATCGATCAATTTTATTATTATTTTTTTAATTTTATCTTTATAATTTTTTTACTATTCAATAAAATTACTTTTAAATCGACTAAATCAATCAGGTCACTTAAAAAAAACTCTTATACTGTAATCTCGTTCCATGTAAGAAGTTGACTAATGAAATTTTATTTTCTATTAATTTCATTTTTTTAATTATTTCCTTGAATTTTCTTTACTAGTTGACTATGTTTTTTTTAAAATCAACAAGGTTTTAAGATTGATCCGTATAACCAGATTTAATAATAATATTAAATAGTTTTTTATGGGTTGAATGTTTAAGAAAAAAATGATATATATAAACCACATCGTTGTGCAGTTATGTAAACTATTTATAATTCTAAAAAGTCCTCAATCTACACCTACCTAACAAGCCCTGTTTTTTTTGGTGTGTGTTGTGTTGGCCTGGAAATTCTTGCTATATGTGTGTGTGTATATTTGTTTTATTGTTCTACACCAGCAATGAAGTAAGAAAGTGATCTTGCTCTTAAGTTTATCAAGCTATCAAAAGCAAGAAAGACCAAGGCATGGCTAGGCTCTCACACAGCATAGCGATTCTTACTAAGTTGCAGGTTTCATGCATCTTCATTTTATTAACAAATGTAATTCCAAATGTGGAGGCTAGAACCCACAATCTCACATGGAAGGTGACCTACGAGTACAAGTATCTTGACTGCTTCAAGAAGCTAGCTATTGCCATTAATGGACAGACTCCTGGACCTCATATAAATGCAACAAGAGGCGATACCATTATCGTTACTGTTCTTAACAATTTGTTGATGGAAAATGTTGCCATCCACTGGCACGGAATCCGGCAGGTAATGGATGGAAAATGTTATAGTTTCTTAATTTATTTCCAAGTCACAATAAATACACTACAAAATCTAAATACTGGCATGCGTGCAGCTTGGTAATGGATGGAATGATGGAACGGATTCAGTCAATCAATGTGCAGCAATGCCAGGGGGGTACTTCACATACCAATTTGTTGTTGACCAGGTAATATTAATTTCTGATTATTTGAATTACAATATGATATTTTATGTATATAAACATAATTAATTCCTTTATTTATCATGTAATTTTAGGCAGGCACCTACATGTACCATTCGCATTATGGAATGCAAAAATCATCTGGGCTCTATGGATTAATTACTGTAAATCCTCTCCTTGGAGAAGAAACGCCCTACCACTACGAAGATCGGGAAATTATCCTTAGTGATTGGTACCATGACTCTGCTTATGAACATGCCGTTAAATTGTCTTCAAAACCATATGTCTGGATTGGAGAGCCTCAGGTTAGAAAATGAAAATTGACAATCAGTCATTGGTTTTTTTTTTTTTTTGAGAAAAAAAAAACAACTGGAATGATCCGGTCTGACCTCTTAACTAACTCATTCGGTTTAATTTGTTGTGTTTCTTGTCAGTCCCTTCTGATTAATGGAAGAGGGAGGTACCAGTGTGAGCTTCTCGGTGTCTCGAACCGTGATCAATGTAATGGCAGCAGTCCAGAATGTGCTCCAGATGTGGTGAAAGTAAAGCCTGAGCAAACCTATCGATTTAGGATTGCTTCTTTGACTTCCCTCTCGGCTCTTAGTTTCCAAATAGAGGTAATTATTCTTCAATAAAGAAAAAAAAAAGTGGAGTCTGTATGATCTTAGCGTGTACAAGACCTAATATTCTGTAAGAAATTCTACTATGCAGGGTCATAAAATGACTGTTGTTGAGACTGATGGGGTGCATGTGGTTCCATTTGTTACTGATAACTTGTACATTTACTCTGGTGAGACATACTCCGTCTTGGTCACTACCGATCAAAATCATTCGAGGAATTATGGGATTAGCATAACTGTGATTGCTCGAAAGCCTGAAACTCCGAATGGATTTGCCATTTTAAACTATGAACCTAACCCCCTCGATGCTCAGCCTCTACCGCAGCCACCACCTGGCCCTCTTTGGAACGATACAGATTCGCAAAGAAACCAAAGTCTTCGCCATAAAAGATCTCCAAGGTTATGTTCCGGCTCCGCCGAGGACAGCAGATAAAGTACTTCACCTTTTGAACACGCAGAACACCGTCAAATGGCTACAAAGTTTAGGCAGTAAATAATGTCTCACATGCTCTCCCAGATACACCTTACCTTGTTGCACTCAAGTTAAATATACCAGATGTCTTTGATCCAACTCCAGCCCCAGAAGACTACGACCATAGCTATAATATCTATGAGATTCCTGAAAACACAAATGCTACAACTAGCACATCCATTTACAGGTTGCCATTCAATAAAACAGTGGATATTATACTGCAGAATGCAAAAGGTATGGGAGGTGATAGTGAGACACACCCTTGGCATCTCCATGGACATAATTTTTGGGTCTTAGGATTTGGGAAGGATAAGTTCAATCCATCAACGGCTTCCTTGAACCTGGAAAACCCAATCATGAAGAACACAGTGCCACTTTTTCCTTATGGATGGACTGCCTTGAGGTTTCGAACTGATAATCCAGGAATATGGCTTTTCCATTGCCATATTGAGGCTCATTTCTACCTAGGCATGTTAGTGTTGTTTGAGTCAGGATCAGATATGGTTACAAAGCCACCACAGCAAAATATGGGCTGTGGAAAAACCAAAAACTACATCAACCCTTAAGGCATTTGCTTGAGGGTGACAAATCCTCTACCTGCATATGTATCAGTAGTTTTTGTGCTTTCCCAGCTATGGGGTTTTAATTTCCATGCCAATAAATAAATAAACGAGCAGTGTAAGCTTGTTTTCGAGTGTACACTAACATAATTATCCATGCATTTCTGTGGACAATGCGAGAAATCTCCTTGGAATTAAATAAAAAATAAAATTAATATGAGGTCTAATTAAATTCAGTCAAGTAAAACATTTAGGGGTGCTTACCTAAAACACTTTCCAAGAAAATATATTGTCAAGAAAATTCATAAAAATATTTTTATATCTATCAACTCAAAATTCACATTTTTGTAATGCTAAATAAATAACAAAATTTATAAAAATCACCATTAAAAAAATTGAAAAGCATCGATGGAACATCCGCTGGTGTTTAGGAAAAAATTCCTTCGGTATTTGAATTGCCTACAAAATCTCCAATAAAAATCTGTCATTAACAAGTTGCTCCTCACAAATTGCAGGTAAATCTTGTTTATTTTGTGTTTTTTAAGATTTATTCAAGTCCATAGAATTCTCTCTTTACTTTTACTCCGTCATGTATAACATCCTCTCAGCTAAAATGAATGAATAAAATCAGTTGTATTCCATATGCTTAAGATTTTCCCTTCACAGCCCATGTTCAAATCAATTGTTATTTGCACAATATCCATGTAGCTTGCTCTGTAGCACACTTGTGGTTGATTGAGTTGTTGAGCGACAAGTAAAGTTCTAAATCTATCACAAACTACATTGACCTATTTCTTTTACATTTCTTTTTATTCATTTTGGGCTTTAAGTATGAGAATCCAAGGAAGAAAACCATAGACTCTATTGAGATAGAAACAAAATGATTAATGAAAGTAACTTGTAAAAAATTAAGGGGTGTTGTCCTGCCATTAGAAGCGGAGCTAGGATTATTTGTTAGGGGTGATAAAAAATAATATAATAAGATATAATATTTATTTTAATTTATTGTACATGAGTTGTAAAAAAGAACCTGCATGATTTAGTTTTATTCAAATAACTTATTACAAACATATAATGACCTTTGTATAAGGTAAAGGTTTGGAGCAATACCAAATTGAGTCAAAGCAATGATGTTAATTTCATCTTCATGATGTATTCATCACTTTAATGTTATTGGTCTTTATACCTATCAAATATAAATATACAAAGTATATAAGAAACATTAGCTAAAGCGAATCATTATTTATGTTTGATAAACTTTGAAATAAAGTAAAAAAATAATAAAGAATGATTCTTACATATTTATTTTAATTGTGCTCGTCGTTCTTTCATAGAATAGAAATCATCGATTATCATATCAATTGTGAATTTTTCAGCAATTTCTTTTTCTATGTAGACAATCAAATAAATTGCAAGAAAATCATCCTCCATCCGATTACGAAATCTTGTTTTAACAATCTTCATCGCTGAGAAAGATCGTTCAGTAGTTGCTGTCGAAACAGAAGGAGTCAAAATAAGCCGAATCAACCTGTCAACTAGTGGATAAATTATTGATTTTTCTGTTTCAACCAATCCTTGACATAAATCAGCAATCGATGACATGTTCTTTAACTTTGGATGATTGGGTACATCAAGCTCATAATGCTACAACTGAAGTCTCAAATGAATTTTTTCTTGGTCAGAAAAATCTTGAGGATAGAACTTGTCAACAAGTAAGCATATATCTTCAACATTGAATAATTTATAGCTATTTCTAGGATCTAAAGTTGTGCTCAACTTAAGAAGCTCAATCGCATGCTCATTGAATCTATTATTTAGCTCTTGCAATTGTTGATCAATGATAGCTGTAAATATATCAACTTAGTAGTGATGTTCAACTGTTACTGATTTTTGTTTAGGGTGAGATCGTCCCACACTAGAAAAACAAGCATCCATATCAGGAACTTCAATGTCTTTATGCTTACAAAATGATGTCACTTTTTCTAAAAGAGTTTTCCAACCATCATCTCTTAACTTTTGAATTAAAGCCTTTGTGGTAGTCACCAAATACATAGCATTTAAAATGTCTTGAGATTTTTGTTACAGGGCTTGGCAAAACATATCAGCAATTCCCATAACATCCTTCATTATATGTAAGATGAATGCAAAATCAAATGACATTAGCAACTTAAATGAAAAAGCCGCATCACCATGTTGAGAATAAGTAAATCCATCTAAAGCAATGTTTTCAAGAACCAAGCAAGTTGCCCCATACATTTTTATCAAACTGCAAATTGATTTGAAGTGTGAACCTATCTGCTATCTCCATGTCGTTGCAAACCACCTACTTGATTAACTTCTTTACTCGTTTCAATCTCACAAATATCAACTAAGACTGCGTTTGGGAACGCGGTGCAAACCACGTTCCTAAAAAATTTAATTTTTTTTTGCTAAAATTTAATATGGTTTGTATATT
Organism: Populus simonii; assembly: GCA_007827005.2. NCBI lineage: Eukaryota > Viridiplantae > Streptophyta > Magnoliopsida > Malpighiales > Salicaceae > Populus > Populus simonii. The sequence continues at coordinate 50,241,374 of CM017464.2, read as the reverse complement.
TTGGATCGCTTTGATGTGCTGATGTCAAAAATAATTTTTAAAAAATAAAAAAAAATCATTGGCATGCATTTCAGCACAAAAAATTATTTAAAAAGCAACCGTTACCACACTGCCAACACATGCTCTAAATGTTCAATTGTAGCTGCTTGGAAAGCTTGTAATTCATCATTACGCTTACAAGAAGTACTAACAATGTTAATAATAAAAATCAAATTTTAAAAGAAAGTGTGAACATCAGATATTTCTCTAGCTGCAGCAATAAGAGCCAATTGTAATTGATGAGCTAAGCAATCTACATAATATGCATAAGGGCAATCATTAATGAATAAAGCTTGCAAACCATTCCACTCTCCACGCATATTACTGGCACCATCATACCTTTAACCCCTAATATTTTGAACATCAAGATTGTGATGAGATAAAACAAAGGAAATCTCTTCCTTAAGAGTTGCAGCAGTTGTATCTTTGAATTAAACTATATCAAAAAATCGTTCTCGTATAAATCCAATTTTATCAACAAACCTAATAACAAGAGCCATTTGCTCTCTTCTAGATTCATCTCGAGCTTCATCAACAATTAAATAAAATCTTGCATCACCAATCTCATTACGAATTAAAGACTGAACATTTCTAGCAAATACATGCAAAATTTCTTTTCGAATTTGATGTGAGGCGTATTTAGCATTTTGTGGAGTATTACCCAAAACAAGAGCACCCACTTGTTCATTGTATGATGCTAAAAGTTCCATCATTTCAAGAAAATTACCTCGGTTTTTTGATTTTGGACGTTCATCATGCCCTCTAAAAGCACATGCTTGAAATGTGAGCCAACGAACAATATCTATTGAAGCTTTAATATGCAATCGATTATTTTGAATTTCTTGAGTAGTTTGCCTCTTAACTACCTTCTCAATATGACATGACTGGTTTTTCAAATTTTCCAAGCACCTGGTAGCAAATCTATGAGCTGAATTTGGACCTTTTCCCATATGAGTAAAAAAAGCACATCGTTCCCCATCATTAACTTTCTTCCAACAATTAAATCTTTTAACAGTAAATGTGTCTAATCCTGGCTTTCCAGATGATTTACTTGGAAATAAATAGCAAAGGAAACAAAATACAGTATTTTTCTCTGAATATTCAAGCCATGGATAACTTTTGAAACAATGAGACTGAAATCAACGAGGATGTTTTTTACCAGTCAGCGGATATTCAGACATCAAAGGTTGATATGGCCCCAAATTAATGTATGCCCTTCGAATTTCATCTTATTGATTAACCGGGTATTCCTAAATTTAAGGACGATTGGTTGGATCTCTAATTAAATGAGCAATGTTGATTCTAGTAAGAGGCTGCTCACTAATCAGCGCAGGTTTTTTGTAAACTGAAGCACATTGAGGCTGCTCAACCATAACTTCAACATTACTTGGAGTTGATTCACTAGGCTATGAATTATCAATATTTTTCTTCTTTTTTTTCAAAAAAAGAATCAATTCTTCTTATTTTGTTCATGGTTCAACCTAAAATCAAAACATATATCCTGAGAAAAAATTGATAATTTTAGTAGCTATGCTAAAAACAAAACATAAAAAAATCCGTGCATAATCAAAACAAACCAATAAAATATATCTAATTAATTAGAAAAAAAAATCACTATAACAAGAATTCAAAAAACAATTGTTAGAACTAGCAAATTTGAAAAATAAAAGGAAAAATTATAAAATTATAAAAAAAATCTCATCAAATTCTTAATAAACATCTCAAAACAAAATAAAATTATATTTTAAATTTGAGTTATCGATATCTAATTACCTTGTTTTGTTTACTGGAAGATAAATTAAATAGTACTCTGCTTCAATCTTTCCCCACAAAAATTCTTTGTGATCTGGATCTTTATTTCTGTTTTTGTTTTGACCTGCTGCGTTGCAACTTTCAAGCCTTTATATTAGGGTTGTACTTTTCAGCCTATAAGGAGAGCAAAGACAAAGAAACACATTCATCACTTTATATGTTTTTCTTTCTATGTAGGCACTATGTAGCCTATTACTTTCCACTTAGGCACTTTTTTTTTTTTTTATCACTTTGTAGCCTATTACAGCACCTTACAATTAATTAAAAAAAAAAGTCTTGCAGGGGCCTAGGCCCCTACTTGCCCCCCCTTCACTCCGCCCCTGCCTACCATCCTTATGCGGAAGCGATGTTGCGGCGACATTTTCCAGGTTGATTTTGGATAATTTGTAGTTTGTTCAGAAGCTGCCACATAATATTATAATTATTAGAAGTCTTAGTTGTCTTTTAGAAATTCTAAGCAAGGGACTAATTATGTAAAAGAAATGTATTAATACTCCTAGTAAGTCTTACATGAGGTAAGTTGCATTATTTTTCTCTATTTGCTATGGTCTAATGGTGTTTCTATTTCTATTTCTTTATTTGCTTCATGATTTTTATATTATTTTTATTAGGTTATTCTGGTCTCATAATCTGAGAATAATGCTTAATGGGTTAACCCGAGTCGACTTGAGTAGTTTTTTTTAATTGAATTGTTTTTCAATTTTATCACTTAATGTTAGATCGGTTAGAAATTGAGTTTTATAATATATTTTGATTTTATTTTTCTATGGTGATGTCCTAGTCTTATGATCAGGATTGTGAGTTTTGGTATTTTAGACCTAGTTAAATTAGGGTGTTTTTTTTTCCTAAAAGGTTATCTCGTTCTCATGTCCTTCAACATTGGATTTGCTTTTTATTGGGTTGTCTTTATCTCATGAAACAAGTTGCAAGTTTGATAGGTTAATCTAGTTGACTCAGTTTTATTTTCTTTTTTTCTAATTGTCTTTTTTTTTTCAATTTCATCATTTAATATTGTGTTTGATTGAGAATTAGACTTAATGATTTATTTCAGTTTAATTTTTTAAAAGTTATCCTAACCTCATGACCCGAAAATATTACTTAATGTGTTAACCCATATTGACTTGACTCATTTTTTGCGTTCTTTTTTTAATTAAAATTTATACAAATTTCATCGTTTAATATTGGGTGCAACAAGATCAATTGAGAATTAAGCTTCATAATTTATTTTGATTTTTTTTATGGAGTTATCTCAGTCTCATAACTAGAGTCGCAGATTTGACAAGTTAATTCGGGTTAAATTAGATCATTTTTTGTATTTTTTTCTATGAGGTTATCTCAATCTCATGACCCGAGTTTTGAGTTTGACAGATTGACTTAAGTTGTTTTTTTTTTTTAGTTTCATCTTTCAACATTGGACTGATTGAGAATTGAACTTAGTAATTTGTTTCAATTTTCTTTCTATAGGATTATCTCGGTCTTATGACCCGAGTCGCAAGTTTGACAGGTTAACTCAGGTCGTATTTTTTAGATCTATTTTAATTGATTTGTTTTAATTTTATTTTTCAACATTTGGTTGATTGAAAATTAGGCTTTATAATTTGTTTTGATTTGCTTTCTATAGGGTTATCATGGTCTCATAACCCAGATCACCTATTTGACATGTTAACCTGGATTGATCCAAGCAATCTAATATGTTGTTATCTTTATATTAAAAAAAAATCATCTTGATTTTTTTTAGTTAAACTATGTTTTGACATGCCTTTCAGGTTGCTTTTAGACCTGAAAAGTCAACTAGATCATATCGAGACAACCCTCACATGATTTTTTTTTTCCAGTAAAAACAATATTAGCAATATCTAAATATTCTTTTTACATATAAGAGAATTTTAACATAATCTAATATTCTCTTATCAACGTGTCCATTAACGAATATATAATGTGTTTCATGTGCATTTGCATGATAAAGGTTGGTCCATTGAATAAAATTAAATCTATGGCTTTACATTTACCTTTATCTTTTGTGGCATGTGAACACGCGTCCAAAAGAATAAACTTTTCTTGTGTCTCTTCCTAATTAGTCAATCTTTTCCACCACCATCTTCTTTTTATATGCTCCCTATAATTGCTTTAATTAATTAAGAATATATCCTTGTCATTAAGGAGATAATATATTATTATGCCATGCCTTGTGCCTTCACATTGGATAATCACAACGTGTCTCCAACACGTACGTTGCAAAAAAAAAGTTGTTCTAAATCATTAGATATTGTGCGAGATTTTTTGGAATTCACTTATATGAAATGAGATTCATAGATTATTATTATAATAATAAATTTTGCTCTTATTTACGGTAACTTTTCCGGCTACCATTTAAGAAAAGTAGATATAAAAAAACATTTTTAATTATAATTTTATTTAAAATATATATATTTAGCTAAAAATATTTTGAAAAGAATCTTTGCTTAAAAAAAAAAAAAGAAAACATATCTTCATAGATAAAAATTGATTATTTTAGCTTCTACCAAACCAAGGTTTAAAATACAATTATATATCAAGCCAATAAAAAAACAAAAACTATTCAACTAATTAAATAGGTTTTTTTTATGTTATTGGACAAAAAACAAAAGCTATTAAAATACTAAATAGTCTTTAAATTTAGCTTGGTTATGCAAGTGGATTCAGAATTTAGTAATCCTTGAGCCAATTTAGATGTTAAAAAATACTAACAAAGAGTTAACTCAGTTTAACCTTATTGATTAATTGATGATTATATGACCTCATCAATAAAAACATTATATTTTTATTTATTAAGATCAATCGGGTTCAATCTGTTTGAACCATGACCTAGATTTTATGTCGAATTAATATCCTAAATAAGTTTATAACTATTATGTTTCAATATTAAAAACTTAGATTAAACGGTTTTTGTTTCTTAGATGTTGGATTGGATAGGAAGTAATTATACACAGACAGAGATTTCTCCGAAATTTTCAATTCAAACAAAACAGAAAATAAAAGAAAAGACAAATACTGTTTGAATTTTAAGTGTTCACGGCAGGGAGGTTGAGTGGGAGATTCTCGTACTTGACTTCTAGTTCTTGTGAACTTCTTGCTCATGTAGGCATTAATTTCTGGTCTTTGGTCGGTACAGTACAACGTTTGTTCAAAATATATAATTTAAGCTTTTTCAACAATGATAGTTCCTTGATGCTAAAAACAATTATTAATATTTATTTATTTCAAATTTGTTTCTAAAGAGGCACTTGATTATGTATTTATAATCTTACTTTACTGAATCAATATGAGAAATCAGTTTTTTTAGAATAGTTTTTTTAAAAATTATTATTAATCGACACACAAGCTAGTCTAACTTTGTTTATTTTTGTATTTTAAAAGTATTTTTAAAAAAAATTGAATTTTTTTAACTTTAAATTAATATTTTTTTTTAATATTTTCATATCATTTTGATGTGCTAATGTTAAAAATAATTTTTAAAAAATAAAAAAAATATTATTTTAATAATTTTTTAGTGAAAAATATTTTGAAAAGCAGCCGCAACCACATTTCTAATAACAGGCACTGTGAAATCAATTTTTTTTTTTTTTATGTTAATTTCTTACAAGTAAACTGGTTTTATTCTATCAAGATTTTGATTTGATTGAGATTAAAGCTTGATTTTTATTTCCTTAAACAAAATTAAAGTCATTAATGATGTGTTTGTTAATATAGTTGAATTTAATTTTTAAAATGGTTATTGCTTGAAAAAAATATTAAATTAATGTTTTTTTTTATTTGTTTGTTTTTATTATTTTGATATGTTAATGTTAAAAATTAAAACCAAATCTAACAAATATTATTTTAATATCTTCTTATTTAAAAAATATTATACACGTCATTAACAATGTATAATATAAACAGTTATATTTATTTGAGATGTACTAGTAGCGAAGCTCAAGGGCATTTTTTTTTTTAATCCTCCGATAAAACATCCTACAAGGGTTATCTCCATTCTTTTAGGCTCACCAGGGGCCATTGGGCATTTGAGACATAGTTCAGTAACTTTTTTATTTTTATTTTGGTTCATATGTAAGAGAGGAAATTAGAAAATAAATATTTTTGTTATAAAAAACAAGAAAAAGAAAATCAAAATCATTTAAAATGGTGTTAATGATTATTTATACTAGTAATTAGTGTTTCAAAATTATATTATAGGAAAATAGTTTGAAAAGAAAAATTGTCAACAAAAATTGGAGGTCTCTCTCATCAAAGATTAACAAAAATGAAAGCTAGAATAATTGGGTTTTAGGAAAGGGCTTGTGGGCTGTGGCACATTCTTTGGCATTTGAAAAATTAAGAGCCAAGAGTATATTTGAGATTGTGATAGCGGTAGTGATTTAAAATATTTTTTGTTTAGAAATATATTAAAATGAATTTTTTTTATTTTTAAAAAATTATTTTTAACATCAACACATCAAAACGATCTAAAAATATAAACAAATATTTCATTTTAAATAAAAAAATTAAAATATTTAAGAATACCGTGAAAACCACGTTCCCAAACACAACCTCAATCATGCATATAAGCTAGAGGTTTGACACTGATCTCTTGATCTCAGTGATAAGTTTCATCTTTTATAGGATAACCCTTTTTTGGATCCAAAGGGGGAAGATGACCAACGAACTAGACTACAAATTTTATTTCCAGTGGCATTTCATTTTAGCTTCCCTGCATGAGATAGTTAAGTAACAGCAAAATTAGTAAATACAAACAATTTTTTTTTTAATCGGTGGATTGCGTTGAATTTTATCAATAGAATAGTCTCTCGTTGTGTATATCAATAAATACTAACAAAAATATTTTTTCATAATATATTAAAAGAATTACAGTGGAAAAAAAAGGAATGAGAAAAAAAAATCCAAGAAATATAATGATGTGCTATTTTTACAGACAAACTTACCGATAAATTTAAATATGTTGATTAAATTCATCGATAAATCTATTTGAAATATTTAATTTATGACCTGATGAGCGACTTTCCTCTCTCCATCCCTCATTTCTTCTTCTTTCTCTATTTTTTTATGTGCAACAAACATTACAACCCCATTTAATTTTATCACAAATCAACCTCTCACTACAAGTTCAGCCACCCAACATTTAATTTGTCAGTATCTCTATTCTGATTCAAATTTTATTGAGGATTCTCCACTTCAAGTAAGTAAAATTATCCATTTTTTATTTGAACTTAATTTTAAAATATTAATTTTTATTGCATATTTTTGTAATATATGTATCTTGTTTCGATGTTTACTTGTTTTTATAGTTTTTTTCCATAGAAATTTGTATTATAAATGTATGATTTGTACATGTTAGAGTTTGTTTGAGAATTTATAAATTTGTATTTGTTTATAAATTGATGAAATTTAATTTGAATTTTATGACTTAGATGTTTTGTGATGAAATAAATAATAATTTATTTAACGAGTCTATTTTATAAAACACGTGGAAAAAGTACTATTTATTGCTATAATATTTTCCCTACAAAAAATAAAAATAAAATAAGAAAGTTAGGTGTTGTTAGTTCTGGATGGCAAGCCCACCACCCTTGGCCTATTTTGTTAAGGTGCATGCTTGGGTTTTTTTATTTTTATTTTTATTTTTTTATAAAAATCTTATCTATTGATTTTTATTTTAAACTAGTTGGAAATAAAAACAAGATAAAATACGACTGAATTTGCTAAATTTAGATGTGATCTAGTCAGGTAAACTTCATGATTTTTTTAAAAATTCCAATAGAATAGACTATAGCTATTAAATTGTTTAATTATTGAGTTGCTAACTTTTTTAATTCAGAAATTAATCTAAATCAAGTTTTATTTTAAATTAATTTAAAAATTAACTTGTTAAATCTGACCACCCCAGCTAATAATTTAAATTTAAAATCCCTTAATAATTAATATATTCTATCTCAAGCTTCTTAAATGAAAATTTAAATTTAAAGTAAAAAATCAAATCATCATCGTACTACCAAAGACACTTTTTTAAATACCCAAAAACCTCTCCTTGATCTCTCCGAACAAACCAAATTATAATAAACATCTCTCTACCCGCAGATTCTCCTTTTCCGTTCTCTTATGAGACGGAGATGATTTGTTTTCAGCCAAGCAGCACAAAATCAGTATGGATTTTTCTTCCGCCTCCGCCTCCGCCTCCGCCTCCCCTCTCTGCCGCTCGCCGCCCCGCACTCGCAGTCGTAGATGGCGTCAGAGTCGGACTTGTACCGCTGTTGTTGTGGTGGCTGCACTTGTGATTACCACTACAGCCTGGCTGTCTCTTGTTTTCTCCGGCACTACTGCTCGGTGGTGTTGGCATAGGCTTAAGAACTGGGAAGGAAGTCTGCATACGCTCCCGTGGAAACCACAAAGTCAGAATCCAAATGGGGTTGAGGAAGAAGATAAGGATTTGTCTCTAGAAGGAATTGCTCCGTCTCTTCCATTAGGAAGAAACAGGAGCCTATCGGAGGAGGAGAGACGAAGAGATGGAGCAGGGCTAGCGTTAAATCATATAGTTTTCGGCATTGCAGGGTCTTCTCAGCTGTGGAAGAGAAGGAAAGAGCTTATAAGGCTATGGTGGAGAAAAGATTCTTCAATGCGGGGTCATGTTTGGGTGGAAGAGCAAGTGGATGATAAAGAATGGGACGAGTCATTGCCAAGGATTATGATTTCGGAGGATACTTCTCGGTTTCGGTACACGAATCCGACCGGACATCCTTCTGGGCTTCGGATTGCGCGCATTGTGTTGGAAACTTTTCGACTAGGTTTGTCTGATGTTCGATGGTTTGTTTTGGGAGATGATGATACTATTTTTAGTGTAGATAATTTGGTTGATGTATTGAGTAAGTATGATTGTAATGAGATGGTTTATATCGGCGGTCCTTCAGAGAGTCACTCTGCTAATACTTATTTTAGTCATAATATGGCTTATGGAGGTGGCGGGATTGCTATAAGTTATCCTCTTGCCAAGGCGCTTTATAGTTTTCTTGATGATTGTCTTGAGAGATATCATAGGTTATATGGAAGTGATGATAGACTCCTCGCTTGTATTTCGGAGCTTGGCGTTCCTTTATCAAGAGAACATGGGTTTCACCAGGTTTGTTTATCTACTACTGCTGCCCTCCTGCTCTTAATCATTTTCTAATTGTCACCTTTTAGAAAACTTGTATTTTATTAGTAATTATGTGTTATGGCTTGTGCTGCTAAGAAGTTAGTGGTTTTATGTTAAAGTCTGGAGAATTAGACCCCTTGAATTCTAGGATTTAAGTTGTGGTTGGTTTGTTATGGCAGTGGGATATCAGGGGTAGCGCTCATGGTCTTTTATCTGCGCACCCGATTTCACCCTTTGTGTCAATTCATCATGTAGAGGCCGTGGAGCCTATTTACCCTGGGATGAGCTCTTTGGACAGTTTGAAATTGTTCACTGAGGCCATGAAGGTTGATCCTATGAGCTTCTTGCAGCGATCAATCTGTTATGACCATGCACGCCGCCTAACTTTTTCTGTCTCGCTTGGTTATGCTATTCAAGTGTTCCCAAGCATCGTGCTACCCCGGGTCCTTGAGCGCTCAGAAATGACTTTCTCTGCTTGGAACAAGATTCATAATCTGAATGAATTTGATTTGGATACTAGGGATCCCTCCAAATCTGTTTGTAAGAGTCCAGTCCTCTTCTTCTTAGAAGATGTGGAAAGACAAGGCAACACTACTCTGGGTACATATGTGCGGGCGGGGAGATTGAAAGATGATTTGAAAAGAAAAGTTCTCTGCTTTCCTCGTTCGGCTCCTCTTCCTTATGTGGGGCGTATTCAGGCTTTGGGGTATCCTCTAAAGAACTGGCATTTGGTGAGTTCCCTTTTTATTTTTATTTTATTCTCAGCATCGTCTACTCTGATTTTCAAACTTTTCCTTACAAGTTAAATGTTGACATTTTAAATATATATCATGGACAGTCACCACGTCGCCTGTGTTGCAAACTGAATCAAACAAGTGATGAACTCCTTACAATATCAGTTAGACAGTGTGGGAAGGGATCTTTTGGTTCTTTTGCTGATTCCGTGTGAATATGAATGGTAGCACTTCGTCTACTCGATATCATTGCTGGGGGGATTATTTTATGCTTGAAGAAGGCCCTTTCCCAGCCTGTGCTTTATATTGTACAGCATCATTGTTTGGCTCCTTCTTGCAACAGTGGTTTACCGAATGGCATCTGGCATTTTGAAAACCATGCTAACAAATTGAGTTTAAGATGAGATCACAGACCTTCACTTCATGGACTACATTCTGTGCCTTCCTTTTTCTTCGGAAGGTAAATAATTTGAAGTCCATATCTAACTTGTAGACATTGCTAATGATGTGAGAGACAATTTTTGTTAGTTTACAAATGAAAACTCCAAGATTCATTTGTCCTATTTTTAATTGTCTGTGTTTTGCTGTGAACTCTAGTAATTTTATTTTTTTCTTGTACCTTCAACTCTCTGTTGAACACTATTCTTCGAGCAATTAGATCTTTGATTGTGCCACCCACTCATTGCAGTAGATGTTCAGTTAAATATCATCCCAATTATTTGGTGTTGGTTTGATATGTCCTTTTTACTTTATAAGGAAAGCCCTTGATAGGATTTTCGTGCATCTGTTTGGCATTCTGTTCTAATTAGAACCTAGTTGACTATCTTACCACATTGTTCTGCTTTTCTGCTGATATGTTGGATCCAACATCATGGGTTTTACCTTAACCCCATGCAACTCTTTGAGCACATCCCTTACAATCTTGTATTCAATTTGTGTACTTTCAGTGCTCATTAGTGCATATTTTTTCTGTATTATTCAGCTTGTATCATACTTATTATGGTCTAATGGTATGGATAATACGCAATATTTGGAACTAGTAAATTTGAAGGGTTTGCTGATCTACAAACCCCCACCCCCCCCCCCCCCCCCCCCCCCCCCCCACAACCCCATCACTCTTTCCTTAATCTCGTGCAACTTATGAGCACATCATCATATGGATTCATATGAGTGCATCACACACAACTCAACTTGCATCGTGTCTCCAATTTGTGTACCTTACAAGGACACGTTAGAAAAAAGAACAATGTGTCAAAAGTTATGTGGTAGTGTTAGATAAGTCTTTGGGGGAGCCATGTCAGCAATTCAATGCTGTTTAATTGAGATGTGTTTATATTTTCTCACATTTAAATGCCTCCCGCCTTGTGCAGTTTTTCTCTTCTACGGTGGACCTACAATGACTTGGAGTTCATTGCCTCCGGTCAGCTGTTGTATGCTAAAAAGAGCTAAATCATCCAATTAATTCATTATGTTTGTTGCCTTATTGGTCCAATTACGATCTTACGGAGTTCATTATTCTAAAGCTCTCACGCTCTCCAATTGTGTCATGTTTTCTCTTCGGAATCCTTGGTAGGTTAGGGATGCAGGGTTTTTGTGAGTGAGATGAAAGAACATTTTGGTAATCTTGTCAACAATTTTTTGTAATTTGTGATGATTGTATCTCATTCTTTTAGTCTGAATCTTTGTTTTTTATTCTATGAGTTGGTAGTTAAAAAATGCTTTAAGGCATACGTTTTGACTTTTGCATTAAGGAGTCTCTCTTGCCTATCTTTGTCATAAACGAATGAGATATTTGGGCATCTCTTAGTTTGTGAGAAATTGTTTGAGCAAGACCCTAAGAAGCATGGAAATGACAAAGTTCAAGGAAATGACAAAGTTCAATGGGTCTACGCAAAAAAGAATAGTCAAAGTCATGTTTCAGCTCTTTCTTCATGAAACCTATCCTGTTTCTAACCTTTTCTGGAGTGATATCAAAGGCTCAGACTAGCATCTTAATGGAGCCTTTTTTTTCTCTTCTCATTGATTGTGTTGATGTGGTTGTCCTCTTTTGTTATAGATTTCCTAGGTGGTTTAACTTTGAATAATCTCTCAGCATAGGACTGTCCGTATACACAGCTGGTTCTTTATTTGATCCCTATACCATTTCCAATCATTCTTCTTGAGTGAAATAGACAACTAACGCAAGATTCTCCGTGTAGCCGTGTTACTAGAGGCCCTGTCGGTTTTATTCATTCTTTTCTGGAGTAGATCTTCCATCTTTTCTTCCATATGGATCTTTTCTTGAGAGTTCTCATGATTTTGGTTCATTGGGTAAATTGCATGTTCTTTTTTTCTCGTGCAGTCCAACCTATGTCAATACACCTGTCTCAAACTACAAATGCAAGTATAAACCATAGCATGAAGGAAAAACTGTCTAACACCAGCGATGCTTTTAATAGCTTTACATTTCAGTGCTTTAATCTTTATCCATCAACTAATATGGTTTAGTTACTTCCAGATTGCATAACTAGCAAATCAGGTGGGATTTGTGGCCGAGAACCTCTCTCAGGAACTGGGAGGTTAGCTGCATTTGAAGTTGCAAGTTGAGTGTGAACTAGTGCATGCACTGTACATCCATTTCATTAGTGACTAAAGCCAGGGGTTTAAAGTGGCTTTTGAAGGGCCAGAAACAGTTTGATGGCACAGCAAAGCATTAAGTGCCAGAAGTGCAACTTGTTCATTCTGATGGGTGCAAGTCCTTTTAGTTCTAGTGGGAGCTGTCGCCTTGATAAAGCGGACAATTAACGATGCTTTAGGAGTCGTTAATAGATCACTTCAAGTGATGGTGACCCTTTTTTGACTTGATGGGATTTTGCTTCGGAACCTAAATTTTATCCTTATTGTTTTCTTTTTCATCCTAGAATTTCTTCCACTCGTTCACATCTTCATAAGCATGTTCTTATTTTGCTGTCTAATCAACCATGGAATTTACTTCCAAGGGAGTCCAAACTCCAATGGTTAAGACTTGAGATTTCTACCTGGAGATCTCACTAATGTTTTGAGGACAATCTTTTTGCTACAGTCATTGCTGCCGTGGACATGCAAGACCATTAATGTATTAGCCCAGCAAGGCTCGTTGGGTTTTCTTTCTTGGAAAAGAACACTCGCATGAGTTGACTGCTGGCTACTAAGGGTTAAAGAGTGTTACACATTCTTGTCAGAAGAGAACATGTTGGCTAAAAACCTGGAACACAAGCTGCTGAGATACCGAAAAGAAGAGGAGGTGGGCGTGGGCAGTGTCATGCGGCGCGGCCGTGTAGGACAAATTTGGATTTCAAGCAGCGGGAGGACTAGGCGGGCTTCTTTTTTTAATATTATTTTCTAGTGTGAGGGATGAACCCTATCCTCAAAACATTGAATTAGGGTCATCTTTGAGTTGCCGTAGGTTTTTTCTTTCCTTGGAAAAGGAAAAAGACCTTCGTGTTCTGTCGATTGTGTTCTGTCGGGCTTGCATTTTGCACTCCAAATGCACGGAATATGTCGTTGTGATATGTTTTGCAAGGTTACGGTGATGGCAAAATATTTATGTGGTAATTAAGTTCCGATACATTTCAGATTTTATTTGTATTATCTGGTTTAATAAGTCATTTTAAATATTTGACTAGCTTCATCTCAATGAAATTAAAAGAAGCATCGGGGAATATATTCCTAATCAATCAATCTCAAGACGACATCACATTTGCCCGTTTCAGAATCCTCATGTCTGCCTTGAATTCGTGGCCTTGCATGAACCAAGTAAATCTAGGAGGACTTTATACATCACCCAACATGACATTTCTATTTGCTATTATTATGACTGCCTTTCAAGCAATAACTTTCAATCCTTTAATCACATATTAATCGTAAAACCATTCGTACTTTCATTGTCAATTAGGATTATAACATCTTTTCCTTGACAATTACCTCTAATCCTAATTGTATTGAGAGCATAATTCTCGGCTAGAGCCTTAAATGATAGCCCAAATTCTTCAATCTTGTTATTCTTCCTTTCCATCATTCTCCATTTCTTCTTCTTCAACTTCCATAAATCCATCCTTCCCATTCTCCACTCCTTCTTTCGTATGCAATCCTTACATATTTATCACAATTCCATGAATAGTTTTGAGAACCTGTTTCAAAGACATAAGCACCTGATCATAATAAATATGATGTTATAACTTAAAGTTTTGATGATTCTAGTTCTTTTATGGATTGGAATCAACCATCAAAATTCAATAAAAACGATAGAGATGATGTTGAAGGAGAAGATTTAAATATAACCTCTTGTTTTGCTTGAAGTCTTCCTTTGTTTTAGCATGCTTGTCTTGACTCTTTATTGTTTTTCATAAATTGAAGTGATTTTATTAATTAGCAGTCAAAAAATATCTTTTAGTTAATTTTTATACACTATCTTTTTTTCAATCATGTTTTAAGTATGTCATTGTTTTAACGAAAAAAATTTTTCTTTTAGTATTTTCTTAAAATTAAAAAACTAGACGAAGATAGTGTTTGAAATTGTGGCAGTGGTTGATTTTCAAAGTGTTTTTTGCTTGAAAATATATCAAAATAATTTTTTTTTAATTTATTTTTGACATCAACACATCAAAGTGATATAAAATCATAAAAAATATAATTTAAAGCAAATTATTTAAAAAAAAATTTCAAAAATATTTTTTGAATGCAAAAATAAACACTCTTACTATATCCAAGTTCATTGTTAATGACACAAGCTATGAAAAAAATTTACTTTATAATCATGATAGGAATGGATTAGAGGTGAGCATTGGTTTTGGTTTAGATATGAAAAAATCCAAATTAAACCGATAGTTTTTTCAACAAAATTTTGAACCAAGACAAATCAAATCGGTTTAATTTAGTCCAATTTAATTAATGAGTATTTCAGTTGAGCTATTTTTGAAAAAAAAAATCTGAATTATAGGTCTCTAGTTTATAATAAGGTTTTTTGGTTTGTTATGTTCCGGTTAAATGTTTGGTTCGGGTTTTTTTTTTATTATTTTAAAAACCAAAACTAAAACAAACATGATTGTTTTTAAAAGAAATTGAAAAAAACATTCAATTCAGTTAATTTCCACTCAAAGTTTTACATATATTTTAAATAGTTTGACAAGTGGGTGTATTGGCAAGAAATTTGAGACAAGGGAGGGTTTTACAGGTAATATGAAGTGGATGAAAAAAAGAAGGGGAAGCATGTGCGCACCCATTCGGCCAGAGACTTAACGGAGAGAGAGGGGACGGCGTTGGTGGGCTGCTGCGAAGGTTTCACAGACCCAGGAGAAGCGCCACGCACGTTCTAACACCTCACAAAATGGGCCCCTTTTCACAGCTGTTCCAATCTGTTCCTGTCTTTTCCTTCTTTCCTTTTTTTTCCCCACCCCTCCACTCTTATTTCATCAAATTTTTATTTCTCATTTTCTTGATCCGTTGAAGATTTCTTAGGTGAAATGGAGATTAATTATGATAGATTTTGGGGAATTCTTAGAGTAATTAATGATCCCTTTATTAATCTTATTTAGTACTGCATTAATCACTTTTATTTTATATACACAATATATTTTTGTTTTTTATATATGCCCATTAAATTTTATTTGCAAGATGAGAAATATTAATTATACATGGAATAGTTGAAAGGATCCGAGTTTAACTCAACTTGAGTTCATTCAATTCATTAAAATGATCATTGAGTCTTGAGAATTAACCAAACAAGTTAAATTTAATTATATTAATGAATTAATGCGAATAATTAAAGATTAGATTCGAAATATATATATTCCCGAATGTAGAACCTATTGTTTAATAATAATAATAAAAATAATAAAAACTCTAAGTATGCAAAACCATAGATGTATCTATGAAACTAAGCTAGCAAACGCAAAATAAATAAATTATGTAGCTTATAATTAAGAATTATATAATATAGTTTTCCAATTAAGTGGAGTCCACAAATCTTGAAATCATGGAGGCAGTGAGCTCGCTCCTCCTCATCATGTAATGCTCACCATGTTATATATATATATATTCTCTTTTAAAGCCTAATTTAAGCTGCCCTAATGTCATGTGGGTATGATTAGAGGGCTTGATGAAACAGCTTCGAAAAGTATATATATAGTAGTAAAAAAGATGGGGAAAAAGAAAGAGAGAAAATAAAAATAAATAAAAAATAAAAATGGACAAGAGCAATGTGCTGTCAAGAATTGTGTGTGTGTGTGTCATGTTCTTGAAATTCTAGTTAAAAATGTGGTGATGATGAGTGCTACAGAAGAGCAATTGCCCACAGCCATTAACCTGCAGACCCAATCACATGGAACTTATTAGGATGGGTCCGATGGGACCATACTGAAACTTTCCTTTCCTTTCTTTAACTTTCCTCTCATGATTTCAATACCAAAATTAAATAATTCAATTTTACTTCTTTCTTAATTAATTACCCACTCACTTCTCTCTCTTTTAGGTGAATTTTTAAAATTATTTTCAGAGGTGATTTGAGCAAGGTTGATGTTTTATATATATATATATATATATATATATATATATATATATATATGACAATGTCTTGGTGTAAAGAAGGATCTTGAGTGATTTGTTACATACGTGTTTATTTTTCTATAATTATTGACTTAATATATAGTAAACTAGTTGTGAACGGGGTACATAGAATATTTTAATATGTTTTTTTTTATATAAAAAAATTCAATGTGTAAATAGAAAATTTTATGTAAATATTTAATTTGATAATTATTTATTATGTAAATAAACAAAGAAAATCGTTAACAATAACTAAAAGAGAAACTGGAAAAATTAAGAGATGGATGTAGACCAAGATATTTGATCCTTTAAAATGAGACATTTAATTGTTTGTGTCTACTAAATTTGTTTCTTAAAGTTAATAAAAATATAAACACATATGAAACTAATTGAATGAAATAAAAAGAAAAAAAATATTATGCAAGGTCGAACATATTAAAAATAATTTTTATATATAAAATAAAGCTCATCTGTATAAAAACAAATCTTCAAAAATTAAATACAAACAAAACAACTTTTTTAAAAAAACTCTATTGAAAAAAGACCTGCAAAACTCGTGGTTTAGGTCATGAGACCAATATAAACTGATAAAAAAAAAATGGAAGATAACCACAAAACCATCCTTTCTTTAAAAAAGAATGTAGAATGATAAATACATAAAAGAAAATGATAAAAAAAAGTTATATATATATATATATATATATATATATGTATGTATGGATATAGATTAAAATTTACAATTTACCGTAAATAAACAAAATAAAAACTATTTAATTCATGCTCAATAACTCATTCACTGCATCATTTAATGGAATAACTATCATTAATATGTTAACGTTTTTGTCAATCCTTAACTAAGGCTTTATTTCCATTAACCAATAAATAATCTTTCATATCGCCTATTCAATAAGACATTATTTCTATTAATCTATAAATAATCTTTCAAAAAAAAATTTCACCGTTTAAAATTGACATATATATATATATATATATATATATATATATATATATATATATATATTGTGTGTGTGTGTGTGTCACTTTTTTATATATTTTTTGTTTCATCCTTTAAAATCTGGTTCTTCTTTAAATTAAGTTTCATCATTTTTTCATTTTTACTTCTATCAAATTATTCTGTTTGCATGATCCAGCCAGCGTGCTTTAGTAGTCTTACCCGAGTTTACAAGTGTTTTATTTTTTTGACCTTTTTTTTTTGTTGATTGATTGTTTACTTGACTCCATCCTTCTACATTAAGATTGTTAGGGATTTTTCATCGTTATTTTTTTTTTAATTTGCTTTCTATAAAATTGACATGACCTCATGACCCAGGTTGCAAAGTTTTCCTTTCGAGCTTGGGTTGACTCGAGGAGCTTTATTTTGTCATTTTTAATTTTTTTTTTAATTTTATTATTTAATATTGGGTTATCTTGGACTTCAACTTTGTAATTTTTTTCCCTTTTAACAAACTTTCATTTTCTTTTGATTATTGTTATCACCTTTTCTCTTTTAAAATTTTATCCATTTAGTTTAGAAAAATATTTTACTTTATGATGTTTTTATATTTTTTTTCTTATTTAGTTTAGGAAATCAAATATTAAGATTGATAATTTTATTTTATTTTTCCTTTTAGTTTATGAATCTTTAAAATAATTCAATAATTATTGATTGAGACCTTTTCCTCTGCAAGGTAGACCTAGGACTAATATAATTAGGGTTGTTAAATTTTATGAATTAGGATTCTGTGTGATAACCTTATTCAATTTCAATTATGTCTTTTTAGCTTGTTGCCTTCTTGTTTATGTTTTTATCTATATTAGTTGACATTAAAGTCTAATGAACCTAATGGTTATTTGCTTGACATGTGTTGAAATAATCATGGTTGAAAGAGATAACAAAACGACATGCTTAAGTATAAGAAGATGAGGAGGTTCCTCATCGAGAAAGAAACGTTCAAGAATTGATAATAAAAAAAATGTAGATACGAATTATAGAATTGAAAATATATGCTTAAGAACTAATGATAGAATATATGCTAAGATAGATTGTAAAGTTAACATGTCAATTGACAAAGGTGAGGAGCAGGAGATTGTGAGAAGAGTGATCACAAGTCTATTGATA
The DNA here is from genome assembly GCA_007827005.2 of Populus simonii. Classification (NCBI taxonomy): domain Eukaryota; kingdom Viridiplantae; phylum Streptophyta; class Magnoliopsida; order Malpighiales; family Salicaceae; genus Populus; species Populus simonii. The sequence continues at coordinate 50,222,947 of CM017464.2, read as the reverse complement.
GTTTTGAAAACTCATTTCAAAGGCATAAGCACAAGAAGAAACTTCTTGATCATGATAGATACAATGTTATAACTGAAAGTTTTGATGATTCTAATTCTTTTATGGATTGGAATCAACCATCAAAATTCAAAGAGGATGATAAAGATGATGCTGAATGAAAAGATTTAAAGATGATGCTGAATGAGAAGATTTAGATGTAAAATCTTTGGTTTATAATGTCCATGAGAAGACAAACAAAATAGATATTGTTCCATATGTGACTTTTGATGAAGTACGTTGTGAAAAATGTGCCTCACATTTGCTTGAGGAGCATTTTGAAATTAACGAGATCAAAGTTGATGTTCTTGTTTTATAGATAAAAGTTGTAAATCAGATTTTCAAAATTTTTTCCTAATTCTAAGATTGATTTTATTGCTAGGGAGACTCAACATGTTGACAGATATGATGACGTTTTTATTAGAAAGGTTTATTATGTAAAGGGAATGAAAAATTTTTATTGGACATTCACAAGATCGAGGTAAGAGCAATTTGAACTTGAGGATAAGTTCTTTCTAACATAGAGAGACTGATGCATAAGGATTTTTAGGAAAAAATAGTTTTCTTAGTTATTGTTATTTCCTATTTAGTTTAGAAAAATATCTTACTTTATGATGTTCTTATAGTTTTTCTATTTATTTTAGAAAATAAAATATTGTGGTTAATAACTTTATTTTTTTTCTTTTTAGTTTAAGATTATTTTCCTCTTCAATATTGTATGCCTATGACTAGTATAAATTAATGAGGTTGTTTAATTAACTTGTATACGCATTTACTTTCAAATAACTTCTGGTTTGCATTATATTAAATAATATTAGTAATTGTTTTATTAACATATTATATTATATTAAAGACAATGACATTTTTTATTACATGGGAAATAATTACGATGGTGACAGTGTGTGTGTTTTTTTTTATTTTACCAATGCGTATGTGTAAAAAATAATCTTGTATGATTATTTATACTTTCAAATTAATAATTACGGACTATATATATATATATATATATATATATATATATATATATATATATATATATATATATATATATATATATATATATATATATATATAAGACATGCAATACATTCAAACATCAAATCATATAGGGTTAGAAACACAACCATTCATGATGTTGTATTAAAAAAACAAAAATAATGGTTTCATTAACATAAAAAATAATTACAATAGTGAATATAAGAGCAATATTGTGTGATTTAATAATAATAATTATTATTATTATTATTTGTTATAGATTTATTTATTTTCAAATAATTACTAATTAGACGAGACATTTGCAATACATTCAAATATTGAATCGACATGCATACAATCATATCATATTAAAAATAAAGAAACAATAATTATCTTAGTGAATAAAACAATGTGTGATTATTATTATTATTATTATTATTTTGAAAACACACACTCATGAAATTAAAGAAGAATCTTGAGTGATTTGTAATATACTGACTGTATGTGACATATTTAATACATTCAAATACAGAATTAATTATTATTATTATTATTATTATGACACAATAAGATATCAAATTAGATATGAATAGACACACGACAAATCACATTATTTCAAAAAATAATAACTTATTTTTTTAACATGAAAAACAATTATAATGTTGAATATGAAAACAATGTGTCATTTTTTCTCCTTCAAAACAACGCACACAATAAAGTACATGTTTTGTAATATAGTGTATCTTATTTTTTAATTAAAATAATATTTTTTTATTTTTAATGTTATCACATTAAAACTATTAAAAAATACTAAATCATTATCGATAACTAATCGGACATAAGTCAAATGTAATACATTCATTTCAAATTACATGATCATTTACATTGTATTTAAATATTATACGAAATATAATTATATTGGTAAACATAACAGCGGTGTATATATATATTTCTTTTCAAGTGATTTACTATACATTTATTTATTTTTAAATAATTACTAATTAGATAGAACATACATGATATATTTAGATCCGAATCGATAATCAATCTCATTACGATCATCGATATGATCTATATACATCATTTATACACTAACAATTTTATTCGTTTTGTAGTTATTACATACCAAGAACAAACGGCTATTTAAGGTGTGTCCAGAAATGATGCATATATAGTATAAATTAAATTAATGAACAGTCATTTTAGCCTGATTTAGTTGGTTTGGGTTGGGTTAATTTTGAACTATGGTTAAGTTGGAGCGTACATATTATTTTATATTCTTGTATTTCTATATCTTTGTCCAGCTCAAATCTTACAAGGAAAACACATAAAAAAAGGAAAATAAAATAATATTAAGTTTGAATTGAAATTCTTTAAGAAATCAAAGAAAAAGGGATATTGTGTTGCCAATCTTAATAAAGTTAAAGCAACGGACCCAATTGGACATGGCCATGTCAATGCTGGTGGAATTTATAGGTAGATATTAAATATTATTGGAGATGAAAATGGAGATGGTTTGCAGAGAATTTTAATCTCAGAGATGAGGTGATGGGTGTGTACTTGTGGGGTGACTGATCCTTTGAATTTATAGGTAGATATTAAATATTTATTATCTTTTTTTAAAAATAATTTTATTTTTTTCAATTACTTTAAGGAAACAGGATAGGGAATTAATCTTTGTTATATAACTTAATATATGCTGAACCTTCAAATAAATATATATATATATAAATAAAAATAGAGCTTAATCAATATTAAGAAGTAATTATGTTTGAAAAATAAAATACCTTTTATACTCTATAATTAATGACATATTTCCATTGTTTTTAACTAATTAATTATAATAATTTATGTCAATCTTTGTTATATAACTTAATATATGTTGGATCTCAAGATGTATTTTTCATTATAATAGCATGGGCATTTTTTTTTTATTTTTTGATATTTTACCAAAATATATTTAAAAGGGAAAATTCACCACAATATATATTCATTTTTTTTTCCATCTTAGCCCAAAAATACTTCCATCCAAGCCCCCCACCCCAAAAAAAAAAAAAAAAGGATTTTTACCTACAGAAATGCATTTATATTGATCCATCTCCAGTTGAATAGGATCATATACTATACCTTGGATAAAACATTTATTTATCTTGAGTAAATAAAAATAATGATCAAGAAAATGTTGGTAATAAAAAAAGAGTCAGAAACAATTATTAGCTGCAAAGTGAGAGAGAGAGCGAGAGAGAGAGAACTGCTGACAACACAACACACAAACTCTCTCTCTCTCTCTCTCTTAATCATCAACATCCTCATAATTTGCCATCTCCATTCATTCATCTCTCTCTCTCTCTCTCTCCAGCCCCATCCTTCCATTTCTCTTTTATTTTTTACACACTGTCATGCTCTGTACCAGTGTATAGTGCAGCTGATGATGATGATGATTATTATGCTCTTCGTCTGATATTCTTTTTTTTCTCTTCTTTACTGCTGGCTTTTTTTTTTTTTCCTTGAATTAAAAACAAGAAAAGGGTTTTTTTTTAAGAAAATAATAATAAATCAAATCTGAAGAAGAGGCAGCAGCTGCAGCAGCAGCTAGCACTAACTCATAGGAATTCTTTCTTTCTTTCTTGGCTTTTATTTTATCTTTTCCAGTTGTCTACTCTCTCCCTCTCTCTTTTTTTTGCCCTTTCTTTTTAACATCACCCCCATCTTTCACCAAAACTTCCCTTACTCTCTCTCTCTCTCGCTCTCTCGCTCTCCCTCTCAATTCTCTTATCCTCTTCCTTAATCCCTTTATGCTCTAGTGAGGGAGGGGACAGAGGGATCAATAAACTATTGCTTGCTGAATTATTATCATAGATGAAGAGAGATCCTCAACCTCGAGAATTGAAAATTTAATATCAAGAAAAGTACTGGAGAGAGTTAAGTTCAAGGATGCAACAAGGAGGTGGAGAAAGAGGGTCATCACAGTCACAATATGCAGTGTCACAGCAACAGCAACAGCAACAACAAGGTGATATACCTTTACCTCCTTCTACATCTGCTGCACTGGCAACCCACATGCAGCAGCAGCAGCAGCAGCAAGTCGTAGAAGAAGCATCACCCATTAGCAGCAGACCTCCTGCCACTGGTGCCACAACAAGTGGTTGTGGTGTTATGAATTTGGATGAGTTTATGAGACTTTCAGGTGGTGGTGGTGGTGCAGAAGAAGATATTGCTGGAGAAGATGCAGATCGAACAGGAGGTATTGCTAGTGGCAATAGGTGGCCAAGGCAAGAAACACTTGCCCTTTTGCAAATTAGGTCTGAAATGGATGCTGCTTTTCGTGATGCCACCTTAAAGGGTCCTCTATGGGAGGATGTTTCAAGGTAAATGATAATGATAATGATAACAACAACCCTTTTTGCATTTTTTTTCGAAAAAAATAATATTTTTATACCATTTTTGTCTTAGATCTCCATTTCTCTTTAATTCTGTAAACAGAAGAAGCACATGGCTTCTTCTATCTCTTTCCATCACGATTCACGAGTTAGCCTGGCATCTTTATTTAAAAAACGAGAAAAAAAAATTATAGGCTGCATGAATTCTAGCCAATTGGCTTATAACCCATCACTTGCTTTCCCTTTCTTATCAATCTCAATGGAAGAAAAATTGAAAATCCCAAGAGGAATATGAAAAAGATCGATTCGTTTTCTTTTGCAATTTCTCATTTTTGTTTTTACTATTAAAACCAGCAGCTTTTTTTTTTTTTTTTTTAGTTTTATCTCTCTCTGCACTTATTAAAAGGATTAGATAATTGGTATGGGAAGTGGAGAGGAAGTCAGTGGGCCTATAGCTATGAAAGTGAGTGAGAGAGAGAGAGAGAGCATCATCTTCTTGTTTATTACATTTAAATTAAGGTCAGAATTTGGATTGCTTATGCAGAGAAATGGTTTATTAATATTGTACGATTGGATCATTGGCAAAAATTAATTTCTTTTTTTTTTTTTATCATCGAAAACTACTCTGGTACTACTTGTGGTAATAAAGTTGAAATATGATGGAACAGGAAGCTAGCAGATATGGGATACAAGAGAAGTGCCAAGAAATGCAAAGAAAAGTTTGAGAACGTGCACAAGTATTACAAAAGAACAAAGGAAGGTAGAGCTGGTCGTCAAGATGGGAAAAGCTATAGGTTTTTTAGCCAGCTTGAAGCTTTGCAGAATACTGGTGGTGGTGCTGTTTCTTCTAGCATCAGCAATGTGTCTGGTGTTGCTCCTCAGCTGATTGGCACTGCAACAACAAGCAGCCTAGATGTCGCTCCTGTTTCTGTTGGGATTCCTATGCCTATAAGAACTCCTCCACCTTCTTCTCAGGTGCCTCAACCAGCTTCAAATATTGGTTCCATGTTTCCTCCTGATTTGGGGGCAACAGTGGCGCCTGCAGCTGCTGCAGGTGCCCCGGTTCGAATCAGCTTCTCGTCGAATGAGTCTTCTTCCTCTCAAAGTTCTGAAGATGACGACGACGATGAGGATGAAGGTATATTAGGAGGACAAACATCAGCCATGGGTGCTGGTACAAGTCGAAAACGTAAAAGGGCATCATTATCATCGTCGAAAGGAGAAACACATCGTATGATGGAGTTTTTTGAGGGGCTAATGAAGCAGGTTATGCAAAAGCAAGAGGCAATGCAACAGAGATTTTTGGAGGCCATTGAGAAGAGGGAACAAGATAGGATGATAAGGGATGAAGCTTGGAAAAGGCAAGAAATGGCTAGATTGAGTCGTGAACATGAGATTATGGCTCAAGAACGGTCTATTTCGGCTAGTCGAGATGCAGCTATTGTTGCCTTTCTACAGAAAATTACTGGCCAAACTATTCATTTGCCTGCGCCTGTATCAATTGCTCCTCTAGTTTCACAACCACAACCACCACCACCAACACAGCCACAACAGGTTCAAATAGCGCCATTGGTCACTGTCTCAACACAACCACCACTGCAACCGCAACCCATGCCACTGTCACAAGTAACACCACAACAAAATAAGCAACTACCCCAACAGCAACATCACCAACAACAGCAGCACCAACAAGTTCATCATCAACACCAACCACCATCCATTTCTTCAGAAATAGTAATGGCGGTCCCGGAACAACAAATAGCACCACTGGAACTTGGAAGTGGTGGGAGCGAACCAGCATCATCAAGATGGCCAAAGCCAGAAGTTCTTGCACTTATAAAGTTGAGAAGTGGGCTTGAAACTAGATACCAAGAAGCTGGGCCTAAGGGACCACTTTGGGAAGAAATCTCAGCAGGGATGCTAAGGTTGGGCTATAAAAGAAGTTCCAAAAGATGCAAAGAGAAATGGGAGAATATCAATAAGTATTTCAAGAAAGTTAAAGAGAGTAACAAGAAACGGACAGAAGATGCCAAGACTTGCCCTTATTTTCATGAACTTGATGCCCTTCATAGGAAAAAGATACTTGGAAGCAGTAGTGGTGGTGCGGGAAGCACCTCCACTAGTGGCTTTGACAGCCAAATTAATAGGCCACAAAAACAGCAGCACCAGCATCAAGAGAGCTTAGAAATGGATCCAATGCCACCTCCAATGCAGCAGACAGTGCCACAACAGTCACAAGCCACAGAATCACAAAACAAAAATGGGGCTAGTGTTGATGTTCAAGCAAGCAACACAGTTTTAGCAGGAAGCCCCTTTGGAGAAGGAAATGGAGGAGCAGAAAAGAAGGTAAACCTTAGTTTTGTTCAACAAAAAAAAGAAAGAAAAAAAAGAAAAGAAACGAACTTATAGTGTTATATAGTTATATTGCCTGAAGTAATCAATGCTCAGTTATTTGATGCCTACTGATTCTTGCTTTCATATTGAAGCCAGAAGACATCGTGAAGGAGCTGATGAAACAGCAGGGGACTCAACAACAACAACAGTTAATGGTGGATGACTATGATAAGATGGAGGAAGGTGACAGCGAAAACGTAAATGAAGATGAATATGATGAGGAAGACGACGGCGACGAAGATGAAGAAGAAGATGAGGCATTGCAAGAGGAGAAGAAAATGGCATACAAGATAGAGTTTCAAAGGCAGAACACAAGTAATGCCACCAATGGAGGAGGGTCTGGGGCACCCTCCTTTTTGGCCATGGTTCAATAGTACCATTGTCAATATCCTCAGATCCCAAAATGTACCATATGTGTGCAGAAGCTCAAATCAAACAAAAGTTATCTAACAAAAATATTTGAGTCCAAAGCCTGACAACCTTAAAAATTCTTCCTTTTCGTTTCCTTCCCTCCCTTTAATTCCATTTCCCTTCACCCCATAAATTCTTTTCTCATCCTGTCCCTTTCCTTTCCCTTTTCTTCTATCCTTCTTCACCATAGTAGCTTTGTTGCGATGAAATGTCATTTTGCATGGCAATCATGCATCACCACTATTTGTATCACTTTTTCTTTCAATTTATTGATTTGTTGTTGAATAAAGCACCTGTTTGTTCAAGACAAGACAGGAGGATTGATCAAGGAATTAAGACCAAAATAAGCTTGCCTAGCCTATCTGGCTACCTAGCAGCCAGCCAGCAAAAGCTTAGTCATTTATTCATGTCAACATCATCAAAGAGATCATCAGACTGAAGACAGCAGCTAGCAAAGAAGCAGCCCAGAAGAAGAAGATGTGGAGTGAGAGCAAGAAATTATACAAGTTAATTAGAGCAATTAATATGCATGCTGGTAATTTGTGATCGTATAATTATTAGAAGAAGCTAGCAGATCTTGTTACTTAATTAATTTTAATTTTCTTCGATTCATAAGCATTGCTTAAGTACTTTCTCTTGCTTTGCATGAGCTTAATGACCAATCTTGGGTGGTTTTCTAGGAATTCTTCATCTTTATTTACAATGTAATCAAACTCTTTTTTTTTTCTTTTAATTCAGCATTCTTACAGTGATTAATTACAATAATTATTCTCTGCTTGCTTATATTAAATCCATATTAGATTTTTCAAGAAGATAATATTTCATTACTCTCCTTAATTAATTTTTGAGTTAATTTAGTAGTGAAGTGGATGACTAATCAAACTTCTAAGATCAAATTCCATTAGAGCATAAGTAAAGCCAATTTGATTTGGTGTTATTAATTAAGTAATAATTAACTGTGGTTTCCTAATCTTAAAAATTATTGTTTCTTTTTTGTCTGAGAAAATACTTAATATATTTTCAAGTATATATATATATATATATTTATACCTTTTTTTTTTCAGATTTATTAGCATTAGTTGGAGATCAACTTTGAAAAAATTTAGAGTGCTTTAAAATAATTATCAATACTTTCTTAACAAGAGAGAAATAGATACAAGAAAAAAGAGAAAAATAAAAGTGAGAAAATAAAAAAAAAACATAAATTTTTGAGATTAGATGGAAATACTCTTAATAATTATTAATACTTACTTAACAAAGGTAAAATTATTGTGGTAAAATTTATGTTTTTTCCAGAGTGTGGTAAAATTCATGATTTAAAATGTATTTTTTTTTAAAGTGTATTAAAGTAATATTTTTTTAATATATGTAATATTAAAACAATCCAAAAACATTAAAAAAATTAATTTAAAATAAACTTTTTAAAAAGAAATAACAAAATAGCGGTTCGATGCAGGCAGCCAGCCAAAAACAGGCCTTTAAGTCTTCTTCTTTTATAACCTAAATGGATGCATTGCATTAAAGAAATTACAATTTCGTGCCCCTTTGGCCAGAGTGAAGCTCCCAAAGCTCTCTTGATTGATGAAACTGTCAGAAATGGGAACAAAGTACATGAAATTGGTAGTATTATTGGCAATTCTTAGTGCTTCGATACCAACATGTAAATCTAAGAAAAATTAGATTTAATTAATTAATACAGATAACTCTTGTTTAGTGTTAATTTAATTTATAGGATTTTTAATGAAGAAGGGTATGACATATGTGTGGAAAGAATAGCTAAGAAAGTATATTAATTTTACATTTATTTAAATAAAAATAAATATATAAATATTGCACTATCATGGTCTAGGGACAAACAACATCATTGACGCATACAAACATTATTATATTACAAACAAAATAATGTATTTCCAATCAGAACAGCTGTTGATGGACTCTTTTTCTTTAATAAATAAATAAATAAATCTCCAAAACCTGATGATCAGCACAGATTAAGCAAGAAACTGTCTCCCTCGATCACTTTCTTCCTGTAGGGTAGAAATGAAGTTAGGAATCTGAATTTCAGCGGTCCAATTTATTAACTGATGATGGCAAACACAGCGAGGTATAGTTTATCCTTTAATTAATTATTATCTGACAGAGAAAGAACTCGTTTCTTAATTTACACTTTTTTTTCTTTTTTTTACCTTGAATATATTTTGTTTTTATGTTTTAAATTGTGTTTGTGTTGCATTTTAAATTGTATTTGATTTACGTTTTAAAAACGTGTTTATCTGAAAAAACATTAAATTATTTTTTAATTATTAAAAAAAATTATTTTAATGTATTTTCAAGCAAAACTCACTTATAAAAAATAATATAAACAACAATATCAAATACAATAATAACTTATTTGGGAGTGCGGCTTTTAGATGCTAGCTTTTCAAATTCGCCTTGAAAAATCATTATATTTATATTTTTTTAGTATTTATTGATAATTTTTAAATACTAATATAAAAAATAAAACAAAACTAAAACTTTTAAAAAACATCATCTATTATTACAGTACCTGTTGGGATATAAATGTAGTTTGAGCTAGAGCTGAGATTGGAAGAGCTTCGCAGCAGTGTAATAATGGGGGATCTGCATTAATTTAATTTTGACAAGAACCAACAGCAACAGATGTGGGTAGCCATGTTGAAATTGCTGTCCCATAATTCCCCACTCACTACACATCCATCCACACTTTGGCCAACTAGCAGCTACAACCATGGCTTTCTCTGCATCTCTCTCTCTCTAATCCACTTATCTTGTAAATCTTGCATCAAAGCATGGCATGCCCTACCCACATCCACCCATGTGCTTTCTTATTTTTCCTTCCCATCACCACATCCCCCCCACTTCTTCACCCTTTCCTTTGTAATTATTTCTTTCTTTCAATAATCTACTAATTTAATTATGCCTTTTTATTTCATCAATTGCTCCGATCCCTTTATTATCATTGACATGTAAATGTTGTCAATTATGTGATATTTAGTCGCGTTTTGTTCGTGTTATAGCGTAAAAAAAATTAAAAAAAAAACATGTTTAGTTGAAGAAATAAAAATATAAATATAAAAATAAATCTGTTTTAAAATCCAAGTATATATCCAATGATGATGTCCACAGCACATCTATATGAATTCAAGTATATTCGATAATTATTTTAGTGTTGGCAGATGTAAGCAAATAATAATACAAATACCAATCATACAATTTTAGGTTCAGCACATGGGAAAGAGTAGTTTGGTTGGTGTCGGCTACCACTTATTAGGGTTTATATATATATATACACCCAGCCTGGACTTTTCTCCTAATTAGTTTTAAATATGCATCGAAGGTTTTATTTTTCAGAGAGGAAGATGGGAGATAGAGTGGGGATTGGTGAAATAAAGAAGAATGGAAGGAGAAAGCATGCATTAACTATTCTTAGGGTTTTGCCAATAATGACTGAGTTTATTTCTTATTAAATTATAGGGTTAGCTTATGGCTAAAGTTATTTATAATAGGGAAAGGCCATAAAAGTTCTAGCAGCAATAAAACCGTACGTCTTCATGATTTTCTATGAATTATATATTTTTTATTTATATAGTTTTCAAATCCAATATAGTGACTGGAATGAAAAGGGATTTTGAATTATTGGGTCAACTTTTTTTATTAAAATAAATGTGTTTTTTTATAGTATTGATTTGCGTGTTTGTAATTGTGGTTGCAGTTGTTTCTCAAAGTATTTTTCACTAATAAATATATTAAAATAATATTTTTTTTATTTTTAAAAAATTATTTTTGACATCAGCGTATTAAAATGATTTAAAAACACCAAAAAATATTAATTTGAAGTAAAGAAAAAAATAAAAAAAATTCAATTTTTTTCAAAAACGCTTTTGAAATGTAAAAATAAACTTGGATTTAAATGTGTTGATGAACCAAAATTATTATAAATCTTATTGTTTTATTAATATTTGTTATCTGATTCAATTAGAAATCTACTCCAACAACTTAGGTTTTGAATTCTAAATTTTCCTGATCGATCGACATGACAAACCTAAAGTTTAACAACTATGCTATTTTGTTTTCAATCGTCATAATTGAGGTGGACGTTATCACATAATAATGAAGAACAAATCATAACGGGGCTGCAGCTGTCAGGACTCAGGAGCCTACATGAAAGCACAAAGATATTATTTTTTTCACTTTTCCCGTGTTGTAAAGATTATTATTGTCCGAAGTTTATTCAATGATGAATTCAATTCAAATCAGTTCATTTAATTACCATGAAGTTTGCAGGCCGATTTAAATGTTTGAAAAACAAGATATTCGTTGTTAGTCCAATTAATTCAATTATGCAGAGAGAGTGCACTGTGGATTCCACGTTTGCTCATTTGTTCCAAGCACATGGTGAATGTTATTAACCTCAAATTTTGATTTTAGTGAGGTTTTATATTAAATTAGATCTCAAAATTTATTGTATTGATTATTTTTAAAAAAAATTAAAATAATATCATTTTAAATTAATCTAAGTTGATTCATCTAACCCGAAACTTAAATCTTAAACTGAATTATGAGTCGGGAGAGATTTTATAACTATAGCATATGCTTGGTTAGCTGGTGGATATAGACACCCTACAATTGATGGTAACACTCGCAATTGTTGATAGCATTAATTTACGAAATGAAATCAAACATTTTGGATACTTTCAGGAATTATTGAAGAAATGAAATCAATCCACTTATCCAGGCAAGGAATCTCTTTCTTGGGTTACACTCTTTTGAATCGAGTGATGCAATCCCAAACAGCTTTCTTCGAAGGCTTCGCATGGGTAGAGAGTACCATTGGACCCAAAGGGCATTGCCCTATTTCTTCAAATTGGTGACGCAGGCCTGTCAGATCCCACAATGATTGTAAATAAATAAAATTCAAGCCTCAATCTGCCGGTCACGTCACTTGTTCTTGGAAGAGAGGATATTCCCTCCCACGCAAAAAATCAGAGAGACAACCAGCTCAGTCAGCCGCAAAATGGAGCAAGCAAGCGTCTTTTTGTCAAATTGACGAATGGGTTGGTTTTACAAGCAAGCTCTGCAAAAACCCTCATCAGGTTTCTAAATCATCGCCCGGAAACACAATCATTTCTACCCACGAAGCCCGGAGACCGTACCATCACCCAAATTCGATACCTGGCATTCACCGATGCCCACTTTCCGGTCCGAGGATAACTATTCAGATTTCGACAAGGCTGATGATGAGTAGAGTTGCACGTGCAGATAAAGAACGAACATTTTGTACTCTCGCATGGCATCCACTTTATTAATGTCAAGACCAATCATTTAATGATTCCCGTCACTGCATTTACCATTTCCCACACTGCCGAATCAGTACGCAAAATTTGAGGGAAAAAACTGCAAGAGGAAATCACCGTACTTTCCAAGCAAAGAGGACACCGTGACTTGATCAGAGGTGGAGAGGACGTGAGCCACTTAACGAAGACAACACCGATTCAGTCAGGCTGATTCTCATTTTAAAAAAATAAAAAAACCAGCACAGTTATCAGTAAGATTTAGCGCAATCTTCACAAGAAAAATCTCAAGTTGAACAAATAAAATACGTGGAAATTTTGTTCAATGAAATACACGCTACTAGCACAACACTTGAGAAAATTAAAGGGTTGCACTACTCCCGGTAACACAATCTCTTTATAGCTGCTTTTCTGAAGTGTGATAATTAGTAAACAAAAACTCAAGATTCTCGCCTATGATAACTTCGTAAATAACTTGTCAAGGACAAAGGACCACGCTTTCATTATGCGAGACTGAAACTCAGACCTCTACCTAAACTAAAGCCAAACAGTAGATTACAGGACATATGACAGATAACTAAGAGGGTTTTATTGCTGACCGTTTGCATCCATCTCTCTGAGTGATCAAGTTCACTTCATGGCCAGGTTCCACGATTAGGATGGGAGCTATAAACACGTAAATGGCAAAGGGTATAATGAAATGAAGGCCTAGAGGAGAAACTTTCATTGCCTCAGCTTCAACAAAACATGTTTCGAGACCCACGAAAGATCATTCCAAAATTGAGATTCTATAGAGAATGGAAGGAGTGATCCTACAGGTTAGAAGTGCCTCAATCCATTTCCTGCTTGCTCTTACTTTTCATTTTTGCCTTAAACCTTGACTTCACCATTAGTATCTCTACTGTGTTTAAGAAGTTCCCGACTGCCATAAAGACCAGAAGGACACCACAGAAAATAACCTGCCAGAAACGGATTCTGTCACCAAATTGAATGCTGCAAATTTGTACGGATGTAGATTGCTGGATCTTAAAATGGGGGAAAGAAAGTTATAAAAGCATACCTGCCACTCGGAGGTGACCCCCTTGTATGCAGTCCTGAGCAGCTGTAGTCCAACATATGCCTCAAAACCCTATATCAAGTCCAGAAGCACATACAATTGTTCAGGTCAAAACTCAAATCCAGAAGCACTACATAATCAGGTTGAACTCAGGCCATCATGCTTACTTCAACAATTCAAATGTTAAAATTTCTAGTAGTAGATCACACTAATTGCATTATCATTTGAAAAACCTAATGCTTCTTCAATTTCCTTCAAACAAATGTGCAGCTGAAGAGGAAGCCTGTTGATGCTTTGATAAACGCGCGCAAGGCCTGCCAACCCAAATGAGGCACTCATGATTAAACTAGAATTTCCTGCCTTTGGTGAAACCTCAGAATTTGGTAGAAATGAAATCAATTCAACACCATTTACTCAATTCCAGGGTTTGGAAAGCTCTAAGCAACTGATATGAATTCCACAACCTGTTGGAACCATTAATTTCTGTATGATGGCAAATTGCACCATTAGAATTGACCATTAAGCACATACAAAGTCGGGCAGTTTGCTTCAGAATTGACTGTTGAGAACTTTATCCCAAAAACACCCTCCTCGTCTGCTTCGCAAAGTTTGTTTTGTTTTTCCTTCAACACCAATCTTCTCCCAAAGACACCTTCGGAGAATGGGAAGATGGTCACAGCAAATTAATTTTGAGTTGATTTGTTGGTGGCAGTCATGATTTTGTTAGGTTCAATTTCTTTTAGTTGCTTTCAATCTCAATACAGTTGGTTTACTCTTTAATGATAGAGGCACATCCTATATGTGGAAATCTGGATCTTCTCACAATCAAGTTGCTAGTGGTAGTTTGGATGTTAATTTCTCAGAAAGAAAAAAAAAATTTCTCTGTCTGAAAGATTCAGGCAAAATTGGTTGAATGTTCACTCTTGGTTTAAGCAAACACAGAGTGGTTCTATAGTGGTGTATCATCTGCCATGTCTATCCAAACAGAACCCTCTTTTACATGGATCTCTGTCCTGCTCCTTGGAAACAATTTGATCCTGCATCTATGGATACAAGCAGTTCATTGTCCCCTTCCTTTCCGCTCCGGCCTTGAATGCTACTAATAAAGTCTACAGTAATGGTCCCTTGGACTTGGAAAGTAATACAGAAAATGGCTAGCCCATAGAATATTTGTTTAGAATTTATATCCTGCATTTTCATCTCTAGTCTATAGCTATAATCTATTGTTGTGGAGGATTGGCAGGTAGAAGATTAGTTGTGGTTTGGTTAAGTTCAAGTAATAAAATAAAATTTAGATAGAGGTGGCAGGTATAAATGATGCAGGAGCAGCATCAAAGCAGAATGTCAAGTTTGTTGGGTTTCTTTTAGCTGGGTTTTTATCCTTTTCTATTTTGGTTATCTGTTATTTTATTAGGATTTATTTGAACAGCTCGGATTAAGTTATTTTCAAGGCTAGGATTTCTTTTTATAAGGGTTTGCATAACCATTTAAGGGCTACCACTGTTGTAAGAGATTATAACTATTTGTACTTGAGATTTTATAAGAAAGAGTTATTTCTTTTCCAGGCCATATAGTCCGGTAGACCAGCCATAGCCATAGGCTGTGTTGGATCTCTCACTCTCTTTAATCACATCAATAAATGAGAGAGATAAGACAGACAATGATGGTTGGGAAGAGGGCAAGTTGGGTGAATGATGTATTTCAAGTAACTCAATTCAAATGAATACCACAATTTTAAAACAAATTTCAAATCCAAGAATTCAATTAGAGAATCAATTAATTCAATCCACTTAAAGCATTGAAATCAATTCTAGTTTCTAGTTTGGAATTGATTCCAAACAAGTGGTTCATTATGCTCCTTAGTCTACTTCATTCGAGTAGCATGTCTTTGTATCAAACTCAATTTCACAGCAAAAGAACATGAATTTCTTAGCCCACCAAAATAATTTAGTGAAAACTACAGCCTTTGTCAACCAGGCTGGAATGAGTTCATGTTTGTAATGCAATATTCAATTGCTATCAGATTAACACTTTGCTTCATTTGTTCAAACCATACAAAGTATATACAATATTAGGTCTAATCTTTAGATTAGTAGAAAGATGCAAAGAGCAGGCCTGTTCCATCTGTATACGAGACCACCAGTTAAGAGGTAGCATAAATACCTGAAGAATGAAGAGTATAGGACACAACAGCCACAACTGCCCATCCACACCAGCTGTTTCTCCCCACACAACATCCATTCGCTTAGCCTAAAATAACAATTAAACAAAAAAGGATTGAAAATATGATGTGCTAATTAATATGCATCTGAAGTAGAGACAATTCCTATCCTGCACAACAGACCAGTAGACAAGCTTCACCAAACCACAAACCTCATAAGAATTAAGATGGAAACAGACCACACCAAAAGTAAAGCATCCAGTGATGCTTTGCAGGGCATACAAGTGATTTTAAAATGATACCTTTCCCAAAGCAATACGGGTATAGAGTCTCTGGCGTTGATATCTATTTTGCAAAAGCATCGCAACTCCTTGCATCATAGCCCATTGCAAGAACAGTTGTACCCCTCTCTGAGCAAGATTCAAGGAATTGTTAACAAATACAAACAGATAACGCATTTAGAATCTAATGGAAAAATAGTAACCTGCTTCTGAGCACAATTTGGTTGACCTTTAATCTCCCATGTGAGACTAACTACGGCCATAATCATAGCACAATAGTGATGGTTGATCCACCTGCAAAAACATATTATCTACTTTGTTGAGATATTCTTGTGCCAATCCAGGGGGACATCAATAACTAATGAAACTGGCATTTCCATGCATGATGATGAACATCATACTTTTGTGAATGCTCTATGAGCGGAATAAGCCTTATGCAAGAGCAAGACTATTAAGCAGAAATGGCCCAGAAGAATGGAAAACTAAAGCCAAATAGACCACAGAGCTGAAAATTAAAGTGCTTATGACTCTAAGTTGTAAACCCACTTGAGATTCTCCTGCCTAGACCACACCTAGGGAATGGTTTTTAAACTAAGCTGTACTCCATGGTTTTTAAACTAAGCTGTATTCCATGGTTAAGAAACCTACCAAACAAGAAAATTCTAAGGTTTCCAACTTTTTTTTTCCACGTTCCATATGATTTCATCATGTTCCAAACATATTTCTAAGAGGGTGATGAAAGGAGAATCTATAAATGATTAGTTTCTAGAGCTGAACACAAAACTGTGCCAAGTAAAAATATCATTTTCAGTTTTTAGAAGTTTCGCCTATTCTTCAGGTGAAAGGCCTTTTAAACCCTTTTTAGGCTAACAATGAGCCTAGAAGGACAGCTTCATATGACAACAGTCTTTCTGCTAGGAAGAGTGGTGGTTTTATGCACCAGTCATCATACTACCATCAATCCAACATCCTTCTTCACAAGCTTTATGGTTCGGTCTTTTGTCTGCTCAAAAGTTATAATTTCACAAAATGACAAGTTGTTCAAAAACAGAACACTAGTTCATAAGACTGCTGCAGGCATCTAAGACTATCAACTGTATATGGAGTACCCGCCAATTAGGAACAAGTACCAAGCACCAAGCACCATGAACCATTATGCTTTGCTACTCAAGTCCCTAAGCAAAAAATAGTATAGCTTATGACTAAAACATCAATTCCGCTGTAATAGTGCAGAGTGCACCCTATGATTCTATCCGCTGAGTTATTGATGAGTTGCAGACAGAAGGAGAACAATAACCTCATGGCTGGAAGAATGTGGCAGATCGCCAAACAAAGCAGGCTTAAGATTCATGTTGCGAGAAAATAGGTAGAGTTATTAGCTACATCTAATGAATGTAGCCATTTCTTTTACAATCATGGAATTTGTGAAACTCAAAAATGTGGAAAGCATGAATGAGAGATTGTTCATAATGACAAATGGTGAACCTAGCAATTACTAGAAGTTAAGATTGTGGAACTAATACCACCTTAGGGCCATAAATACAAAGACAGGAAGAACATTAAGGTAAATACACTTCACTAACTGAATCAAGTTAAGATTCATCAGCAGACCTGCTAGAAAGCAATAGTTTGTGGTTGCAAACAAGAAGTCTGCTTGATCAAGTTGTATGTCTTCAAACTAAAGAAAGGATGTTAATCTCTGTTATTCCCCCCACCCCCATCCCCCTCTGTTTTTTGCACTTTTGATTGACTCCAGTACAGTAAACTTGGAAGTCTTCCAAGTCAAGGTCCAACTAAAACTTTAAGGAAACAACTATTCATATGGCACAATGCAATGAATCAGCTGCTACAATATATTTTGAGCCAATCCAGAATGCTAAAAAAGAATTCACCCACTAAATTGGAACTGCTTTAGATGCATCGAATTATTAGCATTTACCATGCAGAACACTATAAAGAGCACACAAAGCTCAGACAACATATTAAAGCACAGAAAAGCCAGAATTGCAATTACCATGAACGAATATCGCTTCCATTGGCTCTCAATATATTCTCTCTCAAAGCCAATCCAGTGTAGAGAAACAATAGCCACGCCTATCAAAGCACAAGCCAAAAATGTAAACACCTGATCTAGCACGAAATAAGAAAATATCAACAAAATCTCTCAATTCATCAAAAATCCAACAAATTACCTGATACAATTGAACTGGAAACGTAGGCAAGCACCCATTCCAGACCCAAGACCTCAAACAAAGCAAAACCGATGGGAAAAATAGAAACAAAAGTGCAGTCCTATCCTGCTCCCGGAGAAACACAACACTGTAAGTTTTCAATAAAATTTTAAAAGAGATAAAATTAAAACAAAATAAAGCATACCCTGTAACTGTTATACTCCTCTTTAACCTTGAACTGCACATCTTTACGAGAAGCACGCACATTAATCGGTCCCAAAAACATTTTTAGAAAACGCCCTGCGCGCAAATATCAACAACATACCTCATTAACCTCCAGATAATTTATTTGATTTGTCCATTAATCAATTAAGAATAGTCCAATAATAATAATAGTAAAAGAATTACATCTTGAGGAAAAAAAAGACCTTGAGGCTTTGAAGGAAGAAAAGAAGAAGCATCTCCATCAGCTATAATACATCTTGCTTTCTGTAAATCTTCTTCAAGCTAAACAAAACAACACAAAATCAATCAATCAGAAGAGCAAAAGAGATCCAATTTACACAACAACAGAGCAAATACTCAATCTAATTAACTACCTTGGCAGCTAATTTAGGAGCGAGGTGATTGCTGCGGTCAAGAAGAGAACTGCAACGCCGAATAGAAGACTCAAGAGAGAGAGCTTTTTGGCGAACAGATTGTTCGTCGTGTGTAGATTTAGCAATTAAAGAAGCAGCGGTTTCTTGCAACTCCTTCGCTTGGTCCACCACTCGACCTACCTCTTCCTCCACCGTGTCCTCCGCCGCTGCCGCCATTAATCGGTGTGGCTTTCTGCTTCTTCTATTTTAATTTTTCCTGGTTTGCGTGATTTTGGCTCTTTTTTCTCTCTCTTGTATGATAAAGTTATGTGATAAGTGAAGATATCCTCGTCTTTTTGGAAACAGAAAAAAAAAATCCTCCGCATGCATAATTTTATTGAGAATTTAAATTTAATTTAGATGGAGATTTTATTTAAATTAAATGATATATTAATTTGATAAAACTCCGTCCATCTTGATAGTTTTAATGATTCATTTAATTTGACTAAACCTGTTTTAATCAAGATATTAACTTGGATTGATTTAGCGATTGGTTAATTAATTTAATGACTCAAAGCAATTATTTTATAGTCTGAGCAAACTACAATTGAGTCCTCTAACAATTATATAAGTTTTGATTATGGGTCTACTTGTCAAAGTTTGGATCAAAGAGAAGAGAGAAAAGAACATCAAGATCTATCTCTAATTCCCCTTCAATCTCTTCCATGTATTGGATTAAAGGTGTGATTTGAGATTAATTAGCTTAATTTGATTTTTAAAATGCATGAAGGGAAGAGCAATATTTTTTGTTTTTTTTTTTTTTAAGGGGTGTCATGCAAGAAACAATCATGTGTTTTTTATGCCAAAACTAAGTTCATGCCTCTCATTTTATTATCAAAGGTAAAATATTTATGTGAAACTAAAGAATTTATGTGAATTTTATTCCTCATATCTATATCTAAAATTTAAATATTAATGACGAATAAGGAAATACAAACTCAATCCATCTATATAATTTAATAAATAATATGGATGTCTAGGTTGCTTACGCACCTCAACTAATTTTATGGGTCTTGAAATTAACGATTATGTATGCTTTCAGTGACCCTGAGATTTGTAGGACTTGAACTGGTGATCTCTGAGGAACAAACTCAGGACCTGACCGGTTAAACTACACCCCTCAGGATTGAAATGGATTTTCCATGTACCAATGAGTGATGGTTTCTCAAACATTATATTGCCAAACATGCATTTCTTCGTGATGTCACACAACTTTGAGTCTTATTTATGAATTTATAAGGAATTGATTACTATAAATTAACGGTTCAATTGAAGACTTTTGGCAAAAATGTGTGACCTAACTGAATTTAAGTCATACTTGAAGGAGTTACATGTAATTTAAGTAATATATTTTTATCACACGAAAAACAAATAGTAGATAGAAGAAGACCAAATGGTTTGAAAGGATCAAGGTTCGGTCGACATATGAAAGACTTTTAGATAGGTGATAGTTTTGTAGAGCAAATAAAGATTAAATTTTGTAAGAATAATATGGCAAATAATAATTAATTACATAAGAGATATTGTTGGTGTATCATGTACAAATAAATATATTTAATTTTTTATGGGTAATGTTGTTGGGTTTCAAATTTATACAATGAAGGACTCAAATAAAATCAATTTAATAAGACTTCAACTTATTTTATTCAAAAAATTATTTGATAAATAACTTTCAAACTATATCTACTTATCAAACTAGATCTGACCAATTTGATGGATTGATCAAGAATTTAATTTAAATTGGATTCAAGAAAATTCAGGTGGATGTTTACTCGATTAAAATTTAATTTGGATTTTTAATAAAAAAAAATTAAAATAATATTATTTTAGATTAATTCATTTAATTATGATTCAGACCTAGCGTTTAGCCAAATTTAATATTTTTATATCTATTCATATATAAACACACAAATATACTAAACAACATCAAATTGGAAGTCCAAAACTATAGAAAACAATTCTCAATTGAAAGGAAGAACAAGAATAAGCTAAAAGATCCAACTTATAATAATGGAACAAAAACTATTGATTATTCACATCCACGAAATGCTTCACGCCTTAGTAGATTCTCCTTCACAAGTATTCACTTCTATTATGCTCTAAAATAATATTATTTGATTCTCCACCGCTAGCATATGTCTCATTCCTTTTTTAAACTATATTATATAGTATTTTTGGATCGAGTATATTATTTGAAAAAGTAGATGTGTTGTTCTTTTATCATCTTTTTTTAAGCTATAATAATATTTTTGGGTCAATGTTGATATATCAAAACTAAATATTTATCCCATCGGGTTTAAAATAAATTATTTTATTATTTGAAATCTGTGACTAAGGAAATTTTTCGTGCTCTAAAATGAATTGTTTCTTTATTTTTTATTTATTTTTTTTCTTTGAATTTTCTTTATCTCAATTGAAAAGCCTAGAAATTTAAAGTCAAAATTCGACGGTCGACAGCACAAATATACATATTAGTGGGTGTTTCGAAAATATCTCTTATCCTACAGCTATTTTGATCCTTATCCTAATTTTTATTTTTTTTCTTATCATAGACTTATTTCTTAAAACGTCACCTTTAGTTAATTGATAAATTATTACATAGAAAATTTCTA
This sequence comes from Populus simonii, assembly GCA_007827005.2. Lineage (NCBI taxonomy): Eukaryota > Viridiplantae > Streptophyta > Magnoliopsida > Malpighiales > Salicaceae > Populus > Populus simonii. Next base: position 50,201,519 of record CM017464.2, on the reverse strand, counting down.
ATTCCACTTTTAGGTAGATTTGTCTGACCTAACACGGGAATTGACTTGAAAAACAATTAAAGTTACTCGTCGATTATTTCTATTAAAATTATTTTAATTTTAAAAAAATTATTGGTTTTAATTTGATCACTTTTTGATTTGACTAATTAAATCACAAAAAAAAACTTAGTTGGATTAATTGTGCTTTAATGAGTTTTAATCTTTTCTAGTTTAATTTAAAATTTAATTCGAATTAAATTTTAAATCATGAGTGATTAATAAAACCATACCAATTTTCACAATCTAAAGCAAGTCAAGCACTTAAACATTCTCTACTTCTAAAGCATGAAAGTAATTTTAAAGAGAGAAACCCCTTCTTATCCTATATCTATATAAAAAAATTCACATTTGCTCCTTATATTTTCATTTTATTCAATTGCATTCAAATCATGACATTTGTCGATCCGATTGATAGAAACTAGGGGTGATCATTTTCGGTTCGATTCGGTTTTAATCAAAAAAAAGTAACCAAACCAAAAAAAAACTTGAAACCGAACCGAAACCGGTTCAAATCGACCTGTTTTGGTTCGGTTCGATTTTTTATGACAAAAACCAGTTCAAATTGGTTTGGCTTGGTTTTTTTGGTTTGGCTCAGGTTCTTCTGGTCTAGCTCAGTTTTTTCAATTTGGCTCGGTTTTTTTCGGTTTGGGTTCGATTCGGTTTTTTCGGTTTTAGGTTTATAAAATTGAAACCGAATCGGTCGGTTTTTTCAAAATTTTAATCATTTTATTTTTCATAGTTCGGTTTTTTCAATTATTTTTTTACTGATTTTCTCGATTTAATCAATTTTTTAACTTTTTTTCTCATCCTTAATAGAAACCAACAAGGATTACCATAAACCTTATCATATAAGCATTGAGGAAGAAAAGGGAGTTCATATCTTTCAAAAATATATATATTTTAATCCCTCAAGCAATTTTGGATAAAAAATACTATACGAAATCTTTGGTTTTTTTCTTTTTTCCATAACCTTTTTTAGAACTAGCATGTTTGTAGTGATTGACTTAGGAAGAGGATAATAGATTTACAAGTTTTCCCTTTTCTTCTCAAGACTTCAAATTAGGGAATTACCAATGATCTCAATCAAATTTGATTTAGTTTCTATGAATGAATTACTAGAAAAATAATAACCCTGAATAGTATAGCTTAATTGGTCAAATCTTAGGTTTGTTTTCTAGAGATCACCAGTTCGAATCTCACAAACCTCTAAACCATTAAAAATTTATATAATTATTAATTTTAAAACTCATAAAATTAATTAAAATATATATAAACTAATCCGATAACCTATATTAATAAAAATAAAAATATCTACCTCCCAGAAGACAGGAGAATCCGACTTAAATTCATGGCCTGATATTTTATTAAAATAGACAATCCCCACTAGATTTTCTGACCAATTTTTTTCATTATTGCCAATAAATTAATGAGTGCAACTGCGCAAGTCAAAAGGACTGCAGGCAGTTTTGAAGCCTAACCTATAGTCCTTTAGCCACCACATCCAACAACCAGGTAGGGCTAGCGTTTGGTATGACCTTTCGGTTGTAGATCGACTGGCATTTGGCATGACCTCTAGGCCCTCTTCGTTATTTTTTTTTATTTTTTTATTTTGGATTTTTTCTTCATTAATTTCTTGAAAGAAAAGTAACTATTTGCTGTCAAGACATTTACACCGAGTAAAATTGGTGTTGTTTGTTGACGTCAACTCAATCTCATATATCACTTTCATGACAGATCAGGTCCGAGTTAGTGAGTTGATCCGTCAGACTATATTAAATCTTATAATTATGTTAATTAGTACGTGATAGATACAAAATCAATCCAACTTCGTATAGTTAATTTAGTTTGGTGATTAAAGAGGTTTGCTATATCTCTTGACTTTTTACGGTTTGAACCTTAAAACCAACTTGCAAAAAAAAAAAAAAAACTTGAAGTTTAAATACACCAAGTCTATATAAATTTTTTTAATTGAAAATATAGTCTTACATAAAAATTTTAGTCTTAAATAAAAAATAAATATATGATTAGTATTGTGGTACAAAGTATTTTTTAATTGAAAATATATTGAAATAATTTTTTTATATCTTTTTTATTTTTTGCATCAACACATTAAAATTATTTAAAAACACAAAAAAAATATTAATTTGATCTTTTTTAGTAAAAAAACACTTTGAAAAGTTAGTTCCAACGCAAAAATACTCACTCACTTGAGCACTTAAGCACTGTTTGTTTTTATAGTGTAAAAATATTTTTGAAAAAAATTGAGTGTTTTTTTTTTCTTTAAATTAATTTTTTTCATGTTTTTAGATTGTTTTTATGTGTTGATATCAAAAATAAATTTTAAAAAATAAAAAAATATAGTATTTTGATATATTTCAAAGCAAAATGTATTTTAAAAAATTATAATTACTATAATACTAAACGATAAGAATAAAAAGGATAAGAATAAAAAATTATAGTATTTTGATAAGCTTTAGTAGTAGAGAATAATAATTTTTTTTATTAAAATTTGATAAAAAGGATAAGAATAAAAATTAAAAATCAAAACATTAAGAATCAAACCTTAAAATATATATATTGAACCGAAGGGCAAAATACAAAAAATTATATTCATAAAAGAATCCAAAACAAAGAAAACCAATTTCCAACGAGCTTAATGATGATGGATGAAATTTTTAAAAATAATTAAAGCCAACCCGATCCAACATTCAGAATTTGTGACACAGATCATGAGGCTGAATCATAATATAAAAGGCAAACCTGAAAAAAATAACAATGTAAAATTCCAAACCAACCAAAATAATTAGCGATAAACTTGAAAAAAAAAATTTAAAAATTTAAAAAATATAGATTTGAAAAGAAATAAAACAAATTTAACACACAAAAAAAAAACCAAATCATAAGGGATGAAATTGAAAAACAATTTCAATTAAGAAAATAATAGAAACTAAAAATAACAATCAAAAGAATAAGGACCATATTTGATATACAAATATATTGTCAATAGATGAAATCTAAAGATAAATTAATTCAATAAAGGATTCAAGATTGAAAACATCACAAAGGATCAAATCTAATATAAAAACAAAGTGTAAAGGGATGAAATTGAAAAAAAAACAATTAACTTAATAAATGATCCAAGATCAAATACATTACAATTAAAAAAAATAAGGATCAAACTTAATATATAAAAAAATCAAGAAATAAAATTGAAAAAACAAATTAACTCAATAAATTATTCAAGACAAAACCTAACTTAACTTAACAAACAAAAAGCTATATATATATTTTTGCAATAGTCACATGAGAATTAAAAAAAAAAAAACATAACAAAAAAAACCTAAAACAACCTTGCATCCAGCAAAGAGAGTTTATTTAAAAACATTTAGGTAATTAACATGCAGTAGGAATAACAAATTCTTCACTTTTGGTTAAAAAAGGCACTACAAGCTTAAGAACACATCCTAGCTCGACAACATTTTGCTATGTTATGGCATATTTCAACATCATATAGATGATGGCCTGACAAATCCTAAGGTAGGTGGTCAATTCCTAGATGCCAATGCCACTTAAAAGTAGTGAACTTGCTGGGGAGTTTGGGAGTGGCTCTCTCCATGGATTACTTCAGCAAGCATTGATTGCTAACCAAATCAAAATGTTGGTTCCCAGGTTTTTCTTCATTGTGCACAAGATAATCTCATCAGCCAAATCAAAATGTTGGTTCCCAGGTTTTTCTTCATTGTGCACAAGATAATCTCATCAGCCAACTTCTTGTAGAAGAAGGTGTTTTGTTCTTAAGAAGATGTCCTAACGGTTAAGACTTGATTTTTACTTTATGGCTTTAGGTTCACATCTTGGGATAAATAGAATGAAGATCTCAAGAGGTAAGAGATTCATAGTTGTTAAACCAAAACTCGATAGGACCTGCAATCCAAAACGTATTAGAGTTGAGTTTCGAGTTACATAAAAGAAGATATTTCAAAAACAACATTAAGATAGTCAAACTCAGTTGATTTGATCAATTTTTTAGTAATTTGATTGACCTAGCCAAACCTAGCCGAGTCAAAACCAAAGAAAATTAAAAAAGAACAAACAAAATAGCTCTATTTAATAAAAATAATTGACCTAAATTGACTCAATGACCCACGAGTTGACCTAGTAACCCAAACCCCTTTTCAATTCAGTCCTCTAATCAGGCATTTTTTTTCCAGGCTCAATTCCCTATAGTCCAAAACCTATCAAGCTTAATGACATTATAGTTTGATTGAATGGAGGATGGCTATGGCTTACATTTGGCCGATATTTCACGTTGTTCAATCATCATCATGGATTGCAGTTGATAACAATGACTGTGAGTGGTCTGGATTTATGACTTAGAAGAATGTTCTTGTGAGCTTGCAAAATGATGTAAGAACTCAAAAAGAAAATCTATATTCTGTGATAAACAACATCTCATATTCTCACCTTGACCTCGTCCAAACTATCACTATGACGATAAAAGATGAGAAGAAACACAGGGGGGTAAATTTATCTTCGTTAACATGGAGGAAAAGCCTATCCGTTTTCTCATCCACAAGGATATATATCCTTGACAAATAATCTGATTCAACATGATGGTTACCAAAAAAGAAAGGAAAAGATAGAAAGGAAATGAAAAGGGGTTTCTGGAAGAGTAAGAAATTACACTACTATGGCTACTCCTTTTGTTTTTGCTTCTTTTCACCAGTCCAGTAAGTTTTGACAGCAACAAGAATTTTCTCTGGGTTAAAAGGTCCACTTTCATGGTCCATAATTTGGCTCTTCCACCTCATGCCATTTGTTATGGTCTGAATCTTCACAAGAACCTCTACTGTATCCCTGAATATCACTGTCCCTTCTGGCCTCAGAATTCTATCCATCTCCAGCAGAATGTGGGTTATGTCACACCTTGAATACAAAAAAAATGAAGACATATTCAATCACGAGATTGTGACTTACAAGATCATGGCGATCAAAAATAGCTTTTCAGAATTCAAGTGTTACCTGTCCTGGTATATACTAAACACCCCACCGGCATGGATGAGATCGTATGTTCTTGGATATGTTGAGACTGCCTCACACCAATCTTGATATGTTCCAATGAAACCTCGTTCATAGATCACACCAAGTGTGTCTGGATTTGAATTGGCAGGAACCACATTCATAACCCACACTGGATATTTTGCCAAGGCTGCAGCAAATCCTCCAAGCTGTGCATTCATGTCCATTATGTTCCTGTATCTGCCTTTGGTGAGAGGACTAATGATATGCTTATAATTTGTCACTCTATCCTTCCACAGATTATTGTCCTCCTTGAATTTCTCAGCAGTGATTCCTGGTATTGAACCACTGCGAATTCTTGGAGGGATTGCGAATGCACGTGCTGGCCATTTCTCCACAGCACCACCAGCCACTTCATCCGAGCTGCTTGCTTCTGGTAATGGAGTTATGCAAACTTCCATTTCTTTGTACCTTTTTTGTTAGAGGTGTCAAATCAAAGGTGTTAGCATATCAAATTAGTATATGGAATACTATGAATTAAGATGTGTATATTTAAAGAATACCAGCCAGCATCTGGATTGTCTGATTTGCATATATGTGGTGTTTTATAGGTCTTCCTGCTTGCAATACAATCAATGTGGTTCAGGGGCTTTTGCCAGACTGAAAGATCATCCTTTTCAACCACTTTCTTCCAGCACAGGCGCTTGGCTACATCCTCAATAGCATCCTGCTCTTGCTTCAAGTCTTCTTGGGTTCTTTCCCAACCTCTCCAGTGTTTCTTCCAGTGAATAGGAGGACCAGATAGAATCCAGTAGCCACCAGGCCTTAAAACTCTATCCACTTCAATTAGATACATACCATCTGTGAAATGAAAGAAAACAACATACTTGGATCAATAGAAGTTTGGTTGAACCACATTGATAAATGAAAATTTTGTGGTCGTGATTGAGCTCCATTTTTATCAAACTATCTTGGGGGGCAGAAATCCATGCTTCACGTGTTATTCAACACAAGTGCAAGGTAAAATCAAGGGCATACCATATTTATGCCACGGTATCAAGCAACGGGAACAATGAGCCATGTCAAAAGCCCTTGCTGGGTAAGGAAGCCTTTGTGAAGCCATGATACCAATCATACCAGGAACTCCCCTCTCCAACGCAAACCAGACCTGTGCTTCATGTGTATCCCTTGGTGCAAAAGACATTGATATAATGTCCCTCTTCAACAGGTACGCACCCCAACTCGCAACCTTAACATCCACAAAAAGGACAAGAACAATACACATAAGACCTAGAATGCTGCTAATTCTCATAGAACAAATGTACCTTAAGATATTTGGATAGGATTTGAAAACAGAAGTTGAATAGAAAACTTGATATTTTGGCAATTAACTTACACCACAGCCTGTGTCAATTGCAGTTCTGATGCTTCCATCAGTAAGAGGAATGAGCTCATTAATGTCATCAATATAAGCATCAGCTCCACGCGGGAACATGGTGCCTCCACCAGGGAATCTAAATCGGTCACCCTCAACTTGAATCCAATTCTGCACAGCCTTTTCAATACTAAGTTCTTTATGGGGAATATTATCATACCAGGCATAATCGCGGCTTTGAGGCCATTTAAAAGGGGTCTTGTATTTAGGCGGAGCAGGTATCAAGCAAAGGAGTAATTCATCCTTTGTTGGGCAATGCCTCTCTCTATATTTCAACATGTTCCTATCAAATTTCCTTCCCCTTTGAGTATCTTGGCAAGGAGTGTACTCACTAAAGGACATGTCGCATGGTGGAAACTCATTAACTGAAGTAGTATTGTTGATCTGACTCTGATGATGGCTATCAAAATCCAAGGCAACTGATGATGAAGATGTTGATGGATTAGAACTAACCGCGGCACGATTTGAAACATCACAGTCTGCTTTAGTGATGGACTGAGTCAGATTTGTGAGTGGGGCGGAATGCTGCCAAGCTCCCAAAACATAAAACAAAACGCAAAGGCCACTGACCCCAACAATCCAAGTTAGGCGCTTTCTCTTCGCTTCTAGCTGATGGTGGTGCTTTGGTGATCCATTAGCCATTTTTATTTATAATCAACAAACAACCTGCAAATATCTCAGACACAAAAGAAATGGGCAGAAATAGATTTAGAGTGATGGGATTGTTGAAAAGGCATAAACATCATTTCATAAAGCTGTCAGCCTCATCAAAATATCAACATTAGGCCCCAAAAAGCTCTACTTCCACACATGGACTCATCATTTCAATATTTATTTTGTGAAAATGAAAAGACAGGCTGCCAATCTGACAGAAAATGGTGTCCACAATGGAACCAGGTAGCAACATTTTCATGAACTTATAGTAATCTGCAGAACCACTGAAGAACTTGGAAGATTCTTCAAGACATGATAAAAAATTAAGGGCAATTTTCCTGATTCACAAATTAGAGGAAACAGAGCATGGGGTAACTACTCTAAATTCCATTTAAAAGAATTAGCTTGCAGAGGGAAAAATAAGTGTAAAAACAAAAATTAAACAATAAACACGTTTGAAAAAGCAAATAAAAATTCAAAGATCCCATGTGAAAAAGACACAGCAAATCATTACAATCCCAAAATCAAACACCAACATATAACAAGATTTCTTCCAAGAAGATGGTGTAAGAAAGTCACAAATACAAAGCTTACTTGTGTGCACTATTTTTCGTCTAGTGGTTAGATAAGCAAAGCTTACCTCTTTCAAACAACATAAATTCGAGTGCAAGAATCAATATTTTCCAACAAGAAACCAGCTTTTTACAGCCTTTCTTCTTTGCTCTTTGTTTATTTAACCAATAAAGCACAAACCCCCAAAGAAAACTTCAACAGATCCACAAGAAGCCTTCAAGAAACAAGCTTATACGTTTTTCTTAACTGTTAATACAAAGGTTTGTTATTTCCTTCAAAAAAGAACTGAAAAGGAGAAGAAAGTACAGTACCTTAAGAAGGTGATTCTCTCTCAGCTGAACACACCCTTCCCTCTAAAAGTAAAACAAGAATCAACAAGAAGCTAAGAACTCAACATGGGTACTCTTTTATTTTTCGTGTTACTATCTCTGTGATCAAGTTGCTAGTAATAGCAAGAAAGAAAGAAAGAAAGAAAGAAAGCTGAAGAAACTAGCTAGCTAACTAGCTAAAAAAGGTCAAGAAAGGAACATGGAGACAAAGGGACAAAGAAAGGGAGTAGTTGAGGTTATAAAAATGGGTACCATGTAAAGGAAACACAGAAAGTCTCCACCATTACAGGAACAAGAAGGTGGGGTGGAGGACTTATGACAGAGAGTGTGTGGTTCACTTGGATTTTGTCTTTGTTAATTAATCCAATAATGGAGGAAGGTGGTGACTGGTGAGTTTAGAGAGTTTAAGACTTAGTTAAGAAGAAGAGACAAGGTGGTGGCAGGTTCTGAGCATTCACAGGAGACTGACCAGCCTCTTTTCACTCTCCTCCGTCTAGTTCTTCTCTTTCACTCACTCTTGTTCTATTTTTGCTCTTCTACTTTTATTATTTTATAAATTCTTTAACTTTTTTCCCTTCTTTTTAGGTTCCTCATCCAATCCACTTTCATGAAACCAGGGCACCTCAAACCTACGTCCAGTTTAGTATTTCGTATTATTGTTTTTAAAATTATTTTTTATTTAAAAATATATTAAAATAATAATTTTTTAATTTTATTTTTAACTTCAACGTATTCAAATAATTTAAAAAAATTAAAAAAATTATTTTTTTAAAATACTTTTACATCATAAAAACAAACAATACCATAATTTAAACCAGATTTTAAAAAATAGATAAAAATTAATCTAAATAACTAGATGAGTTAATTTATATATTTTTGATTTAATTAAAACTTAGTCAAAATCTAGTTTAATATTTTTAAAAAATAAATGATATTATTTTTAATTTTTTAAAATAAAATATTATTAATTTATATTAACTTGTCCAGCACAAATCACTACCCACACTATATTTAATAACATTTATCTTATCCTATATAAAAACCCTATATGTCCAAAAGCCAACTTGGCGTATGTTTTTTATTGATTCTTTCCCTCCTGCTTTCTCTTCCCCCCATATTCTTTCCTTTTGTTTAAATTTTCAAAACATAGCTTATAGTCAAAAAGGTTATGTCTTTTTTTTTTTTTATCTAAATAAACCTGCTAGATTAACTATCTAGTAAATGATTGAGTGTTAAAAATTTAAAATTAAAAGATTTGTTTTTTTTATAATTTCAAGTTTGAATCATGTAGTTATTAATATAATAATTATTTAAAACTTATATAGTTGTTAACTTCAAGGCCTGTAAAATTAATCGAGATACGCATAAACTGGTTAAAACACCTATATTAATAATAATAAAAAAAAATTAGTAAAAGAGTAGCTATGAATTTAGAGCAATAAACCAAAATGAACGTCTATGCTAAACAAAAATCTACATCCAGTGAAAAATCATCACTTTGCAATGATTTTGTCGCGGAATTTTCATCGAAATTATATCCTTCCGATTGTAAATATAACTATTAATAACCAAAAGTGAATACTTTCACTTATTTTTACAACATTTTAGTTCATCATAAGTGACAAACTCGGTTTTTTAATATATATTATCCTGTTTATTTTTGTGTTTTAAAAATATTTTAAAAAAAATTAAAATTTTTTATTTTTAAATTAATATTTTTTTAGTATTTTCAAATCATTTTGATGCTCAGATATTAAAAATAAATTTTTAAAAATAAAAAAATATCGTTTTAAAAATCATTTCTAAATAAAAAATACTTTAAAAAACAAACACAGTGAGAGCCTCACTGTCAATCAAGTTTTTAATATTGTGGTAGATTTTACCGTTACAATTAAAAAAAACAATAGTCAAGAACTGTACATGGATGGCCTCCAGAGTAGCAAGGGGGAGGTATTGCCTGTAAATAATAATCAATTTCAGAAGTGCTTGTCCAGGTAAAAGCTGCAACAGTGAGTGCAAGTTGTTGGCTTATTATCCATGCAAAATGATTTCGTGATTCCATTTTCAAGCCTAGGGTTTTTAAGAAATTCCCTTTATTTTAAGATAAAATAATATTATGTCAAGAAATTAATTAATTAATTTTTAAATTTTAAAAAATTAGTCAATTTGTTTTTGGAAAAATTAAAGGGGCCTAATTTATGATCTACTCCTAAGGTAGGTATGTAGTGGAAATAGACTCTCCCCTAGCTAGTTTCTAAATTTCCATCAACCCTATTTTAGGATTTGAACATTATCCTGGAATTTTATTTATTTATTTTTTGTCTTGTATATCAAGTTTAGAAGCATATTCCTTTCTTTTTTAAAAAGTATATTCTTGATTTTATACCTTGATTGTTAAAAAAGAAAAGCACAAAAAATAATACTTCATATCATATAACATATAGCTATTAAACCTATAGGTTAAGTCAAATAAAGTCAAGTCAGAAAACACTGGCTAGATTTCAAGTTGAATAGAAAAAATTGACATTATAAAATCTAGTTGATTTTTTAAATTTTTTAGTAATTAATTGACCTGACTAAACTCGGTTAAGTATATATTAATTTTTTTATTAAATAAAATAATATTATTTTAATAAAAATAATTGATTCGAGTTGACTTGATGGTCTACAAGTTGATTCAATGACCAAGTGATTTAGATATTTTTTCAGATTAGTTACGGATCAGATGAGATAAGACATCTAAATCTAATAATTAAAGGGATAAAATAGCATAAAAGAATAAAAGTAAAACAAGAGAGATTAAGGATGTCCAACAAAGTAAAGAAGAAAAAAAGTTAGTTTGTGGTTGATATTGTGATATAAGTTGTTTTTTAAAATATTTTTTATTTAAAAATTATATAAAAATATTTTTTTTTAGATTTTTTTTATTTTTAATATCACTATATCAAAATTATAAAAAAAATACTAATTTAATATTTAAAAAATAAATAAATACACTAAAAAAACATTTTTTATTTAAAAAAAAAACAGCGGCAAGTGGAGATGAAAAGGGCAAGGAGGAACATAGATTTAGATAAAGTGATTGAAGCTGTTGGCTTTGTGGACATTATCGTAGTCAAAAAGATTTGCATTTTTCTGTCGTTTTAAGCCCTCAATAATTGACTGTAAAGCAGTGGTAGCTCAGACACAGATACACCCTTTTTATTCTCTCTGTTTTAGAGCAAGGGAGAGCCCAACTAGTGAACTTGGTATCCGATGACTCGCCTTTGTCATCTTCTTCGCTACATGTGCTCGGATTTCATAAGACAACATCAATTTAGTACACAACATGTTACTCTTTCTTTTATCGAGTCCCAAACTCTTGGATTTTACCAGTTTTACTCGAGATTCAATCAGCATCAGACGATTGGATTTTCTTATCAGTTAAAATGTCTCCTCTTAGTCGATTCCTTCCCATTGAGTGTATTTTTTAGCAACTAATCGAGCCTTATATTTCTCGATACAACCACCACATGGTTGTTAATTTTATGGATAATGAGCTGATACAAGACAAAGATGAATTTGAGGTTTCTTCAACTTCAATGGTGAATGGGGGCCAGAGGCATGCGTAATACTTGTGCTTGGACATGAACACATTATTTTTATATATCCACTTGGTGATCACTCGTAGATGATAGCAGCATTTATCTTGCCGGGATATACGTTTTTTTTTTGGCTTGATAGTCGATGACTGTGTTGTGAATACTACAGCTTGCATGTTGTCAGCAGGAAAAGGTCAATGGATTTTTTCTTCAAAGAGGAACAATGCTGACCCTTCACGGCAAGCATTGTCTTTGACAAGACTGTAGAAAAGATAGCATTGTCCAAAATCCCAAAAGGGAAATACTTGATAAGATCACCTCTTTCATTCTTCTTCTTTAACTTTATAAATTTAGTTTGTAAATCAATCATATTTTACTAAATTAATAAATTTTTTCGACGACTTGGATTAAATTGCAGTCGGGCTAAGCCAAGTTTAATAATTACGATAATATGCAGGGAAGAGGGAGAGGAAAAGAATACAGAGCCATGGCTTTAAGTGCCCGGTCTATCTGATAAGGAGGAAAACAGAGAGTGTGGATTTGAAAAGGAAAGGGATGGATCATGGAGGTTTTCCATCCTTCTTGGATAAAAATGTACTCAATCAAGCAAAACGACATGGACTCTTTACCATCCATTCTCCCATCTATCTCTTACAAACAGTGCCAGAAGATGGCCATTTCTTACCAAATCCACCGAAGGGAAATTCTACGAGAGTTAATGATGGGCCCACGAGCAACCCAAATTCAAAAACTAGAGAGCCAAGTTTTTCAATGCTCTTTCCAACATCGATGAATTATTATCAGGTACTGATTGCCTCTGGTGCAGCATTCAGTGAAATTGTCCTTGACTTTTTTATGCTGGGACCTAATCGAAGCCAAAGATGCAAAAACAACCGCAGACAGAGCTCGTGTGAAGGTACCTGTTGTTTTTGCCTTTTAGCCTTCCTAAAAGCAGCAGATCGCTTCTCGTTATGGTCAAGCCCCAACGACCCCACCTTTAAGGGATTTACTGGTGCTAGCATATTTATAAGACCCGCCGTCTCAAAACCCGGTTCATGGGTAGATTGCTCCAAACCCAATATTGTTTCAAGATTTTGTTTTTAAGAAAATAAAAAGGTTAAAACAATTTTATTTTAAAAGAAAATAAAGTCAAACCAGGTTTCATTTAGATAACTAAATCATAGATGGTTAGCCTGCCGAATCAACCTGGATTGATTTCCAATTTGGTTTAACATAAAACCTTGCCCAAGTCATGAGTCAACAGGTCACTAGGTTGCCCGTGTGCTGTGCGGGTTTTATAACTATGATTGCTTAGGCATTGCCCACAGCATTTCCATTGAGTATTGCTCACATCAAGTATATTGCAAAACTGTCAAAAAAATAATAATAAAAAGAAAGACATTGTAACCTGACAAAAGCATTGCTAATTTACAACCCATCACACGCTGCCTTGCATAGAGTACAAGGAAACCCCATGTAGGGACCAGAAATAGCTGGACCCTTTATGCATTTCACTATCAATAACCCGGCAATCTCCATCGTAGAGGCATCCTCCACCTAACTTGCTTCACAATCACGACCTCCTCGATCATCATGACAGTATTCCAAGCACTAGTTTCTTTATAACGCATACAACAGCATTAACAATCACGTAGCCGGAATCCACTGCAAAATTGTTTAATCCGACAGCCTGAAATATAACCAGCCAAGACCAAGTAAAAGATGTGTTACAACTGTATGCTGTTGCTCAACTCCTCGAATTTCTGAGCAGCCGATTGGTGATTCCTGCTCTCGTACACTTCGATTAGGGATTGTATTGCCTTGGATATCATATGTTTCTTTTGGTCCCCAATGGAGCTTCCAGCCTCAGACTGTGAGCTTGTCTCCCCTAATGAGGAGCATAGACCCTTGAACCACTCCTCCAAAAATGGGGCTTTCTGTGTGAAACAAACGAGGATGAATGTAAATCTCTGAAGAGTTCCATAAATAAACTGAAAAAATGCCATGAATATGATACAATGAAAGGTCCTCACATTTGTTCATCAGATGCGTATGATGGGAGCGATAAAATTGCTTGGGAAGAAAATATGGAAAGGCAAGGGAAACAACACATATGCACTTGTATATGCAAGGGAGCTCCCACTTTTCAGTTTCCTTTCATTCCATTCTTACAGGGACTAGTTCTGATACTGATTTATGGAAACATACTTTCTTGGCAAGAGAAGTTTATATGCTGTTTTCCCACGGTGTTAGTGAATATTAAACTCCTACTTTCACAACATTGTACGAGCAATGAGAGATGCTTACTTTCACAAGGAAATCTTTCAGAGGTTGGTGATCGGTGCTTGAAGTGAGACCAAGGACATGCAACATGGTTGCTGTTACCTGTGACCAAGAAAAAGATCATGTGAAACAAATTTGGAAAGAAAAATACTAGGTTAAGCCCAAGCATATCACCCTCTAGCTCTGATGCAAAATGAAATACTTGAGAGGCTACTTGAGACCAAGGATTGCTTGAGAGGCTGTCATTAGCATGACACACATAACATGGCAAAGAAAGTTCTGATGGAAATCAGTTCCCCTATAATTCAAAATGTTTTCAAATGAAAATAAATGAGAAGGGGGGTTGACCTGCTTCTCAAGGGCAACCCTATATTTAAAATTTGATGGTGCTGAAATCTGGTCTGAACCTAGATTCTCAAGAATATGTTCCAGTCCTTGCACAACATCCGAAAAGGAGTTCCCATAATCTGCATGAAATAAACAGTAGGATAAGGGAAATTTACAGTTCAACTTCAGATTATAGCTACATTTTCTGAATGAATGCACCGGGGAGAAATTCAATAACTGGACTGATCATAATTAAATTTGGGTGGAAGCTTGCTGTAGGCTGATAGCTCAAAACTGTACATGATATTTCATAATAATTCAACGTTCTGTAAGGCAAACAACATAATCTTAACCATGACAGATGAAAGTGGGCTCAGCCCTCCTACTAACCAAATGCTGAGGCTGGGACAGCCAGAGCAGCAGCAGCTTGTATCCTGATTTTAAAGTTAGAAGAATCCCGTAGTAGTAGCAGGAGAACACTAAAAACAGATGGAGCCCTGCCAAAATGTACACAAGCGTAATTATATTACAAATTTGGGTTGAGAGCATAAATTTGAAAAAGGTATGTAATTTAAATAGAGCACCTTTATGCCAAGCAGGTAGAAGATAGGTATACATATTTGACTCATTTATCACTATGAAGCTTACAGTTTTCCATGGCACATCAACATGTCAAATAATTTGCAACACCAATCCAAGGCATGCAAATGAGTAATAAAATAAAATATGAGGCACTTTTATGGAAGACAGTCCAGGTAATAGCATGCAAACAGATGAGCAGGGGGAAATGATAAATATAGCATTTAAAAGGTCCCTATTTGGTAATGTCGATCTAGTGACTAAAAGTAAATTGTGAAAGACAGCCCTGTTTTAGTATCACTTACCAATCCATATCTTGCAGTCTTAGTGTCTCGTTTAAAAAGAGGTTACTCAACGCATGACAAACATTCCACTGGACCTGTTAAATGTTATATTATTCAAGGTTAAGCAGAGAACATGGTGGAACTGAGACTCAATTTAAATGCAAGCACAACACAAGGCCAGTGACAGTTTTATCCTAAAATCAGAGCAATGGGGAATGATACCTTAACATTCCCAGTTGTAACACAAGAAAGGAATGCTTGAACCATTTTCTCCAGCAAATGTGAGTCTCCCAATGAAGTTGGATAGCGATAATTTGATGCATGTTCAAGACTACTCCTCTCTGATAACATCTCAATTTTGTCGCTTGATGAGTCCAGATAACCCACAGGCTTATCATGCACACCAGAAGAATTTGTACACTTGACAAATCTAGAAAGATTTCCAAGAGCTCTTACAGCATTTGATTTGATCTGATGGTGAGTAAAAGAGATGTCTCAATAAATATCTGAAAGTATGAATAAACCCGTCTACTGAAAGCTATGAGAAGAACTTAACCTTAACACCAACCCAGTTAAAATATACAAACTAAGCACCAGGGGAAGCTCCAAAAATTTAAGATGCAATAGAAAAGCTTAAGGAGCATGGAATTGCTGTTAAATAAAATCAAAGAGCACAAACATGCCCGTGTTATCATGTTCTAGAGAAAAATTACCAACCCTAAACTATTGAAACAGGCATATATTAGTCAAATGAAGGTGGTTATTTCCGGAAAGTTTAATTCATCACATATATTTTCATGTGCAACAGTCTATGGAAACCCCTAGCTGGCACTGAAGGTGCAAGTGAAAAATGAACACAAATTAGTTATACTTTGTTGGTTACTCCATTCCTTGATGTTTCAAGCAAATGATGAACTGTGCTTGCTCCCCCTTCCGCATAAATGTATTTACCATCAATAAACACATTGAACAAAATCTCCCATGTTAACAAGCAATTTGTGAGAGACCGTAAAGTGAGACATCTTAGATATCATCAGAAAAAACAAATGTCAACACCCATTGTGGATGAATGGAAAAATGATAAAACTTATAAAAACTGAAAATGACTCTAGCAATCAATCCATTTACCTTGTCTCCATCTTCTGTTAGCCGCAAAGCACGCTCAGTTAAAAACGCCACTAATTGAGGGTTTGTGTTTGAGCCTGTAACAGGAGAAAGAAGAATTAATTAAAATCAATACCAATATGAATTCTACAACATAGTAAATTTAAAATACCACTTTGATATCCTGCAAGTGCACCTGTGTACTTTTTCAAGGGAAATTCATCAATACAGTGACGCAGGGAATCACATATGTTTGCCAAAGCCCATGAGGCAGTTATTCTCACCTGAAAGAAATTAGTAATGCACAGTCATCAAGGTTACATACTTAAGACAAATTTCAAAAATAAAATTGGAAAAGGCATGATAAGATACCGAGACCAAGGGATCCCGAGTGTTGATCTCAACAGCATGGATAAACTTGTCAAGGATCTCTGCACTAAATGATTCAAGTTCATAAATTTTGTATGCACAATCTTGCATAGGAACAACGAGTTACTCAGATCATACAGAAGTATTCCATAATCACCTCAGTGGAACTTGCAGAAAACAAGAGATTACACCAATGCCTCGACAAGCAGCTGACCTAACTGAAGGAACCCCATCATTAACAGCATTGATCTGCAAAAGTTTTGAAGGTGCATTATATGAACTTGAAAAGAAAAATAAATAATAAATAATTGTTCAGTGCAGAAAGCAAAATGGTTTCAAGTTGCACATGAACTTACCAAAGAAGAAACAATGAACTCCTGTTTCTCCTTTGCAAGGGAGAAGAATACAGAAGAGGTATTACCCGCGAAACAAGTTATTGCTGCAGTTCTTACCTACCAGAGGTAAAAAAATATTCCCAAAAAAAAATCAGCAATATGCAGGCATGAAGAGAAATCAAATTTTCAGCAGCTGTATAGTTTTGTTATAAATGCAATAGAAGAACTATGTTTCATCTAGTCTTAACATTTCTCAGCAGAAATTGTTATAAGATGTCAAAGGCTGCCAAGAAGGATGCTAACTGCAACTGTGCTAAATTCATTCAATTGATCAACATGTTGAATCATCAAACCAATGGCTTAAACAGTCCCTTTTAAAAATTACTAATACAATCTAACAATTCCACCAAGTCTAGTGTAGTGGGTTTTTTTTCAAGCCCCATGAGGCAAGAAGGACTAATAATAGCTGTGTAGGTTAATAAAAATTAAGCAGATGCATAAAAAAAGATTCATCCTCCAACAGGCAAGGAATTTCATGTTTTTCCAACCTCATCTAAAAAGGAAAACTCATCACTAAATAAGAAAATTCCAAAGTATATAGAAAAACAAAAGGCCAAAATTCATTACTAAATAAAAAAATTAAAAAAAAAATCTTTTAGATCTAATTTGAGCGCTTTCCTTATCTTGACTAGATACCAAAAACCAATTCACTGGCATATTGAAAGTTATTATCATTTTTATCAAACAAATTATTTGAAGTGTTCAAACTTCTTTCACGTGTGTATTCTAGATCATTGGCCATTATTTTTTTAGAATAATCAGTGCTGGTTTTTTTTAAAATAAAATAAAATAAAAATCGAGACTCTAGATTCTGAACAGCCTGCATGAGCATGATTTAGGCATTTCACACTTTACTTTCTAACATTAACAACAATTACAGGAGGAGTGTCCCATACCACCAACCTTTTGCATGAGCAAACACATGCTGACTTCACATGCCAAAAAACACATGAGCAAATGCAGCACAAGTATTAGATCTAGAGACAAAAACTTTAACCATGTGGAGGGAAAAATCTAATATCTCCTAAAGATCACACATATCATGAAAGTAAATTGTTCCAGAAAGGAAAAACGTTCAACAAACCATGGGAGAAGTATGTCGTAATGTCATGGGTATATGCTTCTCTATTGCCTCAGACCAATGTTCGCTTCCTGAATGATATGTTTTTTGTTCATCTTTGGTATCTTCTGCACTCTCAGGTTCATATGATGGCGCTGATGATACTTTCTTCATCCTCACAAAATCAGATGTAAATGGAGTATCCAGTAACTTATCATCTAAAATATCTTCAGTTCCTTTAAATCCAGATATTGCACGAAGACATTCATCCAAAACCTATAATGGGAAAATGAAGAGAATAAAGGTAGTAAAGATGGAGGAATTACCACATTAGAACCAGATATTAGAATAGAATAGCAATTCATGAAGAAATGTAAAAATGGTTTTTGAAAAAATACAAGCAGTTATTCCATCAGAAATTTTCATTTATATAATTTCAAGCCAGTAACTGCAAGCATAACTAGTCTTACTGATTTACTGTTGGATTATATAGTACAATCCAAACCATTGACAACAAATCTCACCTTAATCTAAATCAAAACTGTCAGACCCAAGTACAAGAAATTGTTCGGGTTAAAAACAAGCAAAAGAATATCTTACCTTAATAGCAGCTGTTACAATCTTTTCCCCGATAAAGCTAACAGTATCCCCTGCATGTCCCTTCCACGTCCTCATAGGAGCTTCTAGAGAAGCTGCCCTCAAAATTTTGGAGACTATGATGGAAACACGTTCCCAACAAGCAGATGCTATGTTGGGGTAACTGTGTATCACAGCTCTAAGAGTCTGGAACAAACAGTGCACAAGTGGTTCTTTTTAAGTAACAACACAACATTAAAATAAGAGCAGAAAAAATTAAAGACAATCTTCTGAGCTTTGACCTTTCTAGCAAAGCTGTAAGCAAAACTCACCACCTAGAGATTGCATACAAGTTTACCAAAGTCTTAATGAATAATAATTGTCTATGCCCTTTTCACTTTAAGTCCCAATCACTCTGGCATAAGGTGAAGGGAAGGGATGCTAAGGTTGGAGTTAGTATTACCTTTGATTGAAGCCAATTTCCTCGTGCAAGTTCATGAAACTCATTTCAAAGTTTTCCATATTTTTCTCTATTAGTTGATTATAATACAGGCAATGGTTCTTGCATTCGTTTATGGCAACTAGAAATGGGAACGGTGTTTTAGTTTTTGTTTAAAAATCCTTAAATTTCAATACCAACTTAATAGTTCTAATGGGTCTATATGTTAGAAAGCAGATTTCTTTCACTTTCTCCAAAGGACCAGATTATAGAGTTTGGACTAGAGGATTTTAGCAAGTTTACTAGCAAATACTTCTTGCTCATCTTGTGAATATGTGCTTTCCTTTGACTAATTACATCTGAGGCCGGCATAAATCTAAGTTTAAAACCTTTGTTTCTTATAAATATACTAAAAAGTATTAAAGTTTAAATAATTGGTGCAGGACAGCTTTGGGGGCTGTTCTGGATCTGACTTTGGAGGCTGTTTAGGGTTATATTGAAGTGGTTTTCTGTAGGAAATTGTAGAAACTATTAGTCACACTAATACGATTTCTAGGGTCACACATAAAGGATAGAAAAACCTAAGATTCACATCTAGAGTTCATAGGAGTGGCACCTAAGGGAGATTGAGTCACACAATCAATTGCAAATTGCAGGAATTTATTCATAAATTGTTATTCATAATATTGAAAGACTACATACTTATTATAGAGTTTGAGTAGTCTGAATCCAACAAGAACTTAGATTCCTAAATAAGAAAACCAAGTCTGTGTAGAATAGGAAGATACCCTTGTCTATAAAAAGACATAAGTTTTGCTTTATTTGTTGTCTGCATCAATAATATTACCTGGAGGGTCTCAAAGCATATTGTTGGATTGGTTAATTGCTCAGAAAGCCTAAATATAGTGAAAATAACACCAGACCTCTTCTCAGCCTCAACTGCACCTGGAAGAAGGCTTCAAATAGATTACAAGGTCATATTAGACTAAAGTGCGAAAATGAAAACAATGACAAATTATAAATGGAAGTATTCCAACCAAACAAGACAGTTATATGCAGAAAACAGAAAGCATCAACCCAATAACAGAGATATAAACTGGTCTATCACCAGTAACACTAACAGTTAAGAAGATAGGGATGTCTGACATGTATCAAGCAGGTTGTGAATGGAAAAAACTCAATTTTTATAAACAAACGTGATAGGAGGATCATATGCAGAGACAATCCTCTAAATAGCATAGCATAAAAAAAAACCCTAACCTGTGGAAATTTCTTCTAAAAGCATTTGTTTGACCTGTGGTGATGATGGTGAGGTTGAAAAAGCTGCAGTCAAGCAGCTAATAGTGCTAGCCTAGCAAAAGATTTTAAAGTATGTTACAGAAGTTAATTTCAAATGTCATTTGAAGCACCCTACCCCACACCCCATAAAGGACAAAAAGACCAAAAAAATGGAAAAAACGCTAAAGGATAACACAATTATTTCCACTTATACTGCATAAGTAGAACTCACCAGCAGGCCAGTTTGATTGCTTTTGAAAGGGAACCCATTCTCAGCCTTTTCCAAGAGAGAAGCAATTGCTCTAGGTAACAACTCTTTGGGCATTCTAGAATATCTGTAGGATGATCACCCAGGAAAAAAAGAGGAGGGGGGGAATAAGTAATGTAAGGATACCGCTGCTTTTCTGGGGGAAAAAGCAAGCAAAATGCAAACATGCAAAAAAATATCCTACATTAGAACTGAACAATCCATAATTCTTCACTCCATGTGTAAGAATGGAGTAAATTACAATTTTAACAACAAACAGATTCACTTTTGGGTACAGTGAACTGACAAAGCAGATATCAGGCTTGAATAACCTATAAAGTGAGCATGAAGATTACAAGAAACACTGATAGTGTATCAGATAGGAAAACTCAAGACTGTAATGACTGCGAGATATTTTTTAGATGGAAGATTCATACGGTGTAGATGATATAAGAAGCATTAGAATCTTGAACACGGATGCTAGCAGTCGACTATGAGTTTCACGCTGGATTAAGTGCAGAATACCTACACCAGACACAAAGGAGCATGCTTAATACTAGGCCATGTGAGCAGTAAACCAGAAACACATCAGGAACTAACAACAGTGAAGCACATTTACACCAAAATTACTAAACTGCATGGCACACTGCCTCTCTACTACCAGTGTGAAGTTGCATCAGTATCTGTCCAAGGGAACTTGATAAGGCCATAAAAGATCCCCATTTAGTAGATTCTTTGTACTCTGCCACCTGCAGAAAAACAGATGAAGGCCCATCCAGCATAACTACCACGGTCGACGCAGATGCAATCCGAACCTAGTCACCACAAAACAAAAGAAATGAGTGAGGAGTGTCAAGGAAGTACACAATGTAGTCAAAAATCTGAAAATTGCTCTGCAGATAATTTCAAACATCACAGATAAAGTGCCGAGAAAAAAAAGAAAAGACATTAATGCTCTTCAGGTTGGGGAAAATGGGAAGGAAAAGGGAAGGGAAGAAAGGATTTGGGGAATGAAGGAAACTTATTTTCCTCCTGCATGCCTGGTCAGCAAAGAGAGGAAAGGACGAGAATCCAATTTTCCTCTTCTTTTTGTTAATGGGTGGAGAGGAAAGAAATAGCATGCTAAGTAGATTACTCTAACCTTGTGATATAACTTCCGATTGACAATGTGGGTCTACAGGACATCAATAACAATAGTAAGTAAGATTGGGAATATAGATACACTATTCTCCATCTTGCTGGAATCTTGAGGGCATGGTATAGGCATGGGAGCACTTTTTTTTCCCTCTTCCCTCCCCATTTTGTTCAAAGAAAACAGAATAAATGACCTTACTTGCATACTCTTTCCATCACCATCTCTCATTTTTATCCTCATCCCCCCACCAGAAAAAAACAAAAGAAAAGAAAAAAAAGTGTATGACCAACAGAAATTGACATTAAACAGTACCTTTAAATAAGGGTCAAATAGCAAACACGTCATTAGAGTTGCTTCAAACTTCCTGCAAATAAAGAAGTCACATGAAGTAATCAGACACAGAAAACTTCAAACAAGAAACAAAAGATAAACAATACAGCAACAACACAAATTTGTTGTGAAAACTAGAGGAAAAAGCTTGACCTCTGTTGCAGTACATCATTGGTAGGCAAAAGCATTGTCCATTGGGCAGTAAATGACTTGGGATCAGCTTGACAAAGATCCTTATCCACAAAATAAAAAGGTCAAATTGCATCAATGTTATGACTGGAATTGCAAATAATTGTTCAGCGATGATAGTTGTAAACAGCTTCAACAATTTCATTAACATATTGGAAGTGATCTACAGCAACTGAAATGAAATGAGACTAATAAACATGGGCACCCCAACAAAAAGATCACATCAAATACAGCTAGGTAAATCATTAAGTAAATTTAAACTGTCTTTCTATGAGAAAAAAGAGCATCACTGAGCTCACAAGACTATAATGTTTACCTGTATGCATTCAGTAATGTTGACGCATGGATTGATAAACAGATGGCTGTGAAAACTTTCAATGCTAAAAAGAATAACTTTATAATGTTTACCTGTATGCATTCAATGGCAGCAACTCGAACCTTTGAGCTTTGAATACCATCAGTATCTTTCCCAGATACATCACTATCACTGCAATCTGAATCTGATGACATGAAATCGGTTGCACAAGATTCATGATCAGATAAACACAAAGAATCCTGAGCTTTGGGCTGTTTCATATATACGCTATCTTTTTTGCGCAAGTGTGGAGGCCTATATGGAGTATTATCTTTTCGTATAGGTTCTTTAGAATTCAACTTAAGACTCGCTAAACTAAGTTCCTTCTCCTTGTTAACAGTCGGTGAGGCTGTAAACTGTTGTCTACTGTTAATGCCATAAATAAAGAACAATCGTAATG
Source organism: Populus simonii (assembly GCA_007827005.2). NCBI lineage: Eukaryota > Viridiplantae > Streptophyta > Magnoliopsida > Malpighiales > Salicaceae > Populus > Populus simonii. The sequence goes on along the minus strand of CM017464.2, from coordinate 50,178,539 downwards.
TTGCGACAAAACCAGAAACCTGTAAAAAAAGAAAACAAAAACCAATTTGTAACATATAAAAACAACTGGAGCATAGAAAGACGAACAACTGGATCTGTACACCCTAAGAGTATATGGATTAACTTACATGATCATGAAGAGAACCTTTAGGATCCACAAGAACCAAATGTAGACAATTAAGAAGAGAAGAATAAAACCTGCAGAGAAGAGTTGTTACTATGCTAAGGTCAGACATTAAAAATTAGAGTTGTTACTATGCTAAGGTCAAACATAAAAATTCACATAAAGGCACAAAAACAAGCTCTCCTGTTGATTGTACAGATACGTTGTTTGAGGTTAAAGGGTGATGATCACGGTACCTGGACATAACAATATCTTCAGAAAGCGAGTTGTTGATTGCTAAGGCATCCATCACTTTCCTAAGCACCTAATCAACAACCACAAAACTTAAGACACTCATTTGTATACAAACAATCAACAAGGCATAGGAATACACCTACCTCAATCGTAGATTGCCAAACATCAGCAGAAAAAGAAGACCCCACTTTTTCAAACACTTCACCAAGCATAGTAAACATAACAGTATAAACCTCCCATAAACTACTATACTTAGAGACTCCCTTTCCAGTAGCCCCGGCAGACCTTTGGTTCCCACTACTATACGACGAGCTAACTAACAGTGCATGAGAGCAGTCAACAATTCGGAGAAGGAATTTCACTAACTGAACTCTATCCGATAGCAAACATTTTTGCTGATATTCACTCACAAAATACCTACAAATTTTTTAAAAAAATAAAAAATGAAAAAATGGGAAACATATAAAAATTTAGCAATCACCAAATGAAAAACTAACCTTACAGTCTCTATGCATTCGACAGCAAGACTAACATTAACAGTACCAGCTTTTCCGAAAAAGAATTGCAGCATTTTCGCATACGAATCAAGTGCAACACTCCATGAATTAGAATTTAATTGCAGCGAAACGCGTTGCCTTTGGCATACATCATAAACCTAATTTACAAGATTCAAATTCAGTAAAAAAAAACACACCAACACTAACAAAAATTAAAAATTTAAATTATTTTTACCAAATGTGAAATGTGAGGGTACACTGAAGTGAAATCTTGTGATGAATTTCCCGCCAATTCCAGTAAAAATATCAAATCAGAGGTAATCTGATAAAACAAAATGATTAGTAAGTTAATGAGAGAGTGGTTAAGGAGTAAATCAGTTGATTAGTGAGGATTGAGATTGATAAGTTACTTCGTGAGAAGGGAGATCGGAGGCGGCGGAGAGAAGAGTGGGAGAGGAGAAGAGTAAATCGTGAAGGAGTTGTGGAAGTGATTCTGATTCTGATTTTGGACTTCGAGTTGTTAGGGTTTCGTCTCTTAGAGTGAGAAGTGCTGTTCTCCAGGTTCGGATTATCGGCGGTTGCGGCGGCGACGCCGACGACGATGGTGTCGCCATAAAAGCGGAAATGATTTAGCGGGCGGGGAAGAGGAGATGGGAGTGTTTATAGCATTTCTTGTGATGATTAATTTAAATGAGTGCTAGTGTTTTAAAACTTGTGAATTGAGGTGGCACTCTATTACAGCAAATATGATTAAGAATTTGATTTCTTGAATATTAATTAGAAATCATATTTAAAATTGAAAAGTAAAATATAAAACAAATATTGATTTTAAGATTCAAAGATAATCTTAATTTAGGGTTGTTCGGAAATCAAATTGCTTTTTAAAATATTTTTGTTATAAATATATTAAAATATTTTTTATTTTATTTTTAAAAATTATTTTTAATATTACCCTATTGAAATTAAATTTTAAAAAAATATAGCTATAACAAAACTTCGGTAAACCGCACTCCCAAAGTAGGCTTAGCCTCCAATTTATTATTTGATTATCAATTGAATATCAAAACTTATGATTTATTAATTTGCTACAGTAATAAAAGATTTATAGTTTTTTTTATAAAAAAAAAACTATAAACTCACGAGAACTTCAAATGCAAGTGAATTTTCTCGGGAAAATTAAATTGAGGGGTAAAGGATAGAAAAAAAAAATACTCTTTCCCGTAATTTACATGCAAAACTCCATTTTATCTCTAGAGAATTTTTTTTCCCATTAATTTACATACCTTATATTACATTTTTATTTTGAACATCATTTATATCTCATTTTAAGAATAAATCACACATTAAAAAAATAAAGTTTTTAAATAACTAGATTTTTAAGCATTAATAACTTTGATTTTAGTGTTTATAAATTTCACATTGAGAAAAGTGATTTTTACCTTTAATAATATTAAAAATCAAAATAGATCAGACGTTAAAAAAAAAATCAATGTCAAATCTTGGTTAATTTTCCTCCACTTCACATGTAATTTTCTGCGTTAAAATTGTTCTTCGGTGTCGTGTTAGGGAATATAGTCTAAGATTGATTACAATTGATGCAGAATTGATAAACTATGATTTGATAGTGAGATAATATGTTAGGGTTAGATCGAGGTTTCCCTGGATTAAAAATTAATGAATAAAAAAAATAAAAAACATTTTAAATTTATATGTGTCAAAACTAATCTTAAATTTGATGAAAATGACATGTTTTGATCTATAATTTTAGATTATAGAAAAATAAAAGATCAGAATCAATGATAAAATGATTGTGCTATAAGATTTGAAAGTTTGTAGTTATATTTTTAGATTAAATACCGCGTGATTAAAAGTTTATTTGAAATTATCGTGATGATTGTTTTTCAAAATAAATTATTAAAACTAAAAAACAAATATTCTATAAATATAAAAATAGTACAATTGAAGTTTGTAACTATATGAAATGGACTTCACCTTTTCTTTTCTCTGTACCATTTTTATTTGTATTGAATGAATATAAATACTCTTCATCATTTCTATTTTTTTTAAATATTCATAAAATCATAATATTTTTAAAACTTTATAGTGCATTAACATTATAGCTCCTCTAAAACCTTTGTAGCCCAGAGAATTATTTTATGAAGGTTATTATAAATTATCAATAATATCTTAGATTTCATCAATTTAATTTTCACCAATATCTCAAACAACATAAATAAAATCACAAAAAGATAAAAAAAATTAAATTAGTTTTGTTATCTGAATTTAATTATGCAAAAGTTCCATGAATGAGTTGTGAGTAATGTTTTTGCTTATGTGCTGTACCATCATCACATGAGCACGAAAAAAAAAAACAATTGATGTGTCAAAATTCTAAACAGAAAACACAGAAGACATGATCAAAAAAATCAAACTAAAAAAAAAAATGTTTGAATATCAATAATGAAAGCCAGTAAATGTGGGCCGGTCTTGGATAGGCTTGGGTTGGATCTAAACCATCACCGCCTGGTTATCTCCACTCAGCCTTAGTAATTCTAGGGTTTATAAAGAAAATATGTCTTGGGGTTTTGGGGCAGCTCTGAAACAGAGAGAGCAGACTAGAGAGACGGCTGCCACAAACCATGAAGACAATTCTGTCGTCTGAAACCATGGACATCCCCGATGGGGTGAAAATAAAGATCGCTGCTAGAATCATAGAAGTGGAAGGCCCGAGAGGCAAGCTGAGCAGGAACTTCAAGCATCTGAATCTTGATTTTCAGCTGATCAAAGACGAGGAAGGGAAGAGAAAGCTCAAGATCGATGCGTGGTTTGCAACAAGAAAGACCAGTGCTGCTATCAGGACCGCCCTGAGCCACGTGGAGAACTTGATTACTGGGGTTACAAAGGGGTACAGATACAAGATGAGGTTTGTGTATGCTCACTTTCCCATCAACGCTTCCATCACTAACAGCAACACTGCTATCGAGATCCGGAACTTTCTCGGCGAGAAGAAGGTAAGAATTTATTCCCAAGTTTTGTTTTTTTCTGTGTCGTCTGGTATTCCCGGTGTGATGCTATAAGAAATCAGGTCAAGGGTTTTTCATTTTTTTGTTAGACTTTGTTGCTAGAAATATTAGAGTTGCGAGAAAGTTAATATGTTAATACGTTTTAGATTTGGGTTCCTGCAGCATGAAATAAATATCTTTAATTGGCGAGTTAGTAGAATATTAATGGAAATACAGCGAGGCTTAGTAAAACCCTGGTAATGTTAATAATCTAGATGCTGTGATTAGTGGAAAATGAAACTTAGTTTTAGGATCTTTTTATATGAGAGAATTGAAGTGAGTTTTTAGAATTGATAATGAAGGATGCCAGTTTTCACCCGTGGTTCTTGCTAGCTAAGTGTTTGGAATTAAATGTGGTGATTTGCTGATGATTTCATTTTACACGGGGGAATTAAATGTGCTATTTCAAATCTCATTTGAGTCTTATAATACAGGAAGCTCGGATTCCAGGGCCCAAAGGATTGGGTTGAAATGAAGATTGTTTTGATTATGGAATCCGGGATTAAGTTTCTGTTTCATGGATACGAGTTATTGTAGACTGGTAGTATGGAATAATTGGCTGTTACTGATAGCTGTACTCTAATTATTTGAAATGAAGATTGTTTTGACTATGGCTTCTGGGATCAAGTTCCTGTTTCATGGGTATGTGTTATTGTTGAATTGCAGTCTTTGAAATACCGCGACAAAATGCAGACTTTGTGGTGTAGATTGGCGTGTAATTGGCTTCGGACATGTTCTGATGCTGTTGTAGTTGTTTTCTACAGGTTAGGAAGGTTGATATGCTCGAAGGGGTTAGTATTCTCCGATCTGAAAAGGTGAAGGATGAGCTAGTCCTAGATGGCAATGATATTGAGCTTGTTTCACGGTCGGCAGCTTTGATCAACCAGGTCGCTTTTTATCTCTTTTTGTTTGCGAGTGTGTGCTAGCATTTCTGTACATCCTAGAATATGTACTCATGAGCATTAAGCACATTGTAGTATTCTTTCTTGCGCAATGTAGAGTTGTTGAGAAAGATGCATCCCAAGTCACTGGAATTGCGTTCATGCTCTTACGTGCTCTTTTTTGTACAGAAATGTCATGTCAAGAACAAGGATATCCGAAAATTTCTTGATGGTATCTACGTGAGTGAGAAGGGCACTGTGGTTGAGGAAGAATGAGGGAGCGATTCCAGTTGAACCAACACGGTGGGAGATCCTTTCAAGCTTCATTTTTGAAACATTTGGGTTTTAAAATTTTTTCAAGGTATAACATCAGTTGGTTATTTGCTAGAGTTTCTGTTCTTAGAAGTTTTGTTATGTTATGGGATTGCTTTTGTATTTTCTTGCTATGCCTTGGAGTACAAATATGTCTTACAGTCTCCATACATTCGACAGCAAGACTAACAGTAGCAGTACCAGCTTTTCCGAAAAAGAATTGCAGCATTTTCGCATGCGAATCAAGTGCAACACTCCAAGAATTAGAATTTAATTGCATCGAAACGCGTTGCCTTTGGCTTGCATCATAAACCTAATTTAAAACTTTCAAATTCAGTTAAAAAAACTCACTAGCACTAACACTTCTAATTATTTTTAACAAATGTGAAATGTGAGGGTTCACTGAAGTGAAATCTTGTTGTGAATTTGCCGCCATTTCCAGTAAAAATATCAAATCAGAGGTAATCTGATAAAACAAAATGTTTAGTAAGTTAATGCGAGAGTAATTAAAGAGGAGTTGTGGAAGTGATTTTGATTTTGAACTTCGAGTTGTTAGGGTTTCGTCTCTTTGAGTGACAATGTTGTTCTCCAGGTTCGGATTATCAGTGGCTGCGGTGGCGATGCTGATAAAAGCAGAATTGATTGTGTTTATAGCATTTCTTGTGATGATTAATTTAAATGAGTGCTAGTGTTTTAGAACTTGTGAATTGAGGGGGCACTCTGTTACAGCAAATATGATTAAGAATTTGATTTCTTGAATATTAATTTGAAATCATATTTAAAATTAAAAAGTAAAATATAAAACAAATATTGATTTTGAGATTAAAAGATAACCTCAATTTAGCATCCAATCCATTATTTTGAATATCAAAACTTGTGATTTATTAATTTTGCTAAAATAATAAAAGATATTTAGTTTTTTTATAATATGATAAATTCATCATTACTTCAAATACACACGAATTTTCAAGGCTAGTTTTAGACTTGAGTGTTTGGGTTTAAGTGTCTATTTAGTATTATAGTAGTGGTTGATTTTTAAAATATTTTTTTACTTGTAATTATATAAAAATATTTTTTTAAAATTAATTTTTTATATCAATATATTAAAATAATTTAGAAACAAAAAAAATATTTTTTGAAAATATTAGTTTTTTTTATAAAAATGTTTTCCAAATACAAAAACAAATAAGGTCTAAATATTAAGTTTGATATTTTTTACAAAAACCACTCTCATATTCAAATAAAAACATTCCAATAATTCAGATAATATATATGAAAAAAAAGAAAATTAAATAAAAAAATAAGAAGAAGCCTGACGAGAAGCATGAAGCAGCAGCATCGGCTACCTTACACAAGGAAGGGGAAGTCTGGGCGGGTAGTTATATTGTTGTTGTTATACCTGTTTTCCTGGGCAGCAAAATAACAATTCTTTGCATGCAACCAGAAAATATGATCTAGTCATGTTGATAGGTGGGAGAATATTCGTTCTGCCAAAACCTAATTGGGAGACATAGGGAGGTAACAAGCTGTGATTATTTACTAGTTAGGTCAGTAGCATTGCCTCGCAGACTAACATTATTTAATATAAAAATTATATATATATATAAAAAGAGGCTGAGATTCAAGTGATTGTGTCTTGTTAACGTGAGAAGTAACAGCCTTGGATCTGGCTACGAAAATAAAATATAATAATAATAATAATTAATTTTATCTTCAAATCAAATATATATATTTTTATAGTAATAATATTCATTTAGAATTTAATAATATTTATAATAATATTAGACTTGTCTGGCCTAAATTTTTATAGTTTTTAATAATTTCAAATAAAATTTATGGTTTTTCTTCGATAGTAATAATATTTTTTAAAATTTTATTAATTATAATAATTTTACATTTGCTGACCTGGGAGCGTGTGGGTCTGTTTGCAACACCAGACCTAAGCGCTTTTAGCCCTTCTTAAACACCAAACCTAGGAGCCTGAGTTTGCCTGCAACGTCGGACCACTAAGCCAAGGATCCAGACACCAGACCTGAGAGTTTTGAGTCCAGATGCCAGAACCTACAGCCTTAGTTCCTGACGACGAACCCAGGAGCCTCGAGTCGGACATTGGACCCAAGCTCCTTGGACCAGGTAGGACTGCAAGACCCAAGTGACTTGGGTCTGGAAGGGGATGTCAGACCCAAGTGAATAATAATAATAATAATAATTGATTATATTCTTCAAATCAAATCCATATTTTTTATAGTAATTTATTTCAAATTTAATAATATCAATATTTATAATAATATTAAACTTGTTTGACCTAAATTTTTATAGTTTTTATTCCCTTTAAATAAAATTTATGATTTCTCTTCGATGGTAATGATATTATTTTTCAAATTTATTATTAACAACAACAACAATAATAATAATATTAAACTCGTCTGAGCCAAGTTCTTATAGTTTTTATTCCCTTCGAATCAAATATATGGTTTTTCTTTAATAGTAATAATATTTTTTTTTCAAATTTATTAAAGATAATAATAATAATAATTTTTATTTTTAACCTTCAAATCAAATATATGTTTGTTTTTCAATATTTTTTTAAAATTTATTAATTATTACATCAATAATATTCATGGCAATAAAAATAAGAATATTTCTAATAAAAATAATCATATTTTTAATATTAATAATAATATTAAACTTGCCTGATCCAAATTTAAGTGGATCACGCTCCAAAGCCAGATCTAAGAGCTTTGGGCTCTTTTTAAATATTAGACTCAAGAGTCTTGGGTTTAGCTGTAACGGCAGACCCCAAGAACTATTGGTCCAGACGCCAAACCCTAGAGCCTTGGGTCGGATGCCAAACACAAGAGCCTTGGGTTCGGACGCCAGAACCAAGATCCTTGGGCCCGATGGGGCTGCAAGACGCAAGTGATGTAGTCATGTTGATAGTTGGGAAAATATTATTTTTGCCAAAGCCTAATTGGGAGACCTATTGAGGTAACAAGCTCTGGTTATTTACTAGATAGATGACTAGCACTATGCCACATGTTAACTTATATATATAAAAAAGCTAAGACCCATGAGCCCTAACTACAATGCCAGACCAAAAATAATAACAATAATAATTGATTTTATCATTCAAATTAAATACATGTTTTTTATAGTAATAAGGCTCAAAAGTTGTGGGCCTCTCTTAAACACGAGACCCAAAAGCCTTAGGTCCGGACGCCAAACTCACGGCTAGGCTCCAGGGTCTGGCATTGCTACCAATCCAAGGCTATTAGGTATGACCCTACATACCGACCTAAGACTCTTGGTTCCGGTGTCCAGATCCGCAACTCTTGGGTCAGGTGGCCTGGCCAAACCTAGAAATTTTGGGTCTAACGATCATTCCAGATTTAAGTATGTTGGGTATGATGACTTACGGCAGACGGCCTGGTAGCGCAACTTGGTTGTAGCATCAAGTTGTGCTATTTTCTTGATTATGTTAATTATGATAGTTTATAAATTACTTTTTTAATTATACATTTATAAGAAAAAAAACATGATTACTGTAACATGTTTGTTACTGCATTTCAAAAATATTTTTGAAAAACAAATTTATTTTTTTCTTTGTTTTAAATTATTTTTTTATTTTTTTAAATTATTTTAATGTATTAATATTAAATTTAAAAATAAAAAATATATTTTTAATATATTTTTAAATAAAAATCACTTTAAAAAAAAAAACTATATTGGTAACAACTGCATAAAATAGAACTTCTATTAAACGAATAACAAATTCATAAACATAAAAAATAAACTATTTCAATAGGAAGATATGATTTGAATTTTAAGATCTAAAATATTAAATTAGAGTTTTGTGATGGTTTGTTGTTTATAAATTATTTATACTTCGTTATAAATAATGTTTTGGGTCACGTTACTTGGATCTGACAAACATATCTAATCCAAGTTTACTTGAATAATCATGACAATAATAACAATAAAAAAAACCAACAACAACAAAAACAACAACAATAATAATTTTAATGCCAATTGTATCACATGGAAAATACAACCTCATCCCCAACTGCATGACAAACAAGTTTCTTTGGCAAGGACAATCATTTCATTACATTGCTCCAATCCACAATGTTTTGCATCTTGGTAAACAGTGTAAGGATGAACAATGAAAACTCCACACTATTTAGCTCTTGTTATAATAATAATAATAATAGAACAAACAATTAAGCGGTGTAAAGTTGATTTCAGTAGTGTTTATGATTGTAGTAACGATTATTTTTTAAAATGTTTTTTGTTTTGAAATGTATAAAAATATAAAATATTTTTTTTATTTTTTTAAATTTATTTTTTATATTAACACATCAAAACAATTTAAAATTATATAAAATTAATTTTTTTTTTCTTAAAATGATAGATTAGCCAGCATAGATGCCTAAATGAGCCGGTGAATCTCACTCTCCCCGTATCTTTTTTTCTCCTCACCATCCACGCGTTACAAGGAAGATAAAGCGTTGTTTGCTTTGTTTGTGATTTATGCATAAATCCAAGACACTAAAATAAACTGTAATCTACTAAAATATGTTAGGGTTAGATTGAGGTTTCCTTGAATTAAAAATTAATGAATAAAACAAATATTAAAGAACATTTTAAATTCATAAATTAAAATTGATAAATTAAAATTTGATAATGAGTTAGGCTTGGATTGACTCTAACAATAATATATATAAAAATGATCCACCAATTTCAAATTAAACTAAAAAAAAAGGGTAATAGTTGCGGTTAAGTTTAATACATTAATTTTTAATTTGAATCTTTAAGCATAATTAAACCAAATCCCTGATGGGGTGAAAATCAGATCAATGCTATAATCAGAGAAGTGGAAGGCCGAAGAGGCAAGCTGAGCAGGAACTTTAAGCATTTGAATCTTGATAACTCCTCCATCACATTTATCTCACAAATATTGTCATAAATTCTTAATAATATCTTAGATTTCATCAATTTAATTTTCACCAATATCTCAAACAACATAAATAAAATCACAAAAAGATAAAAAAAAATTAAATTAGTTTTGTTATCTCAATTTTCTTATGCAAAAGTTCCATGAATGAGTTTTTGCTTATGTGCTGTACCATCATCACATGAGCATGAAAAAAAAAAACAACTGATGTGTTAAAATTCTAAACAGAAAACACAGAAGACGTGATCAAAAAAATCAAACTAAAAAAAAAATGTTTGAATGTTAACTAATATGCTAAAGGATGTTGGGAATTCACTGTTGACTCACATCCAATACACCGTTGATTATAACAATAATTCACAGTGCGTTCCTTTTTTTTCACTTTTTCTTTTTTCTTTTCTTTTTTTTGCACTTTTTCTTTTTTTTTCCACCTTTTTTTCTGTTTTTTTTTATCTTTGTCAATTTTACTTTTTTAATATTAAACTGGTTAAAAATTTTGTCTTGGAATTTTTTTCCTTTAAAATACTGTGGATTGCTACGTTGGTTTCGCACATGGTTTTTCTATTTTATTTTTTTATTTTTGAAAATTATATTTGTCGATTTTATTTTTTTAATATTAAGCTGATTGAGAATTTAGTTTTTGTAATTTTTTTCTTTACAACATTGTTAATTGCTATAGTGTTTATCCACATGGTTTTTTTTTATGATTTTCTTTAAAATTATCTTTTTTAATTTTATTTTTTAATATTAAGTTGATTAATAATTATAGTTACAATACACGAGGGAAGCACTATAATTTTTCTCATAAATTACTGTGAATTGCTACAGTGTTTTTTTCCATGTAGTTTTTTTTTCCTAAAATTATCTTAGTCAATTTTATTTTTTTAATATTTAGCTGGTTAAGAATTGCAATTACAAGTAAATATAAAAAAGGTTAAATCAAGTGGGGAATACACTGTAACTTTCATCACAAAACACTATGGATTGATATAGTTTTTCTTCACATGGTTTTTTTTCAGTTTCTTTTGTGTTTTTTTTTTGTAATATTTATTTTCCAAAATTATTTTTGTCGATGTTATTTTTTTAATATTGAGCCGGCTAGAATTTAACTTTATAATAAAGCTTAATCATGTGAGGAAAGAACTATAGATTTCCTCACAAAACACTGTAAATACTGTGGATTGCTACAGTGTCTCTCCACATAGTTTTTTTCTCTTATGATTTTTTTTAAAATTATCTTTGTTAATTTTATTTTTTTAATATTGAGCTGCTTGAGAGTTACAATTATAAGTCACTGCAAATAAGGCTAAACCATGTGGTGAAGCACTGTAGTTTTCATCACAAAACACTACGAATTGCAACGGTATTTCCAGCATGGTTTTTTTATCCCTATTTTTTTTTGTTTTTTTAATTTCTTCAAAAATTATCTCTGTCAATTTTATTTTTTTAATATTGAGCTGACTGAGACTTTATCTTTGTAATTTTTTTTTATTTAAAACACTGTAAATTGCTGCAATATTTTTCCACATGATTTTTTTTAAGATTTTTTCTAAAATTATCTTTGTCGATTTATTTTTTGAATATTGAGTTGATTAAAAAATATAATTACAATAAAACTTAATAATATAGGGAAAGCGTTGTTGTTTTCTTCACAAAACACTGTAGATTGCTATAATATTTCTCTAAATAGTTTTTTTATGATTTTTTCTAAAATTATCTTTGTCCATTGTATTGGAAAAAACAATGTAGTTTTCCTCACAAAACACTGTAGATTGCTATAAATCATTTTGTTCAGTCTCTAAATTTTTTTATTATCAACATAACTTTTTTTTCGTTATGAAATATTTGCTTCATCACATTTTTTATTTTTATTATTTATCTAGTGTTGTTATAATACTATCAAATATATTTATTTTATAAACCAGTAATAACACGAGGACATGCCATCTCATCAATAATAAAAGCTAGTAAATGTGGGCCAAGACTCTAAACCATCACCGCCTGGTTATCCCCACCCAGCCTTAATAATTGTAGGGTTTGTTAACAAAATATGTCTTAGGGTTTTTGGGCAGCTCTGAAACAGAGAGAGCGGACTAGAGAGACGGCTGCCACAAACCATGAAGACAATTCTGTCGTCCGAGACCATGGACATCCCCGATGGGGTGAAAATAAAGATCGATGCTAGAATCATAGAAGTGGAAGGCCCGAGAGGCAAGCTGAGCAGGAACTTCAAGCATCTGAATCTTGATTTTCAGCTGATCAAAGACGAGGAAGGGAAGAGAAAGCTCAAGATCGATGCCTGGTTTGCAACAAGAAAGACCAGTGCTGCTATCAGGACCGCCCTGAGCCACGTGGAGAACTTGATTACTGGGGTTACAAAGGGGTACAGATACAAGATGAGGTTTGTGTATGCTCACTTTCCCATCAACGCTTCCATCACTAACAGCAACACTGCTATCGAGATCCGGAACTTTCTCGGCGAGAAGAAGGTAAGAATTTATTCCCAAGTTTTGTCTTTTTCTGTCTCGTCTGGTATTCCCGGTGTGATGCTATAAGAAATGAGGTCAAGGGTTTTTCATTTTTTTTGTTAGACTTTGTTGCTAGAAATATTAGAGTTGCGAGAAAGTTAATATGTGAATAAGTTTTAGATTTGGGTTCCTACAGCATGAAATAAATATCTGCAATTGGTGAATTAGTAGAATATTAATGGAAATACAGCGATGCTTTGTAAAGCCCTGGTAATGTTAATAATCTAGATGCTGTGATTAGTGGAAAATGAAACTTAGTTTTAGGATCTTTTTATATGAGAGAATTGAAGTGAGTTTTAGAATTGATAATGAAGGATGCCAGTTTTCACCCGTGGTTCTTGCTAGCTAAGTGTTTGGAATTAAATGTGGTGATCTGCTGATGATTTCATTTTACACGGGGGAATTAAATGTGCTATTTCAAATCTCATTTGAGTCTTATAATACAGTAAGCTCGGATTCCAGGGCCCAAAGGATTGGGTTGAAATGAAGATTGTTTTGATTATGGAATCCGGGATTAAGTTTCTGTTTCATGGATACGAGTTATTGTAGACTTGTAGAATGGAATAAGTGGCTGTTACTGATAGCTGTATTCTAATTTTTTGAAATGAAGATTGTTTTGACTATGGCTTCTGGGATCAAGTTCCTGTTTCATGGATATGTGTTATTGTTGAATTGCAGTCTTTGAAATACCGCGACAAAATGCAGACTTTGTGGTGTAGATTGGCGTGTAATTGGCTTCGGACATGTTCTGATGCTGTTGTAGTTGTTTTCTACAGGTTAGGAAGGTTGATATGCTCGAAGGGGTTAGTATTCTCCGATCTGAAAAGGTGAAGGATGAGCTCGTCCTAGATGGCAATGATATTGAGCTTGTTTCACGGTCGGCAGCTTTGATCAACCAGGTTGCTTTTTTCTCTCTTTTTGTTTGCGAGTGTGTGCTAGCATTTCTGTACATCCTAGAATATGTACTCATGAGCATTAAGCACATTGTAGTATTCTTTCTTGCGCAATGTAGAGTTGTTGAGAAAGATGCATCCTAAGTCACTGGAATTGCGTTCATTCTCTTACGTGCTCTTTTTTGTACAGAAATGTCATGTCAAGAACAAGGATATCCGAAAATTTCTTGATGGTATCTACGTGAGTGAGAAGGGCACTGTGGTTGAGGAAGAATGAGGGAGCGATTCCAGTTGAACCAACACGGTGGGAGATCCGTTATAGCTTCATTTTTTAAACTTTTGGGTTTTAAAATTTTTTCTAGGTATAACATCAGTTGGTTATTTGCTAGAGTTTCTGTTCTTACAAGTTTTGTTATGTTATGGGATTGCTTTTGTATTTTCTTGCTATGCCTTGAAGTACAAATATGTCTTACAGTCTCCATACATTCGACAGCAAGACTAACATTAGCAGTAGGAGCTTTTCCGAAAAAGAATTGCAGCATTTTCGCATGCGAATCAAGTGCAACACTCCAAGAATTAGAATTTAATTGCAGCGAAACGCGCTGCCTTTGGCTTGCATCATAACCTAGTTTATAACTTTCAAATTCAGTTAAAGAAGCTCACAAAAATTAAAAATTTTAATTATTTTTAACAAATGTGAAATGTGAGGGTTCTCTGATGTGAAATCTTGTTGTGAATTTGCTTCCAATTCCAGTAAAAATATCAAATCAGAGGTAATCTGATAAAACAAAATGTTTAGTAAGTTAATTAAGGAGTAAATCAGTTGATTAGTGAGGATTGAGATTTGATAAGTTGCTTCGTCAGAAGGGAGGCGGCGGAGAGGAGGGGAAGGGTAGAGATTTTAATTACTTTTAGGTTGCTTTGTGGTTGTTTTTTTTTTTTTTCGGGAGCTTTTGTGATTATGTTTTAAAAAATTAAGTTTAAAAAGAGTGTTGATAGCTGTAATTAGTTGGATTTATATATGTTTTGGTAAAAATTATGGTTGAAATTTATGTATAGCAAAAAACATATATAAAATGTTTAGTAAAAGTGTTGGTGTTATTTTAAAAGTGCTCTTTACATGGAAATGCATCAAAATGATATTTTTTTATTTTTTAAAAATTATTTTTAATATTAGTGTATTAAAATAATCTGAAAACACAAAAAATATATAAATTTAAAGTAAAGATAAAAATAAAAAAAAATTAATTTTTTTCAAAAATACTTTTGAAACGCAAAAATTAATAGGGTTTTACAAAACTTAGTTAAAAACATATAAAAATTTGTGTTTCACAAACTTAATTTTTAGTGGAGCCGCAATACAAAAACGTAATTGGCTTGTTACAAAACATCTTACTTCGTTTGTTTCACCGCAAACGAAAAGCTAGTAAAAAATAAATGCAGATCGTGAAGGAGTTTTTAGGGTTTCATCTCTTAGAGAGAGAAATGTTGGTCTTCATGTTTGGATTATCAGCAGTTGCAGTTGTGTTGGTGACGCCGATAATGATGTTGTCGCCAACCGGGGGGGGGGGGGGGGTTAGGAGTGTTTATAGCATTTCTTGTAATATTTAATTTAAATAAGTGCTAGTGTTTTAGAACTTCTAAATGAGGTGGCACTAATACAACAAATATGATTATTAGGAATTTAAAAATTAATTAGAGATCATATTTAAAATGGAAAATAAAATATAAAACAAATATTGATTTTGAGATTAAAAGATAACCTCAATTTAGCCTTTAATCCATTAATCAATTGTCAATTGAACATCGAAACTTGTGATTTATTAATTTTGCAGAAATAATAGGAGATATGTTGTTTTTTTTTTTTTAGTTTAATGTGAGTGTCCGGGTTATCTTGCGCGCACCTCGACTAATCCCACGGGCCTGAAATTAACGACCATGTAAGCCTCAAGTGGCCATCATATGAACAACCACAGGGCTCAAACCTAAGAGCATAAAAGGAGCAAACCTCTTGATCCCAAGCTCTTATCACTGGGCCACCATCTAGATCGTTTTATGTTGTTTTTTTTATAATATGATAAATTGATCATTACTTAAAATGCACATGAATTTTGACGGCTATTCTTAGACTTGGTGTTTGTGTTTAAGAGAAGTGATTGATTTTTAATATATATATTTTTTATAAATAAATTAAGATAATATATTTTTTATTTTTTAAAAATTAACTTTTTACATCATTACATTAAAACAATTTAGAAAAACAAAAAAATTTATTTTTTACAAAAATACTTTCCAAACACAAAAACAACTCTCATATTCAATTAAAAGCTTTCCAATAATTAAGTTAATATACATGAATATAAAAGAAAATTAAATGAAAAAAACAGGAAAAGCCCGACTAGACGCATGTAGCAGTAGCATCAGCTACCTTACATACATGGGGAAGGGGAAGTTACGGCGGAAGGTTATATATATATTTTGATAATTTTGGTAAGTTAGGGCGGAAGGTTATATAGGGCGGAAGGTTATACATAAAAGACAATTTTGATAATTCTTTTCTTTGAAAATAAACTGATTTATGCATATAGATCTAAAATGCATCATTCTTTTCATTGAAAATAATTATTTCATTTTTTTACTTTTTATATAAAATTTTGAAATTAATCATTGTTTTATTTTTTATATGTTTTAGTCAAAATTAACATGAAATGATTTTTTTTTGTGATTTACATTTCGCTAAGTTTTTATATAATAAATTACTGTTTTAGTAAATGAAACATTGTTTTAATAATAAAAAAATACTTGATCAAGGATTTGTATTTTTGGCTATTTTTTATTTCATTTTTTAATAATTTGAATTCCTACAAATGTTTATTATAATCGTGTTGGATTTTTCAAAAAAAAAAAACCATGCTATTTATAAAAAAAAACACTTGCTTTTATCAAAACAAGAAAATAAATAATTTGACAATAAAATGAAATTCTGACTATGAAATATATTTTAGATCATTTTAATTATTGAAAATATTTTCTTTGATTATAGTATAGTTAAATAAAAATAGGTTTTGATAGCGGTGCACGAGTTTATCCTATAATAAATTATTTTATGTAAAATATAATTTAAATAATGTTACATATCCTATTTGTATGTGCTCACGAGGAGCCAAGATAAGACCTAATTTTCCAAAAATATAATTTTAGTGCTAAATCTTAGTTAATTTTCCTCCACTTCACATATAATTTTCTGCGTTAAAGTTGTTTTTAAGTGTGATGTTAGGGAATATAATCTAATATTGATTACAATTTATGCAGAATTGATAAACTATGACTTGATAATGAGTTAATATGTCAGGGCAAAATCGAGGTTTCCTTGAATTAAAAATTAAGGAATAAAACAAATATTTAGAACATTTTAAATTCATACATCTCAAAAACTAATCTCAAATTTCAATATTAAAATTGATAAATTAAAATTTGATAATGAGTTAGGCTTGGATTGACTCTAACAATAATATATATATATATATAAAATGATCCATCAATTTCAAATTAAACAAAAAAAAAAAGGTAATAGTTGCGGCTAAGTTTAACACATCACTATATTTTTAACACTTTGAATATTACTCTATAAAAGTTGATTATTTTTTTTTGAGAAAAAGAGATAAATTTGACAAAATCAATAATCAAAACCAATAATATATTTGTCAACGAAACTTAATCTCTTTTTTTATGACTTTTTATTTTTCTAGAATAAATATAAATACTCCTAATGATTTTTATTTTTTTAAATATTTAAAAATCCAAAATATTCTAAAGAATTTATTATGCACTAACATGATAACTCATCCAAAACCTTTGTAGCCGATACATTTATCTCACAAATATTGTCATTAATTCTTAATAATATTTCAGGTTTCATCTATTTAATCTTCACCAACATCTCAAAAGGATAACAAAATCAAATTAGGGCAAAAATTTCATGAATGAGTTATGATTAATGTTTTTGCTTATAAAAGTGTTTAAGAATATAGTTGCGATTGCTTTTCAAAATATTTTTTACTCAGAAAATTATTAAAATAATATATTTTTGTTTTTTTAAAAATTATTTTTGACATTAACGCATCAAAATAATATAAAAATACTAAAAAAATGTAAATTGTTTTTTAAAAAAACAAAAACAAATTTAATTCTTTTTTAAAAAATACTTTTAAAACACAACAATAAACAAGTCATGTGTTTTATCATCATCACATGAACATGAAAAAAAAAACAATCGATATGTTAAAAATCTAAATCGAAAACACAGATGGCATGATAAAAAAAATTAAACTAAAAAAACAAATTGAATATAAAAAATGAAAGACCGTAAATATGGGCCGGGCATGTATGGGCTTGGGTTGGATCTAAACCATCACGGGGCTGGTTATCTCCACTCAGCCTTACTAATTCTAGGGTTTATAAACAAAATATGTCTAGGGTTTTGGGGCATCTCTGAAACAGAGAGAGCAGGCTAGAGAGACGGCTGCCACAAACCATGAAGACAATTCTGTCGTCAGAGACCATGGACATCCCCGATGGGGTGAAAATAAAGATCGATGCTAGAATCATAGAAGTGGAAGGCCCGAGAGGCAAGCTGAGCAGGAACTTCAAGCATCTGAATCTTGATTTTCAGCTGATCAAAGACGAGGAAGGGAAGAGAAAGCTCAAGATCGATGCCTGGTTTGCAACAAGAAAGACCAGTGCTGCTATCAGGACCGCCCTGAGCCACGTGGAGAACTTGATTACTGGGGTTACCAAGGGGTACAGATACAAGATGAGGTTTGTGTATGCTCACTTTCCCATCAACGCTTCCATCACTAACAGCAACACTGCTATCGAGATCCGGAACTTTCTCGGCGAGAAGAAGGTAAGAATTTATTCCCAAGTTTTGTTTTTTCTGTCTCGTCTGGTATTCCCGGTGTGATGCTATAAGAAATGAGGTCAAGGGTTTTTCATTTTTTTGGTAGACTTTGTTGCTAGAAATCTTAGAGTTGCGAGAAAGTTAATATGTGAATAAGTTTTAGTTTTCGGTTCCGGCAGCATGAAATAAATATTTGCAATTGGTGACTTGGTAGAATATTAATGGAAATACAGTGAGGCTAAGTAAAACCCTGGTCATGTTAATAATCTAGATGCTGTGATTAGTGGAAAATGAAACTTAGTTTTAGAATCTTTTTATATGAGAGAATTGACGTGAGTTTTTAGAATTGATAATGCAACATGCAAGTATGGAATAATTGGTTGTTACTGATAGCTGTATTCTATTTAATTGAAATGAAGATTGTTTTGATTATGGGATCTGGGATTAAGTTTCTGTTTCATGGATACGAGTTATTGTAGATTGGTGGTATGGAATAATTGGTTGTTACTGATAGCTGTATTCTAATTATTTTAAATGAAGATTGTTTTGATTATGGCTTCTGGGATTTTCTGTTTCATGGATAGGAGTTGTTGTAGAATTGCAGTGTTTGTAATACCGTGACAAAATGCAGACTTTGTGGTGTAGATTGGCTAGTAATTGGCTTCGGACGTGTTCTGATGTTGTTTTCTACAGGTTAGGAAGGTTGATATGCTTGAAGGGGTTAGTATTCTCCGATCTGAAAAGGTGAAGGATGAGCTCGTCCTAGATGGCAATGATATTGAGCTTGTTTCACGGTCGGCAGCTTTGATCAACCAGGTCGCCTTTTCTCTCTTTTTGTTTGCGAGTGGGTGCTAGCATTTCTGTACATACTAGAATATGTACTCATGAGCATTAATCACACTGTAGTATTCTTTCTTGCGCACTATTGAGTTGTTGTTCCTGTGGTTGAGAAAGATGCATCCTAAGTCACTGGAATTGCGTTCATGCTCTTACCTGCTCTCTTTTGTACAGAAATGTCATGTCAAGAACAAGGATATCCGAAAATTTCTTGATGGTATCTACGTAAGTGAGAAGGGCACTGTGGTTGAGGAAGAATGAGGGGAGCGATTCCAGTTGCATCAACATGGTGGGATTTCCGTTCAAGCTTTTTAAATCTTCTGAGTTTTCAAAAAATTTTCAAGTATAACATCTGTTGGATACTTGCTAGAGTTTTTGTTTTTAGAATCTTGTTATGTTATGGGATTGCTTTTGTATTTTCTTGCTATGCCCTTGGAGTACAAATATGTCTTACAGTCACTATACATTCGACAGCAAGACTAGCATTAGCAATACCAGCTTTTCCGAAAAACAATTGCAGCATTTTGGCATACGAATCAAGTGCAACACTCCAAGAATTAGAATTTAATTGCAGCGAAACTCGTTGCGTACATCATAAGCCGAATTTGCAGGATTCAAATTCAGTGAAAAAAAAAAAAACTCACTAACACAGACAATAATTAAAACTTTAAATTATTTTCACCAATTGTGAAATGCGAGGGTTCACTGAAATGAAATCTTGTGGTGAATTTGCCGCCAATTCCAGTAAAAATATCAAATCAGAGGTCATCTGATGACTGATAAAACAAAATGATTAGTAAGTTAATGTGAGTGTAATTAAGGAGTAAACCAGTTGATTAGTGAGGATTGAGATTGATAAGCTACTTTGTGAGAAGGGAGATCGGAGGCGGTAGAGAGAGGAGTGGGAGAGTAGAAGAGTAAATTACGAAGGAGTTCTGGAAGTGATTTTGATTTTGGACTTCGAGATGTTAGGGTGTCGTCTCTTAGAGTGAGAAATGTTGTTCTTTAGGTTCGGATCACGGAAGTTGCTGTCACAACAGCAACGATGGTGTCGCCATAGAGCAGCAATGATTTAGTGGGCGGGGGGAGAGGAGTTGGGAGTGTTTGTAGCGTTTCTTGTGATAGAGGGTGTTTGAGAGAGTAATGGATTGTGTGGTTTCTTCCAAACTCCCTTTTATTAATGTTTGGTTAAAAATTGAACTGTGATTTTGCATGTGGATCCCATGATAGATCCGAGGTCTAGCCTCAGTTAATGAGAAGCACCTCGAAGATGTTTTTCACATGAAAAAGTTGGTCATGAGGTAAATCAAACTTATTATCGTTGAAAATATTGGACAAAACTGGCCCAGAATAATTAAATACATATTGCTTGGTATCACTTGCAAGATTTTTGGTAAATTATGCACATTCATCACTATATAATGTGATTGAATGTGTCGTTGGTGTTTGAAAACAAAGATGAGAAATTTTACATATTAATTGAACGTGTAAGAAGAATTTCATATATAATAGAATTGTAAATAATTTAATGAAATAATAAAAAATATTGTTTATTTTATAATATAGTAGTAGTTAAATCTATAATATTTTAATTGAAAATCACACGCGCGCGTGCGCGCGCGCGCACATATATATATATATATATATATATATATAGTCATTTTATCATTGAAACTCAATTTGATTCATTTTTGTTCAATTTTAATTTCAATCACAGTTTTAACGAAATATATATTTTATCAAACAAATCTCAATTAAAAATACTTTTTATAAAATATTTTTTTTCAAATCACAATCATAAAAATTACCATAATATAAAACATACTCTTCATTTAAAAAAGTGCTAGTGTTTTAGAACTTTGAAATGAGGTGTCACTTGTACAACAAATATAATTATGAATTTGAAAATTATTTAGAAATCATATTTAAAATTGAAAAATAAAATATAAAACAAATATTGATTTTGAGATTAAAAGATAACCTCACTTTGGCCTCCAATCCATTATTCAATTGTCAATTGAATATCGTAACTTGTGATTTATTAATTTTGCTAAAATAATAAGAGATATTTAGTTTTTTTTTATAATATGATAAATTGGTCATTACTTCAAGTGCACATGAATTTTCACAGCTACTCTTATACTTAGTCTTTGTGTTTAACTGCATGTTTAATATTATAGTAGTGATTTAAAAAAAAATATTTTTATAAATAAGATCTAAAATGCATAAATTCTTTTCATTGAACTTAATTATTTTAATTTTTACTTTTTAAATAAATTTTTGAGATTAATCATTGTTTTATTTTTTTATATGTTTTAGTCAAAATTAACATGAAATGATATTTTTTTTGTGATTTACCTTTCTTATAACGCTAAGTTTTTATATAATAAATTACTGTTTCAGTAAACAAAACATTTTTTTAATAATAAAAAAATACTTGATAAAGGATTTATATTTTTGGCTATTTTTTATTTTATTTTATTTTATAATCATTTGAATTCCTGCAAATGTTTGTTCTAACCGTGTTGGATTTTTATTAAAAAGAAACCATGCTATTTATAAAAAAAATACTTGCTTTTATCAAAACAAGAAAATAAATAATTTGACAATAAAAAGAAATTCTACTATGAAATATATTTTCTCTATAATTTAGATAATTTTAATTATTGAAAATATTT
The DNA here is from genome assembly GCA_007827005.2 of Populus simonii. NCBI lineage: Eukaryota > Viridiplantae > Streptophyta > Magnoliopsida > Malpighiales > Salicaceae > Populus > Populus simonii. The sequence continues at coordinate 50,156,640 of CM017464.2, read as the reverse complement.
GCTTTGATTATTGTATAGTTAAATAAAAATAGGTTGTTTATCTTATAATAAATTATTTTATGTAAAACATAATTTAAATAATGTCACATATCCGATTTGTATGTGATCACGAGGAGCCAAGATAAGCCCTAATTTTCCAAGAAGATAATTTTAGTGTCAAATCTTAGTTAATTTTTCTCCATGTCACATGTAATTTTCTGCGTTAAAATTGTTCTTCGGTGTCATGTTAAGGAATATACTATATAGTCTAATATTGATTACAATTTTTATTTTTTTTTAATTTTAAAAATCCATAATATTCTAAAAAATTTATAATGCACTAGCATGATAACTCATCCAAAACCTTTGTAGCCAAGATATTTATCTCATAAATATTGTCATAAATTCTCAATAATATCTCAGTTTCATCTCTTTAATCTTCACCAACATCTCAGAAGGATAACAAAACCAAATTAGGAAAAACGTTTCGTGAATGAGTCGTGATTAATGTTTTTGGTTTATGTGCTGTTCCATCATCACATAAGCATGAAAAAAGCAATCGATATGTATAAAAATTAAATTTAAAAGGATAAATTTAAAAATAAATATTCAAAATAAAATATATATAACAATTAAAAGTTTGAGAACTAAATTTAATATAATTAATAAATAATATGAATTTTTTAATTTTTTCACCACTTTCGAAAAGTGTTTTCCGTCCAAAATAAAAGGAAAATATTTTTCTAGAAATCAAGTTAAATTTTTCTCTGACCGGAAAGTGTTTTTCTTTGACTGAAAAGTATTTTCTGTTAATTAAATTTTCTAAAGATAAATAAATATAAAAAATTTTAAAAATAATTTTAAAATGTAAACACAGCCTAAATAAAAAACACAAACGACATGAACAAATAAATTCAACTAAAAAATATAATGTTTGAAAATCAATAATGAGAGGCAGTAATGTCGGCTGGGCTTGTATGGGCTTGGGTTGGATCTAAACCATCACCAAACAGGTCCTGGTCATCTCCACTCAGCCTTAATAATTCTAGGGTTTATAAAGAAAATATGTCTAGGGTTTTGGGGCACCTCTGAAACAGAGAGAGCGGACTAGAGAGACGGCTGCCACAAACCATGAAGACAATTCTGTCGTCCGAGACCATGGAAATCCCCGATGGGGTGAAAATCAAGATCAGTGCTAGAATCATAGAAGTGGAAGGCCCGAGAGGCAAGCTGAGCAGGAACTTCAAGCATCTGAATCTTGATTTTCAGCTGATCAAAGACGAGGAAGGGAAGAGAAAGCTCAAGATCGATGCCTGGTTTGCAACAAGAAAGACCAGTGCTGCTATCAGGACTGCCTTGAGCCACGTGGAGAACTTGATTACTGGGGTTACCAAGGGGTACAGATACAAGATGAGGTTTGTGTATGCTCACTTTCCCATCAACGCTTCCATCACTAACAGCAACACTGCTATCGAGATCCGGAACTTTCTCGGCGAGAAGAAGGTAAGAATTTATTCCCAAGTTTTGTTTTTTCTGTCTCGTCTGGTATTCCCGTTGTGATGCTATAAGAAATCAGGTCAAGGGTTTTTCATTTTTTTGTTAGACTTTGTTGCTAGAAATATTAGAGTTGCGAGAAAGTTAATATGTTAATACGTTTTAGATTTGGGTTCCTGCAGCATGAAATAAATATCTGTAATTGGCGAGTTAGTAGAATATTAATGGAAATACAGCGAGGCTTAGTAAAACCCTGGTAATGTTAATAATCTAGATGCTGTGATTAGTGGAAAATGAAACTTTGTTTTAGGATCTTTTTATATGAGAGAATTGACGTGAGTGTTTAGAATTGATAATGCAGGATGCCAGTTTTTACTAGTGTATCTTACTAGCCAAGTGTTTGGAATTAAATTTTATGATTCGCTGATGATTTCATTTGACACTGTGGAATATTGTTAATGCAAGTTTTGTTGGATCTCTATGTTGTCCAGTCTCGGGGTCTGTTGTCTAAGTGTACGGACTCTAGTGTGCTATTTCAAATCTCATTTGAGTCTTATAATACAGTAAGATCGGATTCCAGGGCCCAAAGGATTGGTTTTTTTATATTTTTCTTTGGATGCTGCAACATGCAAGTATGGAATAATTTATTGTTACTGTATTCTATTTAATTGAAATGAAGATTGTTTTGATTATGGGATCTGGGATTAAGTTTCTGTTTCATGGATTTGAATTATTGTAGATTGGTAGTATGGAATAATTGGTTGTTACTGATAGCTGTATTCTAATTATTTGAAATGAAGATAGTTTTGATTATGGCTTCTGGGATTAAGTTTCTGTTTCATGGATAGGAGTTATTGTAGAATTGCAGTGCTTGCAATACCGTGACAAATTGCAGACTTTGTGGTGTGGATTGGCGTGTAATTGGCTTTGGACATGTTCTGATGTTGTTGTAGTCGTTTTCTACAGGTTAGGAAGGTTGATATGCTTGAAGGGGTTAGTATTCTCCGATCTGAAAAGGTGAAGGATGAGCTCGTCCTAGATGGCAATGATATTGAGCTTGTTTCACGGTCGGCAGCTTTGATCAACCAGGTCTCTTTCTCTCTCTCTTTTCGTGTGTGAGTGTGTGCTAGCATTTCTGTACATACTAGAATATGTACTCATGAGCATTAATCACACTGTAGTATTCTTTCTTGCGCAATATAGAGTTGTTGTTCCTGTGGATGAGAAAGATGCATCCTAAGTCACTGGAATTGCTTTCATGCTCTTACCTCCTCTCTTTTGTACAGAAATGTCATGTCAAGAACAAGGATATCCGAAAATTTCTTGATGGTATCTACGTAAGTGAGAAGGGCACTGTGGTTGAGGAAGAATGAGGGGAGCGATTCCAGTTGCACCAACTTGGTGGGAGTTCCGTTCAAGCTTCTTTTTTAAATCTTTTGGGTTTTGAAAATTTTTTCAAAGCATAACATCAGTTGGTTATTTGCTAGAGTTTCTGTTCTTAGAAGTTTTGTTATGTGACGGGATTGCGTTTGTATTTTCTTGCTATGCCCTTGTAGTACAAATATGTCTTACATGATGAAGGCAAGAAGGTAGACAGGAGTGGATGTTTTATATTTTATTTATCTGAAGAATCTTATTGAACAACATATTATAGAACTCGTTTTTCTTTAATTTGATGAAAGCTCAGGCAGATGCGGTCATAATTGTTTAGAAAATAGGTCAATACTTTATGTAGCTGCGTCCTTGCCTATTTTTGCCTTCACGTTTGCTATCTATAACCCGCCTAAAATCTGTCTTGCATTGCATCTTCCTTCACCGGTTTGCAAAATTAATGAATAGTGGTGAAATAACAAAAAAAATTGAATGTTATCCATGCTAAGGGTACTATAATTGAACATGAGATCATGCCTATCATCCAGCTCTACTTGCTCCTCCAAATTTGCCAGTATAACTCCTGTTTTGAGCAGCAGAAAAAATCTTATTCTAGAATTTTTCCTTGTCGCTTGTAATTAAACCATGCAATTCAAGGTGTTTCAACATCAATGACAATTGCAAGGATCTTCAGTCCACGGAAAATGATCTTCCTCTTACAGTCAGAGCTCCAACCACTATCAATGCCAATCAAACAATAGGAAGAGGTGCATGCACCTAGAAGGCTAGAGGCTACCATGGCTTAATTCTACAGGAAGAGGAGTGCGTTACGTCACGATCCCTCCTCTGCAAGATCTCCTTGCCGTCAAGGCTCTTTTTTTTTTCTTTCAAAGAAGTTCAAATGTATTTCTGTGTGCGGTGGGTAGCCAGTAGCCACCACAGCCCATTGGTACCTTACTGCCGTAAATCAGAAGGCTGACATGGTTAGCTCTGGCCGTGTGCCATCTGGTACATGACAGGTCCCATTGGCATATCATGCCATCCAACAGTGGCAGACAAGCTGCATTCACGTGGCGAGTCAGAAAGCTCTTAAGGGTTCAATGATTAACAACATTTGTTTTCAGACATTGAAAAAACGGAATGCCACGCTGAATCACACCAAAACCAGCAGCTCCTTCTCTCAAATCAATGTCTTTTCAAGTGAAATGATCATAGTGTACTTAACAAGAAAATCTAAAATAATTTCATAGCTAGCAAATCTAATTACTATTCGAACCAACTTTCAAAGAATTAATTGCCGCTACCAAACTCTAGATAGATCAGGAATATAAGTGGCCCGAATACATAAATGATGCAAAGGAAAACACATGAACTGTCAGCATGGGCATGCCATGGTCCCAAAACACCAAAGGCTTATGGCCCTACCCTTCAGAAAATTTGTCTTTAGCACTCAGTTGAACTGCAATGAGATTACACCATTCCACTTGGTACTGTTCTGTTGCCTTCTGAGCAAGGCAATTCCATTTCTGTTTCCTTTCCCTATTAAATTCCTTGCTGGGGGTGTTCGTGTATTTGTGCCATACCTTCTTCTTGCCTTGTATTGATTAGAAAGTTCTAGTAGACTTGGATTGGTAGCCTCCTGAACTCAAGTGGACTCTATTAGGCCAAATCAACTTAGTGGGCAGAAAAGCCATTCGTCTATTTACTATTGTGGGGCCTAAATCTTGAACTCTCTTCATTCCAGTCCCTCTACAGTATACCACAGATTCATAAGACTCCCCCTTCATTAAATTTTGGAACGCCTAGCAATGTAGATGGAGCCTAAAGAGGTGTCTGCATCTGAAATCCATGAGCACCTCCCTTACTTACCTTCTCCTACTACATCCAATAAACCAGTCAGCTTTTCTGTATTTTTCCCAAGCTGTAATGCTTTCACTGCAACAGCCCTCATCAACTTATCCACTCCTTTTCACTCTTCAAAAAGACAAGTAACGTAAGCACCCTCTGGGTCCATGCACTCAACATTTTTATCTCATCATCATATTCCTGGGATAAACACTCGAATTGTCATTTGTTGTCTTGGCTAGCAAGACGGTAAAAGCTTAGTGGATGAAAGATTTGATTTTGCTTAATTTAATAATTTTTATTTGATTATTTTCTCGAAATAGAAAAAATAAAAATATAAAGATAGAAACAACAAGTCTTAGGATATAAGAGATGAAAAGGGTGCTTGGCAGTGTGGTAGCGGTTGCTTTTCAAATAACTTTTTGTGTCGAAATGTATGCCAATGATGTTTTTTTATTTTTTAAAAATTATTTTTAACATCAGCACATCAAAACGATCCAAAACGTACAATTCATATTAAATTTTAGAAAAAAAAAATTTAAATTTTTTGGGAACGCGGCACTGCGTTCCCAAACATGTTCGAAGACAGTAAATCTCTTCAATTAAACATGTTACACTAACAAGATGCATCATCATGTGTATAGAAATTAAGGGTTGCCGAGCCTATCATGTTTAGTGGCAAAAATTAAATTAACGGCAAAAATTAAATCAACTAATTCTAAGAGGTGAAATTTAATTAGTCTGATTCTAGGTTTGCTCCTTATATGTCACCGGTTCGAGTTTTACAAATCTCAGAGCTATTGAAAGTTTACATAGTTATTAACTTTAGGGCCTGTAAGATTAGTCGAGGTAAGCGCAAACTGACCCGAATAACCACATTAATAATACAATTAAATTAACTAATCAACTTGGTGAATGGGCAGATGATAAACATCTAATCATTGACAACCATCCAACCACACATCACTAATGCTCTTATTAATGCCATATCTATCTTGATTAGTTCAGCCCTAGCTCCATAATCGTTACATCATTGACCTTATCATAATTCATCCAAGAGGCAACCATGTGGAGCTCACATCAACCCTCCTTGCAAATGATACTTTGCCTGTACATGATTTTAACCCTAAGTTTTTACTGTTTTGTATCAAATCGATCTAAAAATATCCAATAAATATTAAAAAAATATTGATTATCAGGCGTAGATAAGATAGAAAACAGAGTGCCGAGCAATATTTTATTGTTTTTATTGGTGAAGTGACATTTTCTTTTGCGGGTGGAGGGACAGTTACTGATAAGGGTCTGCTTGGGTTCAAAAAAATATTAGGTGTGCTGTAAAAGCTATGAAGAAAAAACACAAACCACAAGGACCCCACATGGAGCCGTTTCTTTACTTTTTCGAACCGTTTCTTTTGTTAAATTGTGCATGGACAGTAGTTCTACGAAGAGATGGTGTGGAAAGAATATTTTTTTATTTTAAAAATAAATTTTTTTATTTAATGTTATGATGTAGAGTATTTTTTAAAATAATTTTCATTTAAAAATATATAAAAATAATTTATTTTTAATATTTTATATTAGCACATTAAAACTATTAGACAACACAAAAAAAAAATCAATTTAATATTTTTTCATATTAATTATATGTTTGAAATGCTAGGGTGAAACATAATGTGAAATAAATAACCTTCTTTTATGTTTTTTTAATTGGTTTTTTATTTATTGTGAAATGCTAATTAATCAAACGCAATATTGTATTAACTGAGAAGGAATTAATAATCTTATTCTCGTAATATATACGAAAACTGATACGTACGAGAATACTAAAATGATACGAAAATACGCAATTATTTTTAAAAAGTAAAAACCTCGAGTGCTGGAATGCATTTCTTGATGCCTATAAAATCATCTCGGTCTTTGCTTCCACGCAATCTCTCCTTTCCTCTTTCCTTGTGAAGCTGATAAATCCATCTCAGGGCTCAAGCATAACTGGCAAGAACTAAAAATCCCACGTTACAAAATACGCAAGAAAATTTAAGTTCCAAAATGAGACCAGCACCACTAGAAGAAGAAGCAGCGAACATCAGTCATCTATCTCCACCACCACTCCATTCTAGAGCTCCATCATGTGATCCTCAAGTTCATAGCTGCAAATGGTGGCCTTACTCAAACTCAAATGATTTTGGAGCCAACACAGCTATGATCCTCATCATTCTCCTCTGTGCACTCATTTGTGCTTTGGTTCTCAACACAGCTATTCGATGGTTCTTGCGAAGCAATAACAATAACTCATCAGACCGCCTTGGCGAACTTGAGGAGCAGAGGAAACCCAAAGATGAGGCAGACATGGCAACGCTAGTGCTGGCTACGACACAGGTGTATTCTGCTGGAATGAAGCTTGGTGGGGTGGAGGCAGATTGCGCAATTTGCTTGTCAGAATTCGTGGAGGGTGAGGGGATTCGGGTGTTAGGGAGATGTGACCATGGATTCCATGTCCTTTGTATAGAAAAATGGTTGTCTTCTCATTCTTCCTGTCCTACTTGCCGCCGTAGTTGTCTTGCTTCCTCCCCCACTTCACCAGAACCTGACAATTGTGGCGCAGGAAATGGCCACGACAGCAACTCTTCTCAATCAGCAGAACCTGAAAGAGCTGCAGACAATCTGAGCACTAATGGAAACATACCTGTGTAGCTGGTTCTTACAAAGGACAGATTTTTGGTTTTGTTTTCTTCTTCTGATCAGATTCTGTAATCTTCAGCTACATATTTCTGCATTCAATCTCCTTCCCTTTCACATTCCAATCCCACCCATTTGATTTAGAAACCTCTGAAACATTACAATCTCTCAGTAAGAATTACAAGGGCCATAATCATGTAAGATAGCTCTTAAAGAAAATTCTAGTAAATGGGATTTCCTTTGTTTATGGTAAGGACACCAAACATGAATCTTATGTAGAACCAAAGCTAACATAGCTCAACTGATGTCCATATCCCTCTCCTCTTTAAAGGTCTCGAATTCGAACCCATGTCAATACAGAGTAGTTGAGATACTTATTATCCAATAAAACTTGTATGATGTTAAGTTCTTCAAACACATGGTCCCTTTCAGTTTCAAAGAAGATGAATCGATAGCGCTACCATGTATTGAATGTCTTTTGGCTAATGCCAAGATTCTGGTCCCGTTTGTTGTCTGTTGCTGAATGGTAAAGAAGCTTAGCGTTCAACTCACTACCAGCAAAGAATTATTCTTTCATCGCTTTGCGTGACCGTTAAATTCCCTAGTTCCTAGCAAGCAACTTTTTCAAGCCTTTTCAATGAACTTTCTGTAAGAGGAATATGAGCCGCTTCTTTCCTTAATCATCATATCTTTCAAAAGCATCAATGCAAATGTGCAATCTTTTCCTTTCCTTAGGAATTGCTTGGCCGCAAAACTGACTAAAACCCCTCACCCTGCTTCAACTACATTTCTATGTGAATTCTAGTGATGGCAGAGATGTATGTACTGGACGTATTTCCACAAGTTTACTTGCATAAAAAATGAGGGCTTGCACACCTCCTTCGGCACAAGTCAGTCTAAGAACATCTCTACAGATTTCATAACTCACAGACACAAACAAGTTCCAAAGAAAACAGAGAGAAAACTGAAAGAATGTAGTGATCGAACACATGTTATAAGAGTGAGAAAGAGAACAAATCCAAAGAAGATCAAAATCAAGCCAAACAAGCCATACTACTCAGTTTTGACAGTACAAAACCATAATGATAAAGGAGGGATGGGAAAACAGGGAGATAAAACACAATTGCATCTCAATTCCTATGAACAATGGAGGGTCCTGATTCATGGTATGCTGCCTTCGTTAATCAACGTCTGCAAGCGACAGAACCCAAAAGAATCCAAATTACAATCTACAATAAATTGCCTGAATAAATTGCCTGAATAAAACACTGAGCACCATATAAACAAAAACAGAAAGTAGCACGCATCCCAGACCAAATAAAAAATGAAAAAGAACCATTAGGTGGTGGTCCAGTGATAAGAACTTGTAATTAAGAGGTTTGTTTTTTCTGTGGTCTCAAGTTCGAGCTCTGTGGTTGCTCATATGATGACCACTGGAGGCTTACATAGTCGTTAACTTCAGGGCCCGTGAGATTAGTCGAGGTACGCGCAAGCTAACCCGAACACCCACATTAAACTAAAAAAAAGAAAGAGCAAGTAGCAGAGGAAGAAAAATAACATACGTGGAAGCTTCAGAACATTATAATATGATTAATAAGCATGTGTAATGACCGAGTCCTATAGTTTGGTTCTTTTCTTCTTACCATTGCCAATTATCCCAGATCCTCTCCCCACCAATGGAAGTCAAATGTTTGCTTTGTCCCTTTCCTCTATGCCATAGGCTCCCTTATGGTTGCATGAGTAGAATAATGGGATCTCTAGTGACTTCAAGTTTTGTAGGCTTACAGGCTAGGGATCACTTAAACATATGAAATATCAAATATAACAATAAAATGGAGAAATTAGGTATAAAACAGAATCATCATGGGAGAATATGATATATACCTCCTGGAAAATGCCGAGGGAAGCCAGCATAGATCCTCTAATCCAAGCACTGTACTTTCTTTTCACACTTCATGATCAAATCGTAAGTGATTTCGTGAATTCCAGGTGCTTCCATGCCAATGAGTGATGGTTGAAATGGGACTTCAGGGCAATGGAAAAGCTCTGTACCAATGGAGATAACCTGGCCATCAGGTAGCTCATGGCCCTTCTCAATTGATGAACTACTTTTAGCAGTTTCAATTTCCTGCTCCTAATCAAAGGCCACATACGCAATCCTCTCCTTGATGTCACGAACAATTTCCCGTTCAGCAGCTGCGGTGAATGAGTGCCTAATCTCTGCAAGGATCATCGTCAAGGCATTTGTTAAATTCCTTCCAGCCAGATCAATCGTATGAATTGCATGAGGAACTGTACGTTCATAGATGGGAACTGTGTGACTAACTCCACCACCAGAATCCAACACAATACCTTGCAAGGATGGCAAATATAGACAAATTTGAAGAGAACGAGATAGAAAATGGAGAAGGGTTCTCTGATATATACATTCCCTACTCACCTGTAGTACGTCCACTAGCATAAAGGGATAGCTCTGCTCCAATAGCAACGTGCATGTCAGGAACATCGAACATTTCAAACATGATTTCTGTCATTTTTTCCTTGTTAGCCTTAGGGTTCGGGGGAGCTTTAGTCAGGAGCACAGGATGTGCTTCGGGAGCCACATGAAGCTCATTGTACGAAGTGTGATGCCAAATCTTTTAAACTCCATCTCATTTCATGTCTAATGTGATCATTTAGTCTTCAATTTCGAATCAGATGAATAGCAGATCCTTGAGAAAGGTGACTGTACTTTTAGTAGGATAAATTGGTTTGTTCTTGTGGTAATATCAAGACTTCATAACTGATAATTTTTAACAGAATTTATATTTGAATTTTATTTGTAATTTGAATGTGAATCCTACTCTGATTCCTTTTTTTAAAGCACCGTATCTGTTTATTTCTGTAATTGAAGCTGCGTTTTTTACCAACCACATATTCAATTCTGTTTAGTTAATTAAAAAACTAAATGATTTTGCATAGATTCATTGTTTGTGATAATGACAGTGGAATGATTAAGGTGCTGCATTGTGAAGAAAACCCTTTCCAGTGCTCAAAAGTAACCCTTCATCTCGATCTTTCTCCTTCAACAGGCAGGTTTTGCTAGAGATGATGCGCCAAAGGCCCTTTTCCCCAGCTTTGTCGCATTGGACATGAAACGGGGAATTTCCTATGCCCAAAGAGGTAACACAAACCATGATCAGCTTATTGAGCACAAGATAGATCATGCCAGCAACATTACTCACTCATTTTCCTTGTTCCACCAGAGCAGATCACATACTCAAAGACATCATCATTCATCAGCAACAATCCATATCCACCAAAAATAACTCAAGAGAAAAGAAAACCTAATCATTGTCTATTATCATGCAAGTTTCAATGCCAAGGAGAAACGATCAAGAACCAATAAAGAGAATTCCATGATCCAACTGAAAACAATAAAGCAGGATATATCAAAAGTAAAGCATCTCAATTCTTGAATATAGCAAAGAAACATCATAAACAACTTAAAAGTATTAAACAATATATTTATCTTGATTTATTTATTAATGGTAGAATAATATTTTTACCTTAACCTATATATTAGCTCTTTGTATTTATGTTAAATGATGTATTTTTTACAAATTAATTAAGGAGAATTCTAGCCTTCCTCTCTTTCGTGTTTATATTTATTTTGTGTTAATTGAATTGTTCTAACATGGTATCAGAACTGATTTTATAAAATGAGACTTAATTTCAAATATAATTTTCAGGGATCTAACTAGTATTTTATCTGGAACGAGGCTTATCCTGCCTGGACTTGTCCAAATTGTTCTAACATGGAACGAGGTTTATTCAAAAATTTTTTTGGAGTGATATTTTATTTTTCGTTTCTGTTAAATTTGATATTTCATTTTTTCTTCAGTTTTTACAATTAAATATTTATATTTAGTTTCTGCAATTATTTTAATATTTTATCTTTCTTTAGTTTATGCAATTTAATATTTACATTCGATTTTGCAAATTTAGATTATGTTTTGAGCGTAATCTTACTTAGGGCCCAGTCCTATACTTTCTTTCATCATTCATGAACAGGGTGGTCCTGATTTTTTATTTTAATGCGTGGTCCTGGCTCATGAACAGGGTGCGTGTTTAGTTAGCCCACCCTACCTGCCTGGACTTGTATCAATCCTGTGCGATCCTCGTTACTGAGCAATGAAATATCCATTTGATGAATAATGGATTTTTGCAAAATCCCCTTCACCTCTGCAAGATCAGGCCTGTCAGATTCACACAGATCGTTGCCTACTATCTTCCCCTCCCCTTCATTCCAGCTATTTCTTTAACAAAGCCGAAACCGGAGCTAGTCAGATATAGATAGGCCACCCCACTCAAACCAACCCGAGGGCCTAATATTGTGTGTTTGTGTCAAGTTGTTGTTGTAACTTGTAAGAATCAAAGGTTCAATCAACTTTAGAAATCGGAGAAAAAACCCTTACTAGCAAGAGAGTTTTCTGTACAACGACGATGACCAGCATTTGGTTCCTCCTCTATTACCACAACCTTCAAAGAATAAGAGGAGCATGCTGAATATTATTTATTGATGAAAAAGAGGAGCATGCTAACCGAGCGTAGCAGGCTTCTGGGCTTTCATTATTCATCAATGAAGGTTTTATTCTGTAATGAAAGACAGCCCCTACAATATAATTTACTCGTATCGGGTGAGGCGGGCTAATCACAGATTCACAGTGAGCCAGGACGATGCTAATAAAACCTAAGAAATGAGGGCGAACTCTAAGAACATTCACGCATTTTATTTCATTTCTTTCCGTATACATAAGTAAACTTGACATGAAAAGACAGGGAAAACAAAGGAAAAGGGTGAAAGATTGTAGTGATCAAATACATTAATGCTCTTCATGAGGCGATAACTTGGAGAAGATAAAAGACAATCTATATATGATTACACATACCAACAAGGACGTGTTTCATATAGTAACTATGAGGGGGAGAACAAAATCAAAGAAGATCACAATCAAGCCAAAACAAGCCATATTACTCGGCCTCACAATCCAAAACCATATTGATAAAGGAGGGATGGGAAAGGGGGCAGGCAAAATGGATTTGCATATCTAGAAGCACTTCCTGTGAACAATGGAGGGTCCTGATTCATCATACTCAGCCTTTGATATCCACATCTGCATGGAACAGAAACCAAGCAAATAAAAAATTAAAATCTAAAATCAATTGCCTGGATAAAAATGCTGAAAGCCAAATAAAAATAGACAGAAAGGAAGTAGAAACTACAGAACAGTGTAAAATAATTAATCCAGTATATGTTATGACTTGGTTTTCTAATTTGGTTGTTTTATTTTGTACCAACTACCATTGCCAATTGTCTTGTGTGTGTTCTTCTCGCGCATGCTTGTACGTGTTTCTCAACTAATGGAAGTTAACGTTCGTTCTGTTCTGTTCCATTACTTCACCCTTTAGCCTCTTTTTTGCAAGCACGTGATTCTGGTGACCTTAAACTCTTTCGAGCTTTTGGGTCAAGAATAACTTTACCATTTGCAACATCAAATACAACTATAAAAAAGAGAAAATGGAGATGTGCGATACATACCTGTTGGAAAGTGCTGAGGGAAGCCAATATAGACCCTCCGATCCAAACACTGTATTTTCTCTCAGGAGGAGCAACCACCTTGATTTTCATGCTACTTGGAGCAAGAGCTGTGATCTCCTTGCTCATTCGATCAGCTATTCCTGGAAACATGGTAGATCCACCACTGAGCACTATGTTACCATACAAGTCTTTCCTGATATCAACATCACACTTCATGATCGAATTATAAGTGGTTTCATGAATTCCAGGTGCTTCCATTCCAATGAGTGATGGTTGAAATAGGACCTCAGGGCAACGGAAACACTCTGCACCAATGGTGATAACCTGGCCATCAGGTAGCTCGTAGCTCTTCTCAATTGAAGAGCTACTTTTAGCCGTTTCAAGCTCCTGCTCATAATCAAGGGCCACATATGCAAGCTTCTCTTTAATGTCTCTTACAATTTCCCGTTCAGCAGTTGTGGTGAATGTGTAACCTCTCTCCGTAAGGATCTTCATCAAGGCATCTGTTAAATCCCTTCCAGCAAGATCAAGCCTAAGGATTGCATGGGGAAGTGCATAGCCCTCATATATGGGAACTGTGTGACTAACTCCATCACCAGAATCCAGCACAATACCTGAAAAGCACGCCACAAAAAGAAAGTTACAGGCAACTTTGAACAGCATTAATTTTTTCCTTGCAATTGAAAACAGAGATGAGTTCTCACATATATATGCATCCCATACACACCTGTAGTACGCCCACTAGCATAGAGGGAGAGCACTGCTTGGATGGCAACATACATGGCAGGGACATTAAATGTTTCAAACATAATCTGTGTCATTTTTTCCCTGTTGGCCTTAGGGTTCAGGGGAGCTTCAGTTAGGAGAACAGGATGTTCTTCTGGAGCCACACGAAGCTCATTGTAGAAAGTGTGATGCCAAATCTTTTCCATATCATCCCAGTTGCTAACAATCCCATGTTCGATAGGGTACTTTAATGTGAGAATACCTCTTTTTGATTGGGCCTCATCCCCAACATAGGCATCTTTCTGCCCCATTCCGACCATAACACCTGTATGCCTAGGCCGGCCAACAATACTGGGGAAGACTGCCCTTGGAGCATCATCTCCTGCGAAACCTGCCTGTTGAAGAAGAAAACAATTCAAAGTTATAAGCATGTTCATGTGAGCTTTGAAAGGCTCTCACAACATTGCAGCCCAAAAGGAAAACAAAATATTAAAAGACAACCACACTCACCTTAACCATTCCAGTGCCATTATCACAGACAAGAGGTTGAATTTCCTCACCTTCAGCCATGGTTTATAGTGATCCTGCAATTCAAGTAGTGCCATCTAGTCAAGGCAAAGAATCATAGCAAGGTAAAATAATATTTGGAAAAATAACCATAAATTCATCCTTCAACAGAAAAGACTGGTCTTTGGAAAGACAAAAGATTATTGTACTTTAACAATAAGAAAATGATTGCTTACATCATGGAGAAACAAACTTAAATGAAGGGCTAAGTACTTTCACTGAAAGCAAACTTGAGTAAGACAAAGGGCACACCAGCAACACAACAATTTAATTCTCTATTCATGGCCATGCCAAAACAAAGGCCAATGATCCCTACACCACCCCAAAGGTTAATGCAAATCCACGATCAGCTTAATGAACACAATAAAGATCACACCAGTCATAACAGTCACTGATTTTTCTCGAGCACAACACAAATCATGTGTGCAAACACTTGCGTTCAGAAAATCTCACATCTAGAATCAAGGTAAACATTTGTCTTAGATCAACATGCAAAAACAAGAAATCCAAATTGAAGACCCCAATAAAATAAGCATCAACAAATTGATATTTCCCAATAGAGTTTTAGGGCAATTTCTACAGCAGAGTTTTGAACATAAAGCGCTATAGCATTAAAAAAATAAAATCTTAATTTAGATAAACCAATTATTAATCTTGATCACTGTACTTTAACAATATGAGCAGACCTTTCCACATCACCAAGAAACAAAGTTTGAACAAAATGTTAAATACTTCAACTGAAAGCAACAAACAATCTGATTCCCTGATCATCGCAACAGCAAAACAAAGGCCAATGGTCCTAAGACGCGGTTAAGAGTTTTAGTACAATTTGTACAGACCAAAGTGCATGTCTTGAACATAAAACAACTAAGCATGCATCTAATGATCCTGATTCCGATAAATCCAGAATTGATCTTGATTTAAACAAGTTTCTTCACAAATTTTAGCACAAAATGCTCCGATCATTGACAGTGAGACTACAAGGCACAGATAAAACAATGATACAACAAAATCAGCACACAAAACACCAAGACCTACAAGTACAAAAGATCTAAAGGAAGAAAACTATGATCCAAGTAAAACCCATCAACAAAAAGCACTAATACTAGCCAAGAAAGAATAAAAGCTAAAGCAAACCCAATTCTTGAATAAAGCAAAGGAGCACTATAAACAATTTAAGAAACAAACTTTCTTTAAACAAACAACGTACCTTGAGATTCTGATAATATAGAAAACCAAAACTGAGAGCAAAGAAGAAAGAAACTCGAGTAAGAAAAAAAAATTAAAAAGAAACCCAAGTTTCTTCTGTTGTATACTCACAGCGTGTGCGTTCTCTAGAGAATGTGGTTGCTGCTTTTATATTAGAAGTGAGAGAAATTAAGAAAAAGTTGGAGTTTCTGGACTAATGAGATGGGAGTGAAACGGAGAGGGGTCACTTTCCTTTCTTTTCCTTCCTTTTCTTTCTTCAATCCCAAGGGAAAAAGTGCAGAGAAATAATGCTAAAAGCAAAAGCAAAAAGAGAGAAGAGAGGGAACAGGTGGGCATTGTGCCATTGGACTGACAGTGAAGCAAGTGGGGGATTTGCTTGCTTGACGCCTTGCTTTACTTTGGAGAATATCTACTGATGCTTTCCATTTTCTTCTTCTTTTTTCAACTTCAAAACAGAGGAGATATTTTTTTCTAAGTTGCTAAAGAAAATTGTACGACAACGGAAGAAATCGGTATGACTAAACCTGAGTTAGAAGGATAAATATGTAATTCTAGTAATCAAGTCTCAGCTATGATCATAATTAAAATAAAAAATATAAATAAATTTTGATTGAAGAATAAAATTAAAAAGAAATTAATAAAAAAATTAAAATAAAAAAATAAAGATTAAATTGTAAAAGTAATCTATGAAAAATTAATATTAAATGATAAAATTAAAACTAATAAAATTTTTATTAAAAATCAAGAATAAAAATAAAATCAATAAAATTAAAATTAAAATTGAAATATCAAATCAAATTGCTTCCAAGAATATTTTTAGGCGATAAAGATATTGTATATGTAGTCTAAAAAGCACGAGTGTTCACATGCGTCAAAACATTTTTTAATTTAAATAATATTTAATTTATAAAAAAGACTAAATTACCTTTTATAAAACCTTTAATAAGAAAAAAAAAATTATTATGAAAAGACCCAAGGCCCCCTTACACGCGATCTTTTTTTTTCAAAGGTAAAGTTATTATTTTATTGTAATTTAAAAAATAAAAAAATATAAATGCTCTTATTTTTATTATTTTTTTAAAAATAAAAAAAATATATATACCTCGATCAATCCTTTACTTATTTTTCAATACCCAATTAACTGTCGTTGATTTATGACTTTTGCCAGAATTTTTCCAAGGGTGACTGGCTGGTTCAATTGGCAATAAGAAGAATTATGAATTTATGTTAGGATTTATTCTTATTTAATATAATTTTAAATCTCAACTCTATTAAATACACGCTGGGATCCTTCCAAAGTATTTTTTTTTATTAAAATTTTTCAGAAAAAAATGCTAAATGTGAGACACATAAACTGGTCTGAATATATATTTTATCATCAAATAAAATAACAACATGGTTCATGTATTTTAAATAAATACAATCATAAATCTATATAGATTTGCTTCAAATTTACGAGATATAATCTATTTTCATAGATAAATCAAATTAAAAATATGAATTATTTAATTAAACATTTATGGTTTTTGAAAAATTTTATTTTTTAATTTTAAATTAATTTTTTAGTATTTTTGAATCGTTTTAATTTGTTTATATTAAAAATAAATTTTAAAAATTAAAAATATTATTTTAAATAAAAATATTTAAAAAACTTCCAAAACAGTCCCAAGTTCTACATCTCAACTCAATATTTTATATAAAAAAATATCTCAATCCAATTTTTTGAGATATGTATTTTTAAAAAATACAAGGTTTTTTTTTTTAGTTAACGTGGGCTTGCTTCTCATGTTTCGAACTCTCTCCATTGGGCAGCTCATATGACAGAACCTCTGTTTAGGCCTGTTGAAAATTCTACCATGGGCTAGGCCTCCTTTAATGAAATCAAGAACTCCATGAGTTCATGTCAGCAGTGGTCGGGGATATAGCAAGCTTTGCTGTTCATAGGTAAGAGGAAGAAGAAGAATGAGGAAAGTGAAGAAGGCTTTGAGTTTCATCTTGACAGTAGAATTTTGGAGGATGGGAATCTTTTGGACACTCTCTCTTGTCATGTCTTACTTCCAGTTGTTCTGGCAAAGGGTTTTTACTAAAAAGCCTAATGCTTATCCTCGTTGCCCGCCGCAAAGAATTGGGACTAAGAAACCCATTTGCGTGATTACTGGTGTAAGCTATGGATTTTAGTGGTTTTTTTAGTCTGGCTAAGCACAAAAAAATCTGTATTATTTTGGGTTTTAATCATTTTTCTTGTTTGTGTGTTGTTGCTGCCACAGGCTACGTCTGGTATTGGAGCGGCGGCAGCTTATGATCTTTCAAAGGAGGGGTTTTATGTTGTTCTTGGTACTCTGCTGATTTTAGTTCATGTTCAATTTGTTTCATTTGTGTAGGATAACAATGTCATGAATTGTGAAGATGAATGAATTTTAGTGACTGTTAGGAGAAATAATTAGGGAAGGATTGGAGTTGCATAATTGTCATTTGTTAAGTAGTTAGCTTGCTGATATTGTCTAATCGAAAAAGTTGTGATCTTTTTGTATGGATGGATTTGAATTGTTTGATTAATGAAGTAGAGTAACTAGTGTCTTGTATTGATATGTTAGTATTCTAGATGCTGCAATAAATTGACATCTGGATAATGGTCTCTCTTCTAATCATGCTAGAATCATTTTTTCACACCATCTTTGAACAACAAAAATTCTCCTATCAGTTCAAAAACTTGTTGCTGAAACTCATATTATATATGCAGTTGGAAGGTCATCCCAATTGCTATCTAAGGTATGTAATCCATGCCGTTAGTGACTGGTCTATATTATTTATGTCCATGCTCCACATTGAATTTTTCTTTAAGTTTTCTTGTACTTATGGCATTGCTTGTGTGACAGATGATAGAATGGATACACAAAAAGAATAAGGATGCCTGTGTAGAAGCTTTTGAGGTTGACCTATCATCTTTCCAGTCAATCTTGAAGTTTAAAGACTCACTTGAGAAGTGGCTATTAGATTCAGATATGCACGTTTCTGTCCAACTCTTGATAAACAATGCTGGGATACTGGCAGCTTCACATCGTCTCACAGAAGAAGGCTATGACCAGTAATAGAAATAAAACTACTGTGTTTTCAGTTCCTGTTTCTTTCCTGGTTAGATTGAGAATTTCTTGGTGATAAGCTATCCTGTTTTTGCAAGGATGATGGGTACAAATTACATTGGTGCCTTCTCTTTGACCAAACTTCTCCTACCGCTTCTCAAAAACAGTCCTATTGGCTCACGGATAGTAAATGTCACCTCCTTTACACATCGAAATTGTAAGGACTTTTATAGTCACTCTATATGAAGCATATTTTTGAGGATTAGATGATTGGTTTTTAGGCATCTCTTTAATAGATTATCAATGGTAGCTAGTTGTCTGCATCAGCGATTATCTGTCATGTTTTCAATGAAGAATGAATTTTGTAATGACAGTGCTTACTTTGTTACTTGCACACGGCCTCATCCTGTTTGGAAGTGTCTTGTTCTTAAATTTCTTTTCATTTCGTTCTTTTTTTGAGCGATAAAATCCTTTTTCAATTTTTTTATTAGCAGCATTTCTAGTGAGGAGTGCAAAGCAAAATATTTTGTATTGCAATGAAGTTTACACAGATGTTTGATAAAAAAATGTAATTACATTTGCTCTTTTCTTTAGTATTTAATGTACAGATTGACAAAGAAACTGTTGTTGGGAAGTGCCTCTCGAGATCAAAACAGTATCCATTTTCTCATATCTACGAGTTCTCCAAGTGTAAGCCATAACAATCACACTATACACAAATGGATTGTGTTTTATCTTGTTTCTAATAGTCAAATGTCATTTGTGGCGTTAGTATGTCTCCTGATGTTCTCATATGAGCTTCACCGGCAACTTCACTCGACAGATGAATCTTGCAAAGTCTCTGTCATGTATGTATTTTTTACTTTGGCATGTTTGTTTCTTGGTTATTTAATTACTGCATTCAAACTTTAGAGTGGAAATTAGATGTTAATTCTATTATTATCACTGTTTGAATGTACTCATGTATTCCTACTATCCTTTCTTCATCTGTTTGCTAGTGGCTATGTATCCACATATTTCATCCTATGCATACAAATCATTTGTTCTCATGCATAAGCATCTCATTTGTCTTAAGGAATGTCTAGTCTTCTGCTTTAGTATTTAGATTCCCTTTTCACTGAAATGTTAAAAATATCATGTTCTTTGTCAAAATAAAAAATTATGTTCATGATTACTTCAAACTGAAATTATTTCTTTTGGTTCTGTTTACTATTGAAGTGCAGCCGATCCTGGAGCAGTGGAAACCAATATCATGCGAGAACTCCCTTCTTATATTTCCCGTATGACATTTATAGCGCTCAACCTTCTGGGCCTTTTGCAGTCACCTGAAGAGGGGGCTATCTCTGTTATTGATGCTGCTCTTGCTCCACCAGTAAGATCTTGCGGTTGCTCTCATGTTTAATAATTTAATCAACCCTTTTTCTGTCCTTGTGGTGATTTTGAACCTTGGGTAAAATGCATGGGTATTTCCTTGATGAAAATTAGAAATCATCGTCTGAGAAGGATCAGTCCTTGGATTCTTGTGGTTTAAAGAAGCTGATATTATAGTGGTTGGTTACTCTGATGTAGAGTGAGGATTCTGGTACTTCTCTTCTTTTTCTTAAAAATGCTTATCATGAACAGAACATTTGTGAGGATTTTTTGTGGTTTTTTAGTTGATTTTGCGACAAAAATAATTCTTACCTCTTTTTTGGTTGAGAACTATAAGAGTTCGGTAATGATTCCTCTTGCACATTTGTGATAGGAACACCATCTTGAAGGCATTTCAAACAGGAAATTCTGTTTCCTCGCCCTTTTCTCACTGTTCATTGTTATAGAGAGAGATCTAATTTTATCCAGCAAATTCAAATTAACCTGTCATCTGTCATTTTTTTTCAGCAAACTTGTCGTTTTGTTCATCTCAGGAAATATCTGGAGTGTACTTTTTTGGTGGAAAGGGCAGGACTCTGAACTCTTCCGCACTTTCACGCAATATCAGACTTGCAGAGAAGCTTTGGAGATCTTCAAGCGACCTCTTTTTAGAGTCAAAACTCGCTTCTGCTAGAACATACACTTCATGAATTGTAAGTCAGAGGGACACACTATCATGAACAAAGGAAAAGATACAAGTGTTTATGCAAAAAGGGTTTTTATTTTTCTGCATAATCCACAAATATGAATCGAGTGAAAAATAGCCATTGAAATGTCTATAAGAGTTGAGGAATACAAAGAATGATATACCTTGTGTGTCTTGCCATCATAATGATTCCTAGGATTCAATGATACACTTGTTAGATACTTGGTGCTGTTTGGTTATTGTCTCTTGTCTCGTGATAAAAGAGATAAAGACAGTTGAGATTGAAAGGACATGTCCCCCTGTCTTTCCTGTTTTGAAAGGATAAAAATTCACTTCAAAATTGTCCAGTCTTTGTCCCTCCAACCAAACCTTTCTGTATTTGTCTCATGTATTCTAGGACACTAACAAAACGCAAGATATCATATCCAAACCTTTTCATGTGAGCATTTATATATGTTGTGTTGGATTTTTGTAGATATTTAGAACTGAAAAAACTGAGTAATGGATGGTAGTAAAAATCTCTCCATTTCTTTTCCTTTTTTCTTCTTTTTTTTTGAAGATGGAAGAGTGATTGCATTAAACCTCTTGGAGTGATACAAAATTTACTGGTCTTGAAATGGATGATTGTTTAGACGCATGTCGCCCGCAACCACTCCATAATAGAAAAGATGAGCAGCTTCTCTACAGGAAGCTGCAGAAAGGGCTTTTCTTGCCCTCTAGTGCTTTATTAAAAAATTAGAAGAGATTCAAAATACAAACAAGTCATAAACCGTCTTCAAAGGTCTTCAATCCTAAAACATTCCATTCCACATTCAAGGAATGAAAAGATGTTTAGGATAAATTGTAAATACCTTAAGAACAAAGACCAAACATGCAAAAAACGAAACTTGAAAGGCCAAATTAATTTTTATTGTGCCTTTTTGAACAACATAAATAAAAGAGGCTCTGTTTTTTAATATTAATTTTGTTTCTTGTTATTTCAATTTTTATTTCAAGAATAACATAAAATTGAGTTTCATAAGCCATGTTGCAAATAGATATACAACATTAAATGCAAGGTTACATTGTTTCATAAAACATCACACAAGCGGAAAGCATAAATGGAAAAAAAAGAAGAAAGACTGAGCCTTTGCTTGGAAGCATATCCTATCATAACAATGGAACACAAACTAACCAATCACAGCAAAATTGAAAAGAAATAAGCAGAAACATGGGGTTAGTCCATCAGGGGCATAAAAAAGAGCTAAGAAGCAAAGATATGAAAAGAAGAAGATGAAAAAGCTGATCAGATGACTGAGGATGAATGCTTACCACTAAACTCATGAATATGTTGAGACTTGAGAAGGTTATTCCAAAACCCTTATGAAGGGTCGAAGGACATCCTTAGCATTACTCCATTATTCGAAGAGAAGGGGGAGGAGATGGTTGGACATTGTCAAGCAACGGTAGAGAGAGTGGCATGATCCTCAGGTTCAGACAATGCTTTACGGTAATGTTTTGGGAGGCTGTAATGGCTTGATTGGCAGATACTGCTGCTTTATTCACCCACCTTACCTCCCCTTCTGTTGCTATTATCTCCTCCATTTCCCAGCAATTCTTGTCTCCAATCTCTTTCACGTTTTGGAGGTTTGGCAGCAGCAAGCCAAGAGGGAAAAACTTCTTTGCACCTAGACAACGACAACAGTGAAGGGTTTTAAGATGCATTCAGCATTAACATTTTTTTCTTTTATATATGAGCCTGTTTGGCAACGCTGTATTTTTGGAATTTTTTTTTAAATTTTTTTAATATATTTATCTTAAAAATAAATCTTAAAAAAATAAAAATATATATTATTTTACATATCTCAAAACAAAAAAATACTTCAAAAACATCTAGATCAAAACAGAGCATCACGGACAAATCGAGGAGAGAATATGCATTCAAAGGGATGGACTTGTCCATTGCATTTCACTGACATTTGCAAGGATAGGACAAATTGTATATTTACCCATGAGTTTAGGGACTGGAATGAAGATTATCCAAACTATAAAAAATAGCAAATCCTCCACGCGAGTCTCACGTGATCATAATTGCCAGTCTAGTGTAAAACCCTGCTACAAATACCTTCAGCGCTGCCAAAACAGAGGAGAAATCAAAATCATTCAGGCCAAGTTGGAGGTTCAATAAGATGTGGTTTCGTGGAGGAGTAGGTGGTGGTGGTGGTAGTAATATTGGGTCAATTGTAAAAAATCAAATAGTGAGGCATTTCTCAAGAGCAAGAGCAGTGGATGTGAAGAGGATAAACCCTAAGGTTCCATTTTCTGAAGCTGCTTCTATTGCTCAGTCTCTTTATCAAGTCATCAAAGAACATGGTCCTCTCACTGTTTCCAATACCTGGAATCAAGCCAAGGTCACTTCTTTCTCTCTCTTTTAATGTATTAGTGTTAGGATTTGTTATAAATGTGCGTGTCTGTTCTTGTTTTGAATGATTCTTAGTGTTCTCTTGATTGGTTTGTTGATATTCTTGATGGGTTTTCTGTGAAATGGGAGAATATTTGACTTGAAATGGTTCAAAAGATGCAAACTTGGTTGGTAATGATTTCAGATTCTTGCAGAAGTTGGGTGCTTCATTTCAGGGAATGTGATTGTAATTATTATGTTATAATTCAAGAGCATTGCTTTTGTGTCCTTGGGTAGATATGGATTATGGAGGCTTGATGGGTTTGAGTTTTAGGTTTCTGCAATGAGTTTGATTACTTGAATGTCTTATAGGATGTTTTGGCTCTTATGCATGTGCAATTGTAGAATTTATCTAGTGAGTTTATGGTTAATGGATTTGTAATCTATCTAGTTACAACAGATGTTTTTGTTCGTTCATGTGATGTTTCATAGAGCTGAGAACATCAGCTTGTTGACATAGAATTATGAATCGCGATGAACATTTCAGCATCAATTTTGGATTTTTAGCGAGAAAAAAATGTGGCAGTGAATGGCCTTTTCGCCCCTACTTTTAGCTGAAACTGCACACTTCCTACTGCAATCACAATTGAAGAAGAGTACACATGTTCTCCAACTTATCTAGACAAAGAGATCTTAAATGTTACTTCTTTGACCTACACCACTTGGCTTTTCAATGTCTTTTCCGTGCTGTGGTTGCAAATTTAGGTTTAACCAAATGATGAACTTATCTGGCTGTTGATGACATTATGTTCTTTTTGCATTAAAATTTACCTTGTACCCAAATCTATTATTATGTTTTTGTAATAGTACATCGCTAGTTACATTCAGGAAAAGTCACTAAAGAGATAGTTCGATCGTAATTACATTTCTTTGTCCATTTGTGGGCTTCACATTTTACTTGCTGTTGTATAACAGGAAGCAAATATTAGTGGATTAAATAGCAAAACACACATGAAGATAATGCTTAAATGGATGAGGGGGAGGAAGATGCTGAAGCTGTTCTGCAACCCTAACAGCAAGAAGTTTCTGCACTGCAGTTTACCAGAAGAACCACGAACTGAACAATCAAATAGCGCACCAGAACTGAATCTGCAGACCAAGAGGAAGCCTTCCAAGAAGAAGACTTCAATAAAGAGGAAAAAGCAACACAAGTAGCACCGGCAGGGACCATTGCTAAATTGAGGAATGCATATTGGAACTCGCGACGCCCAATCTCTTTTTTGTGATTTGATGCTCCATTTGGATGGATGGTTCTTAATGCCTTGCATCTGTTGTGATTGTTCTTCATCATTTTGTTTAACATATCGGACCTTCACCCCTTGTCGGAACAATTTTTGTATTTCCATGTTTCTTGATTCTCTAGAACAGTTGTAATAAAGTTGAAAGATTTAGCAACTTGGTCCTGATTATGCTTTTGTGTGCATTACTCCTCAGTAAGTTAGGAAAGCCTGTGCTTGCTAGAGGACTGACTGTTCTTTCAATATTGGCATTTCTGATGGCACAGTATACTTGCGTTGGCAATGACAATTACTAGATTTGTATCCATGTATATAGCTATGAAACCAAGTAACAAGGGCCTTAGAATGACAGGAATATTCCACGTTTTATTACCCAAAATATCAAATACAATTGTTCTAGCTCTTGCTCAAAATATGTTGGTTTATTGAATAGGTATTAAATATTAAATTATTCTTAAAAAGAATAAATTAATTGTCAACTGAAAAGCTTTTCATTTTAATCTAGGATTTAAGATTTCATTTTCAAGTTTGTTAATATTTATTTTTTAATTTATTTGGTTATACGGATGATAATGTGAATAATACAATGTAATATTTAAAAGTAATGCACAAAGAATAAAAACTAGCATAGGAATTTCAAATACAATAAAAGAAATCAATTTCACTAAAAAAATAAAAATCAACTACTTGAAGGAAAAAGAAAGAAAGAAAAGCCAGTGATACACAGCCACATTAATCACACTAAATATATCACAATTTAGGTCAATACTGTACAAGCACAGCCCTCCTCCGTGACAAAGAAAAGAAAAGAAAAGAAATACCCTTGCATCACGCCTTCAGTACCAAGCAGTCATCAACTTTATTACAGGTAGCTTGCACATCCCAATCCTCCTCCTCCTCTTCATCCTCCAGCATGTACTTGCTGAAATGGTTGACCTTGAACTTCCACTCTCCTTTAACAGGGTCATAAGAAACAAATTCAGCGCCTTGGTCTTCAGCTTTTCTTTTGAGCATCTCCTTGTATCTCTCGATTTTTGGTCCTTCTGTGAACTGGCGTCCAGTCCTTTTGTCGATGCATTTTATGTTGAGAAGTGTTACCTCAGCAGGCTTGTTGAGACCCTGTCCGACAGGCGGTTTCTTGCTATCATCCATGTACACGATAACTTCACGGTTATTAAACTGAACAAGGGACTCAAGATCAAGCCTTCGAACATCTGTTTCAACCAGGAACTTGATGCTTCCATAGCCATGCCTTCCAACCACAAAATCCTTAACATGTTGGCAGAATCCTGGTCTAGCCCTCTCCTTGGCTGCCAGTTCCTGGATTCGAGGCTCGGTGAAATAGTCAGAACGTCGGAGTTTTGGCATTAGTGCCTCAATATCCGCTCCATGCTCATACACAATTGCAGCCTCACCAGCTCTGTGACCACTAAGTGTCATGTAGGACTCCTCTTTCTGAGTCGCATGATCCTCATGGACTCCATTAGGTTTCTGGTTGACTTTAACTTGCTCCTTGATTACACCATTCTCAGCTGAATTTTCTGCACAATAAGTAGGCATGAGCACAAGCAAATAAAAATAAAGGACTACAGAACCATTGCCCAAAGCAACTTTCTTCCTTTCAGTTAAATTAAAGAAATTGATTAAATAAGTATACAAACACAACCTACAACCTCATTAACAAATTCTGGCATTCTATTTGTCTGAGAGGTTAATAATGCACAAGATGTCTGCTATGAGGTAAAATTAAACATGCAATAAACGGAGAAAAGCTACGTTTCCAGGGAAAAGTGTGCCTGTTGGAGAAAATGGCATTAGAAGCTGAGTACTTCAACTTTCAGAAGACTTCCTCAGATGGAAGTTCTCAAATTGGTTGTCACATGAAGGGTGCACATTATAAAAGAAACAATATCTTACTATTTTTATCACCAGCAGTGGAACCATTTGAGGGACAAGCATCTTCTGATACTGAAAACTTTCCTGGATAAAAGAAGGTACTAGGCTAAATTTGGATTGTAACAATACAAAAAAAAAAAAATCATTTTTAAAGTAACAATAATGCAATATGATAACAAGAAATGGAAAGAAAATAAAGTCTCATGCACTGGAATAACCGAGTCAATCACAGTAGCCCAACCAATGCCAACACACATATACAGCAAGAGAATGATGGTAACATTATTCACTTGGAAATTTACCGTTCTCATATACAGGTGCTGATGCATTCAATGGAGATGCTTTCTCTGCACTTTCCCTTGAAGGCCACTGGTCCATAGGACGAATGACTAGAGCTCTTGGGTTTTCCCTTGGAATGAAAAGAGCATCTGCCTTCGGTGTGCTGGGTGTTTCTTCTTCATCACTGAAAAATGGAACCTGAATGCAATAGTTGGGCAAAGAAATAAGTCAATATGCAACCTCCCGTCCCTGTAAATCCAGTTATAGGTAAGGCAATCAAAAAAGCCATTTTAAAAAACAAATTTAGTAAATCTCATCACCTTTGGTCCATCATGCTTAGGATAATATTTCCTCATGGGCAACCTGATCCTCCTTTGTGACAAGTGCCTAGAAGTCAATAAAGATGATATTCTAATGGGAGAGGGTTTCTCAACAACCTGACAGAAAACAAAGAACCAGAATCACTGTTATTTCTCCAATTAAATTTTGTAGACACAAGAATGACAGGGAATAACACAGAAGCATAATAAAGAAGTGGCAAATCTTATTTACAAAGTAAAAAATCAACGACACCCTAGAGTATACAAATTCAGGACAGTTTATAGTTACAGGCATAGTAGAGATTCCATATTGAACTGAAGGTGTAGTTCCAGCTCGACCAAAGGACACTTGAGGCATTGCAGGAAGTGTTCCAAATGGATTTGTAATAGGCACTGGTTGTACAGCAACAGCATTTTGTGTCGTAAACCTGTTAAACAGAAAAGCATTCTTGAGTGTATTATGAAAAAGATGGGTAACAGAACACTGCATACTGTGTGCATATGTTAAGAACAAACAAGAAGCCTGTCTAGATGAAGCAACATAAGCAATACAGAGCAGAAAGGAGCAAATGTCTCCTATCATGAAAAAAATGGGTAACAGAACACTGCATCCTGAGTGCATATGTTAAGAACAAACAAGAAGCCTGTCTAGATGAAGCAACATAAGCAATACAGAGCAGAAAGGAGCAAATGTCTCCTATCCATTTGGCATACATGATATGGACACCCATGAAAACATGGATACAGAAGCACTAACTATAGGCAGTGAAGCAAAGACATACGGTTGTCCAAAATTACTTGATACACCAGCAAAGCCACTGTTACCAGCTGCAAAATAGCAGACAACTAATGTCAGCACCATAAACTAAATGCTTAAGAATTAAATAATGAAAAAAATACCTGCTTGTGTCTGACTGAAGTTCAAGGCAAAAATACCTGCATTCTGAGCTGGTTGAGATGGCTACATATAAAATGATTGTTAGAGATAAAAATTTACCAAATGTGCTGATACTGGAGCTTAAATCACACACAAATACACATGCTGCAAACAAATCATAACAAGCAACATAAATTGCAAAAATGAATTTCCGATTTGGATGTCTTGTTTTTTAATTTTTTTATTCCACTTTCACTGATGTACACAAGCAGAAAGGCTTTGAAATAAATATGAGGGACAGAACGGAAAATTTAAGTTGCTTGGGAAGGAATGAAATCTGATTATCCTCAACACCATTATTTCTGCTAATAAAATGAAGAAATTAAATATGATGATAAAGGAATCAGTAATTTAATTTGTTACTCACAGTCATTTGATTAAACCCCCCAAGGTTTGGAGTTATCTGAGATTGAGTGCTTGAGAAAAGGCCGCCAGTAGCAGGGCTACTGAACAAGGAACTGGTGGTACTTGGTCCAAATGGATTGGACTGTGGAAATGCAGTTGTCTGCCCCATTGAAGGTGTGGTAGATGGGAATGCGAGAGATGATTGAGTGTTATTAAACATATTGGAACCAAATGGTGAAGCATTTCCTTGGCCTGTAGTAGAACTAAACAAGGATGGTGTTGTACTAAAATTAGGCATGCTTGTTGATCCAAAAAGAGATGGAGATGAACCAACTGAGAATGCAGGTGTTGATGGCTGAAAGAGGTTGGATGACGTTGAAGGGCCAAAAGGGGAGGCGGTGGTGAATGAAGGTGTAGATGTTTGAGTTTTTGGAGCAAACAGGTTTGTGGCTGTTGAAGAAAACATATTTGTAGATGTTTGACCAAGTCCAGTTGAAGGAGCAAAAGGATTCGCCTGTGGGGTAGACATGCTATATCCAGCCCCACCAGGAGATTGACCAGGAGGAAGCGGTCCACCTGTAATTCAATATTACTGCATTAGTTATCGGAGAACATATGCATGCGTGTGTGTCATTGTTATTAGCAATGAGAATAAAAATGTCCAGAAATTTTCAATGTAATCACAAACAAATTACCTTTGTCTCCCAATTGATAGTCCTCCCACCTTAGCTCTTCATGGCTTTTATCTTTGTAGGCAGGCATGGCTGATATTGACACTAATTTTCCAGCCTGTGCACCACCTTCTGCCTCAGCAGTTTCTGCATAAGGTGCTGCTCTAGTTCCAGGACGGTGCCCCCCAAACCCTGGCTGGGCAAAGCCAGTGTTTCCAAATGCTGATGTTGTAGGCTGAGCTCCTGCATACCATATCATAAAAAAAAAAGTTATGCAATGAATAAATAAAAAAGTATAAGCCACTCAAGTTCCTTTAACTCTAGATAAAAAAATCTCATTATTAAGATAGACCTCTGCAAATTGCAAAACAATAGACTTAAATATGGCTCACCAAAGGGAGAAGGCTGGGCAGGAAAAGTAGATGCAGTACTTCCAAATGGGCTGCTCCCAAAAGTAGAAGTTGATTGGCCAAAACCTGGACTTGATGAAAACGTAAAGGATGGGGAAGATGTAGCCCCAAAGGCAGAAGTAGTTGTAGCCCCAAAGGCAGAAGTGGTTGGAGTGCCAAAGCCAGAACCAGTCAAACCCCCAAAAGCAGGTGTAGTAGCTGAAGATCCAAAAACTGAAGTGGAAGTTCCAAAAGCTCCACCAGCTCCAAACAGTGGCGAACTGGTATATGAAGCTCCTGTACTACCAAAACCTGGAGTTGCTGTTGAGCCAAAGGCTGGAGTGGTGCTTGGGGCGCCAAAGGCTGGAGTGGTGCTTGTTGAACCAAAGGCTGGAGTGGTGCTTGTGGCACCAAAGGCTGGGGCAGTCGTCGTACCAAAGGCTGGGGCAGTCGTCGTACCAAATGCAGACTGAGATGGCGCACCAAAAGGTGTTGAACCAAATAAACTATTGTTTCCAAAGCCTGGCTGTGGCTGCTGATTTGTGTTTCCAAAGCCTGGCTGTGGCTGCTGATTTGTGTTTCCAAACGGACTTGTTTGAGTGGTAGACCCAAAGCCTGGCTGTGGCTGCTGATTTGTGTTTCCAAAGCCTGGCTGTGGCTGCTGATTTGTGTTTCCAAACGGACTTGTTTGAGTGGTAGACCCAAAGCCTGGCTGTGGCTGTTGATTTGTGTTTCCAAATGGACTTGTTTGAGTGGTAGACCCAAAGCCTCCGAAGGGCTTCTGACCAAAAACAGAAGAACCTGCTAAAAGAATAAATAGTTAGATGAGAAAGCATTGTCCATTCATAAAACCAGAAAATAACAGAATCAGATAAAGTATACAAATACGAACTTAAAGTGTGTGCGCGAGCAACTGTGTGTGTATACATGCATGTGTTTGTCTAGATATACAGATGCTAGGAGGGAAGACAGATGAAGATAGACACTGAAAAGGCAAGAAAACCAGGTTACAAAGAATAAACAAGCAAGTATAGGTCTGCTAGAGACAATGACGAGTAGTCAAAACAAACATGCACATGCAAAAGATGAAATAGCAAAGATATCGTATCATAATCAAATCTCATCATCTACCAGTTTCAATGAAGAAAACAAGATGAAACAATGAGCATAAAGACTAGGGAAAAACTACAAGTGTTCAGAGCTAAGAAGGATAAGCAATATACTGTGCAACTATATCACTCCTAGCACACTTGCTTTTCTGAGAAATGAAAAAACTTGATCTGCTATAAGGCTTCCAAGACAATTTTTTACCACAACTCTTGAGTTAGATCAACAATCCATATATATTTCCAATACAAAAGCATCATCTCACTTCTATTGAGCAAAATCATAACCCACGAATAGATAGAGTGAAAAAGGACAACCAGTTATTGGAATAAAAATAAACACTTACCACCAAATGCTGATGATGACGAACTACCAAATGCAGGGGTAGTAGATGCTCCAAAAGCAGGCGTTGAGCTACCAAAAGCATTTGTCGCAGAGAATGAAGAAGTTTGGGGTGCACCAAACATACCAGTAGAAGTGCCCCCAAATATGGAACTCCCTGTTTGTGCACCAAAAGGAGTTGTTGGACTACCAAAGGGTTTCAGAGCAAAAGGACTACTACTTACATTACTAGCCTGACCAAAAACCGGCTGTGTCGTCCCAAACGGACTATTAGAAGACTGCCCAAAAGCTGTCATGAAACACAACTTTTAACTCATTAGTACACACATTACACATACAAAAAATCACACTATCAAACAACCACTGATCACATTACCCACAACCACTGATCACATTACCCACAAACACCACAAAACAGAACATAGTACGCCAATAATCATCTATCCAACAAAATCCACAACGCAAAAAAAATCGAGAAAAAATGCAATGGTGTTACTGTAATTACAATCAACTTTATGTTCATTTACACTCCATATCAATTCCGTGATTCATTCATTATTTTTCACCTTCTTCCTCTAATACAAAAAGAAACTACTCGAAAATTGATATCTTAAAAAAAAAATATTTCTCGCCAAACAATAGCATTTCAAATAAACAAAAAATACCAAAAATTATAGAAAAAAAATAAAAATAAAAATCATTAAAAAATAGAAAAGATAACTTACGATTGCTAGCACCAAACATCCTTCCTTTTACTGATCAATCCTCTGCTCCAAACATCGTTCCTTTTATCAATCAATCTTCTACCTCCTGCACTTAAACAAAATCAAAAGTACTTATCACTAATTACGAATAATAAACGATTGCAACAGAAATTCAAAATTACGAATCGGAAAAAATTTAAAAAACTAAATTTAAATTAGTTAGGGTTTAATGATTAGAGTTACCTTGAAGTGGTGATGGAAATTAGAGGATTAATTTGTATCTAAAAGAGAGAAACGTTTGAGTGTCTAAGAAATAGGGAGTTGTTTGGCTTTCTTTTCTTTTCTTTTTTTTCCCCTTCTTTTTTCTAGACTGAGAAATAAAATTTAGAAAAGAATATTGAGGGGTGAAAGGACTTTTATAGGAGTTAAGAGGAAGAAGCGAGTAGCGTTGTTTTCAAGTCAGTACGAGGGTGTTGTTTGTAATTTTGATGGAGAGTAGCGTGAAACCTGGGAGCCAAACGTGACCCAGGCGGAATGAGTTTTGTTTTTTGTTTTTTGTTTTCCTTAATGTAGAATTTCATTTCCAAAAGAAAAGGAAACGGTGATGAATTTTTGTGAAAACACTGGGATATACAACCACAAGTTGAGTTTAGTTAGTTTCTCGTAATATAAATAATAAATATATAAAAAAGCATTTTAATAAAAAGAAAAATTCAAAGTATAAAATTAAATATTCTTATAATAGTTTTGAAGTAATTTTTATTTTTTAAAATAGAAATTATGTTTAACCTTTTCAACGAGAGAGTTTTTAGTATGAAATATGCAAAAATATAGTATTTATTTATTAATTAAATAATTTCAAAATTATAATTGAAATAAAATATAATTTTAATCATATTTTACCATACTATTAAATAGACAAACATTGTTTGTAGTTATTTGTATTTTACCATACTATGAAAGGTTATTTGTAGATATCTAGTCAATAAATATAAGTAGTGCAATATCTAAATGAGATGGGAGTCACTATTATCCATATCTAATTTACTGTGGGTTATGATAGTAATTTATAGTATTTTTATTTTTTTGCATTTTTTTTATTTTTTTTCCAACTTTCCCTTTTTTTTTTGTTTTTTTTTTCTATTTAATTTTTTTTAAAAAAATTATCTTTGTTGATTTTACTTTTTAAATGTTGAGCTGGTTAAAAATTTCACTTTATAATTTTTTTCCTTTAAAATATTGTAGATTATAAAATTAAATATTCTTATATAGTTTTCTATTTTTTTTTATTTTTTCAAAATTATATTTATCGATTTTTTTTTATTGAGCTGAGAATTAGTTTTGTAATTTTTTTCTTTAAAACATTGTTGATTGCTACAATGTTTCTCCGCATGGTTTTTTTGTTGTTTTTTTTATGATTTTCTCTGAAATTTTATTATTTTATTTTTTAATATTGAATTGGTTAAAAATTACAGTTACAATATGTGAGGAAAGCACTGTAATTTCCCTCGCAAATTACTATGGATTGCTACAATATTTTTTCTCATATGGTTTTTTTTTCTGTTTTGTTATGTTTTTCTCTAAAATTGTCTTTGTCAATTTTATTTTTTAAATATTAAGTTAGTTAAGAATTATTATAACAATATCTAAATGGTGTTGGGGAATCACTGTTCCCTACACCTAATTTATTGTGGATTACAACAATAATCCACAATGCCTTTTCTTTTTTTTTTCCTCCCTTTTTTCATTTTTTTTCCAACTTTCCCTCTTTTTTTTTGTTTTTTTTTCCAAAATTGCTTTCCTTTTTTTTTTTCCAACTTTGCTTTTTTTTTTTCCATTTAATTTTTTTGTTAAAAAAATTATCTTTGTTGATTTTACTTTTTAAATATTGAGCTGGTTAAAAA
This sequence comes from Populus simonii, assembly GCA_007827005.2. Lineage (NCBI taxonomy): Eukaryota > Viridiplantae > Streptophyta > Magnoliopsida > Malpighiales > Salicaceae > Populus > Populus simonii. Next base: position 50,123,484 of record CM017464.2, on the reverse strand, counting down.
TTTCATTTTGTAATTTTTTTCCTTTAAAATATTGTGGATTGCTACGGTGTTTTCCCACATAGTTTTTTTTTTTTTTTATTTTTTTTCAAAATTATATTTATCAATTTTTTTTATATTGAGCTGATTGAGAATTTAGTTTTGTAATTTTTTTCTTTAAAACATTGCTAATTGCTACATTGTTTCTCCGTAATATGGTTTTTTTGTTGTTGTTTTTTTTATGATTTTCTACGAAATTATTTTTTTATTTTATTTTTTAATATTGAGCTGGTTAAAAATTACAGTTACAATATGTGAGGAAAGTACTGTAACTTTCCTCGCAAATTACTGTGGATTGCTACAATGTTTTTTTTTCTGTTTTATTATTTTTTTCCCTAAAATTGTCTTTGTCAATTTTATTTTTTAAATATTAAGTTAGTTAAAAATTGCAATTACAAGTAAATAAAAGTTTTTCCTCACAAAACACTATGGATTGATACAGTTTTTTCTCACATGGTTTTTTTCCAATTTCTTTTGTGTTTTCTTTTTTTGTAATATTTTTTTCTAAAATTATCTTCGTCGATTTTTTTTTAATATTGAGTTGGTTAGAATTTAACTTTGTAATAAAACTTAATCATGTGGGGAAAATACTGTAGCTTTTCTCACAAAACATTGTTGAAAATTACAATTACAAGTCATTACAAATAAGGTTAAATCATGTGGGGGAGCACTTTAGCTTTCATCACAAAACACTATGAATTGCTACATTGTTTCCAACATGATTTCCCCCCCTTTTTTGTGTTTTTTTTTAATATTTTTTTTCTAAAATTATCTTTGTCGATTTGATTTTTTTAATATTGAGCTGATTAAGAATTTAGTTTTATAATTTTTTTTCTTTAAAACACTATGAATTATTGCAGTGTTTTCCTATATGATTTTTTTTTAATATTAAGTTGGTTAAGAATTATAATTACAATAAAGCTAAATCATATGGGGAAAGTGTTGTAGTTTTTCTCACAAAACACTATGGATTTCTACAGTATTTCTCTAAATGGTTTTTTATTTTATTTTATTGGGGAAAGCACTGTAGTTTTCCTCACAAAACATTGTCAATTGCTACAACGTTTTTCCTCATGGGTTTTTTTCCTTCCAAAATTATCTTTGTTGGTTTTTTTTAATATTAAGTTGGTAGAGAATTTAGCTTTGTAATTTTTTTTGCTTTTTATTAACAGAAAAGCTAAATCATGTAGTGAAATCACTGTATCTTTTCTCCCAAAACACTGTGGATTGCTACAAATCATTTTGTTTAGTCTTTAAATTTTGATCACCAACACAACTTTTTTTTTCCGTCATGAAATATTAGCTTCATCATACCTTAATTTCTACTACTTATCTAGTGCTGATTCACAATTATAACACTATTAAATATATTTGTTTTATAAGCCCGCAACAGCGTGCTGGCATGCATCTCGTGTATCATAGTAGGTGTTTTTATAAATTCACCTTGGAGCAATTAACGTTAATTTGATCTTGATGTCAATCTAAACTAAACATGACCTATAGTGGTTAAGTTGATTTTGTTTTTATAAAAAAACTCAAAAAGCAAAAGGCATTTAAATTGATTAGGTTATGGACTAAAATTATCCAAAAATAATTAGTTTTCAATTCCATACTTTTTACCAAAATTTCAACTATAGTTTTTTCTACATATAGTGATGCAACCAAGCTAGTAGAAACATAAAGTTCTAAGCATTCAAGTGAGGATCTAATATTATCAGATACAGATCTAACCTAAATAGATTATGTGGATGGCCTAACAGATATATTTATAAACTAGTAAGATATGTCTAAGCCTAAAAGAAGGTCTAGTTGCGTTAGACTAAGTTAGCACTTTAAAATCGAGATAACAGGAGATCCGACTGTTGGATTAGGTTTAAATCTTTCTAGGTGATTCTAGAGATAATTTGTTTTTAACAAGCCATTGCATCACTTATCGGACCGTTAAATCTTTCAAAATCAGATTGCACACCCTGATGTTGTTTGGGCAAATTTTGTTAATTTCCTAGGGTGTTTCATATTTTTTAATTTATTATGGATCTTTTAATTTCCTTAATGTTTTTTTTTTATATATAACTTTAGGTGGTTTTCTAGTAGAGGTCGGTTTTCCTAACCTATTTAAAGGTCTTGTACAGATAGCTACCATATACTTAAATTTTAGAGAATAAATTTATGAATTTAGGGTTCATATCTGCAACCCTTTTCACTCATTAAATTCTTGTTTTTTCTATGCTATTGTTGTTCTATTTAACTTCTACCTGCATTAGAAGGTATTAGAGCCCAACAATCCCAGGTTTTATATTGCTTGATGTGTGCTGTAATTTTATGGATAAATGTTTGCTTGATGTGTGCTGCTAAATAATCATGGTAGGAAGAAGTGGTGGAGCTGTCCAATGATAGGATAAGAAGGCTCATTTTCAGGAGAGAACATCTAGGAGATCATCATAGAGGACATGTAAAGACAGATCGCAGAATTAACTTATAGGCTAGAAGAGAAATAGCAACGAGAACAAACCTATGAGAGTAACCATAGGTTTTTGGTGAGTACTAAAAACTAAAGGCATGATCAGAAGAGACAATTTCATGATAGGAAAAGGTTAGATCTTGGGATTTCGAGTTTCACATCAAAATCTCTAAGCTCGCTGGAACCTTAGAGGAAGAAGCGTTCATAGATTAGTTGAACACAAATTGAGAGGATTTTTTAGTATAAAAAAGTTCCCGAGTAGACATGAGTTAAATCAATCTTGTACAAGACTTAGGTTCTAGTGGTGTTTATAATTCTTTAACGATGGTGACATGTAATTGTATTTCTAAAAATATACATATATTTTTTTTGTCTTAAGTATGTTAGGTGTGGTAGATTTGTAGTAGTGATTGCTTTTCAAAGTGTTTTTTTGTTTGTAAATATATAGAAATAATTTTTTTTAATTGTTTTTTTGACATTAGCATATATATCAAAACGATATGAAAATATAAAAAATTAATTTGAAGTAAAGAAAAAAATAATTTTTTTTTTAATTTTATTCTAAAATATTTTTAAAATATAAAAACAAATAAAGAGAGCGAAAGTCAACATAACTTCCTTGTATTAAAGTTAAAAATAAAAATTAATACGTCTACCTTTTGCTATACGTATGAAATGCTTAATAATGGTGAAGTTAAAGCGGTTATTTTTCCTTTTCTAACTTGAATTATTGATCAGAAGGTTGGTCTTTCTTATTAGTAAACTACATGCATGTCCCAACTCCAGTCTTTATATTCTACAATCCCTTATCTTCCAAAACGGTCCAAGTTGTAGGTTTTTTTTGGTTAATTTTAAAATGATATTATTTTTAACAAAATAAAAAAAAAACCTAAAACTATCATCATTTAAACAAAAAATAAAAATAAAATCTTAAAACTAGCTTGATTGATTCAACTAATTTGATCAAATCATCTTGAGTTTACCTCATCAATTTTTAATCTAATTAAAATAAAATTTAATCAAAAATAAATTCTAAATCTATAAATTAATATATAATACAGAGTTAATAACCATGTTCATGTTCAAAAGGTGAACTTTGAGAAATGCTATTATTTTTAACAAAATAAAAAAAACCCTAAAACTATCATCATTTAAACAAAAAATAAAAAAAATCTTAGAATTAATTTGGTTGGGTGAGTTAACCGAGTTTGATCAAGTCATCTCGAGTTTACCTCATTAACTTTTAATTTAATTAAAATAAAATTTAATCAAATACAGATTCTAAATCTATAGTAACTATGTTCAAAAGGTAAACTTTGAGAAGGGAATTCTTCTTGCAATAACTTATTTTGTTGTTAAGTCAAAGGTTGTATAATTAAGAATGAAGAACCTATAGAAAAACTAATATAACTATATTTAGTATGCTTATATATAAATATAAAGGGAAAGAAGAACTAAATTGAGTAGTTTGTGGTATTTTGATAATGAAATTGACACTTTGACTGTTTCAATTACAGGGTTATTTTTATTTTTATTTTTTTTTTGTCGAGAAAAGTCTAAATTATAGTCTGTTAACTAATGCTGTAGATATCCAAATTGATTATAGTTTGCTGGCCGAGTAGCAATTTTAGAAAATTAAAAAACTGGATAAAATAGAAGTTGAGGGATTGGTTTGCAATTATATATTCTTAAAATAGTAGATAAAAAACATAGGGTCTAAATAATAGAAAAGAAAAGCATAGGGACCTGCAATTATGTCATCTTGATAAAAAAAAATTATATATACTTTATCAAATAGTAATATTTAATTATTTGATATGACACAATAGACATTAACATTCCAATCAGCCTTGATGATTTTAGAGGAAAATAAATGCAAAATAGAAATAGAAATAAAAACTTATAAAGATATTTATAATTCTAATTAATTAACCAGTGGTCGAAATGATGGCTAATTAAATTTATTTTTGGAATTATTGAGCCTGGATCATCTTAATTTTTGTTCCATGAACTGGCTAGAACTGCAAATATTTTGAAGAAAATTGAAGGTACACAACCAGCTTGACTACCCAATTGGTGTGTGGATCCCTTCATTGTTCTACCATTCTGGATAATGGATCATCACAGGAATAGTTCTAGCTGTTAAAAGCAACGAATACTGTAATGTTGCAAATATATTATTCTTGTTTCGATATAAACAACATGGCCTGCAATATTCAATCTAGCTGATAACATTTTCTCACTTGTCCATACATGGATGTCAGCAGATACCTGCATGGTTTTAGCATTATAAAAACCAGCTCCTTAGACCCTGGCACGGTTCCATAAAGTAGAGGGTTAATTCTGTAGCAGGAGAAGGAAATATGGGAGCACCAACAGGTGGTGGTTTGCGAGGCAGAAGGAAGTCATCATCAAGGGGACACCACAGGTTTGTTGGGGTTAGGCAGAGGCCATCAGGGAGATGGGTAGCAGAGATTAAGGACTCGTTGCAAAAGGTTAGACTCTGGCTTGGAACTTTTGATACTGCTGAGGATGCTGCAAGAGCATATGATGATGCGGCTAGGGCGTTACGCGGTGCTAATGCGCGTACAAACTTTGAATTGCCTCAGCCTGCACCAAATTCCGGTGCTGGCCGTGGTAGTCTTATAGAAGTTGAGCCTTTCTCATTTGAGGAAGTTTGCGGGACGGGAAGTGAAGCGGGAGGGATTCTTGGTGCACTCAAAGCCAAGCTGCTTGATGGCAAGGGATTGCAGGTGCTTCCCTCTGCTGCTTGTTCTTCAAGTGTGCAGCCTAACTTGGCTGCGAATACTTCTCACAAAAACAATTCTAAGAGAGATCTGGCATCGACAGCCTCTATTCCTCGCGGAGCTGGAACTCTTAATGCTATTCAGGATCCTTGTACTTCAGGATCTCGTAAGATTGACCTTGTCTTAGATCATGATCATGGTGACATGATGGCAGGTCATGTTGTGGCTGGCCTGTGGAATCAACTATGCCATAGTACTACAGCAACAACAAACTTGGAATGGCCCAGTGAACCAGCACCAAGTGAAGTCGCCTGGGCCACGCAGATGAACCATATTTCTGATCAGGCCGCTATGTTTACCAGTAGTACTTCAATTACTACTTCTGCATGGCCACTTTCTGCGACAGCTCAACCATGTGTTGATTTGATGTATTCGAATCCGTGCACCATTGAGATGCCTATGAACAAGATTAGTCGAATGATTACAACAAACATGCCAACATCGCAAATTGATGAACAATGTATTTGGTCCACTGAGCAACAATTCCTGCACTGTGATAATAGTGGCTGGACTGGTGGTAATAGCACTTGGGATCCCTTTCTCTTGTATCCTCATTCCTCAGCGTTAGGGTGACATTGGATGATCTTGCATTTCCTCCATTGTTACTGCAATTTCTCCCTACCAACTACAGTTACCAGCTAATCATTCTTTTACATGTGCACCATAAACTCCCACCTATATACAGGGCTTGCAAGTTCAAGAATTTTTTTTTCCAGGGAGTGATCAATATCTGTAATTTGTACTTAAATCTAGTATGCAAAGTATGTTTCACAATCTTTTGTTCATTGGAGGAATTGTATTGCCTCAGCTGTGAAGTAATTCCTTCTATTTCTTAATCACGAAAAGGAAGAAATTCCCTCTGAATGCTGCCAATTGTCAAACTTTTATATTTCTGAAAAGCAATCCTATCAGACTGGAAATTCTGCTCCTGCAGCTTAAGCACTCAAGTTTTACGTCGTCATGGATCAAGCAATAAAAAACAACTTTCCATTTCTTTCTTATTTTTGAAAGGAACAGGAATCATGTGCAAGAAATGGTAAGGCTAGCAGGAAGATGGACATCAATGGAATAACAGTTCATATCCTGAAGTTTGAATCCCTAACAACAACATCCAGAACTGGCTTACATATCCGCAGTAAATTATTGATCTAGTATAGCATGCGAAGATTACGATAATGTATTGATCTAGCATGAGATGCGAAGATTCAGATAATGTCAACTGTTAGAATTTAAGTCCATAAAATAAAATAAAAAAGGTTCCATTACACACTGTATGAAGCCTCGAAATGTAAGATGATTGCTTCCTTGTGATCATCGTTGAAACGACAGCAATATCCGGAATCTGGAGGATATATATTAGTATACTCTAGCAGATGATTTAGTCCATGTTACTAAGCAGTACTATGATATCGACAGCTATAATGGCCCTGCAATCAAAAGCCAAAAGATCCGATTTAAGACAATAAAATAACATCTTGTTACTTCATTTGGACTTGGTAACACAGATGCTAGCTTGAAATGTTTCTTTGTTTTTGACATAGCATTTTTGTCCCGATGCAGGGACATGACAGAGACCGCGCGAGCCTGACGAGGTTAATTGAACGCCATTTTACTATTGAGGATAGAGTCTAAAAGGGGAATCCTGTAGCACTCCAAAGTGACTACTGTTTCATTCCTGTCTCTTGCTCCCTTAGGAAAGGACATAAGGTATCGGTTAGTTTAAGGTCTAAATCATCATCCACGTTGGCAGTTTATCTTCATGTGTTTTAGGTGGAATGCTAAGTAATCTAACAAAAGAAAATATAAAAATAAAATATATTATAACTTTAAGAAATTTTTAGCTTCAGTTACTTTCTCATAATAATAATAAAAAAACATAAATAATAAAGAAAAAGAAGACATATCTTCTTATTTTAAAAATATATAATTTCACTCTAAAATTTTCACTAAATAAATTTTATTTTATATTCTGTTTTTTCAACTAAACACATTTTTATATTTATTTTTTGTATCTTAATGATACTTAATAATAAGAGAAGCTTAGTACACTGAAGTGGAAAAGAAAAAGGAACATTATGCCAATTTTTTATTGGACTAGCCCTCATGCGAAAACAAAATAAAAAAGTGTTGTGATCGGACTTAAAATAACAGGTGATTTTAAATAGTTAAATATAAATTTACTATAATTAGATAAGTTTTGTCACGTTTAGATTATATAAATGATCTAATAAATACATTTATGAATTAATGGGATTGATCTAGATCTAAGTGGAGATTTGGTTGTTCTAGACCAGTATGATAGCCTAAAAAGATTATATTGAATCTTACTTAATTTTTTATAGGAGTTTCCAGAAATTATTTTCTGTATAGCATCGGATCTTGAGATATCGAGAATCTTATACCCAGGACCTTGGTTAGGTCAATTTTGTTATTTTTCTTATTTTATGCTTTGTTTCGGATTCCATGATTATTTCTTTTGTATTTTTAAATTTTTATTTTATTTTCTAGTTAAGGTAGAGTTTATGATTCAATTAAAGTTTTATAAACCTCTTAAAGAAACAGACTTTATAAACATTAAGTTTTAGAAATTTTTAGAAGGAATAAAGTTGTGAATTTAAGTTTCACATTCCAGTCACTTTCACTCATCAAATTTCTATATTCTGAATTTTTTTGCTGTGTCTAGCTTCTGTCGGCAAAAAAGAGCCTTCTTTTGTGTCACATGGTAATATCATATGTGCTTATCTTCAATATTCAAGAAATCCATTATCACCTGGCTAAATTATATGGTCCATTAACAATGTATTACTTTCCAGAAAGAGATCAACTGGGAGCTGCTATCTGGTATCCAAACGCAGAGATAGTACGGCTGTACAATGACGATAGGTAAATGAATGGCTGTGGCTCTTCCTTCAGAAAGTTGTCAGCTGGAATATAGAATCAGGAACAGGTTCTCAATTCTACATTACAAGAGAATTAAAAAAGTGAAGGTGAAGGGGGGTGCTAGGGCCTTAACTAGCTAGAAAGTTCAAAGATGGAAACAGTTGACATATTCAATATCTTGATATATAGTGTAAAAGCATCTCTTAGCGAATCCACACAGCAGTATTCTTCCTATTACCTGCTCAGCAGCAGTCTACATTGGTGATGAACAATCACAATAACTCTTAGCTCAGGATCACCCGTATTAATTGCACTTCAAAGAGTACTACAATCTGCCAAGATATTACACGGGCCACGTTTGTTTGTTGAATAGTTACTAGCCAGCTAGAGAGGTAAGTACTAGCAGCTAGAAGATTGGGATGGAATTAAGTGAGATAGAGAGGGATAATTTCAGCTTGGAGCACAATCCAGGAAGTGATAGCTAGGTAGAAGACAAGTGCGTGCGTGTAAAAGATGACACAGACATTTGAAGTGGCACCATTGAAATGTAGGTCTGGACAGTGCACAGAAATCTTCCTAGTTGCTGCGTCTAATCAAGGTGATCGGTGCTTTTCTCTGCACTATTCTTTCCGGTATTTACGAGAAGATTTGACATATTGTTCTCGCTCTGCACATTGTAAACGCCAACAGTGTTTGAGCTAAAAACTAAAAAGTTCAGTTTTCTCGTGAGGTCTGGAAACAGTGGACACAGATTGTCCGCTTTTGTATAAAATCTGCAGCACGATAGCCTTCAGTTGAACCTAATTTAGAATAATAAAACAAGATATTTTTCTAGCAATTGAGTGCAATACGTTGATTGAGGAAATTGACGCAACTTTATAGTACCAACTAATGACCTATAGCGAATGATAATGAAAATTATTACCCCTTTGAAGACTCGTAGCTAGATTTTGATATATATCAAAACTTCCAAAGGTTTACATGTTTGTTTCGAATCAAATCTCTAAAAAATCTCATAATTACAGAGAGAGATCAAAATATTCAATCTTATTAATCCATGTTCGTTGAAGATGCATGCCAAACAATGCTATTTATATTATCACTAGGTCTAAACCCTAATCCTTAAAGAGAAAAAAAATCCTAAAAGGAATTATAGAGTTAATATAGGGATTTTTGAACTAAGTAGAAAAAATAAAATTACAAAGATGATATTTAATTATCTAAAATTGCTCTTGTATCATGTTTCTAATTAAGATAGAAGAAACTTGTTCTTGAATTCAAATTGTCTTTGAAAATCTCAAGACATATTTCTTTAAGCAGAATCTTCTTATTCATAAATCATGGTCCACATGAATATGTTCTTTGCGAACTTCAACCATGGTGATTCCTCAATTAGAAAACCAATAATCTTTCTTTATGTAAGTCATTTCATTATGAATCCTTTAGCAATATCTTTGTGCGAATAACATTATTACTAGGAGCTTTCTGATACTAATTAATACAGTTATAATACCAACTGACTCGAAAAAATAATTAAAAAAATATGAATGCTCTCAAGATCTCCTGCGTCACAAATTGAGACACTTTCTTGGATACATAATTCTCTCCCCTTGCGTGTAAAGGATGTTAGCCATCCTGTTTCAAAGAGACGTAGTATTAGATGCTACGTGCAGGGGAACCCCACTAAAAAGATGCCATTAAGCTATGCTTAGCAAGGCTAACAATAAATTAACTCATAAAGTACATCATGCACCAAGATAAAGCCTAGAAGAAAATGCAAGTGAAAAACTCGTGGCCAATATCTACTGCTTAATCTTCTACCATTCTCGAGGACGAAATCGTGTATTGATGCTTCACTGTTTTGTATGATCCGTGATGCTAAATGATTCTCTTGTAATCTCCATTTGTTGGAAAGTATCACTCAAAAGAAAGTGTAAAGAAGAGAATAAATAGCAAACTAATGTCGATGTTGGTTGCTTAAAGCGTTGATGTGATTTGAAGAATTTAATTCTGCTTTCTACCCAATTATTCCAGAGTCCATTTATTTAGAGCAATATCTCTGCACATAAGCTTGTAGTACTGTCTGATAGAGGAAATTGGTTAGCAAAGAGAGTGATAAGAAAGGTGTTCCTCTACTTCTTTCAAGAGTGCTGGATTCAATGGCTGATTTGAAGAGCTGTGATGAATGGAAACCTTTCATAGCAATGATAACAATTGATTTTGCTTTTTCCATTGTGAATATTCTTCTCAAGAAAGTCCTTGATGAGGGTATTAACCGTTTGGTCCTTATCACATACCGGCTTTCGATTTCTGCTATTTTCTTGGGTCCTATCGGCTACTTCCGGGAAAGGTAGTAGTCTTTAGTCCAACATTCTGCTTATTTTTATTTTGATTTCTTGACTGTATAAACTCGTGCCCCTCCCCAGAATAGTCTATACAGGCATTCGCTAGCTAGCTTGCTAGAACCAAATGTTCGTCGGCTAATTAAGTTAACGAATTAGGATTGAAGTTCTTATTGTAGCATTGTGATACTACTTTTCAGATATTAAAGCAACAGATCTTACAAATCAAGCTTGCTTGCTTGCTTGCAGGGGTAGCAGACCGCCGCTCACATTTCGCATCTTATGTTACCTGTTCCTCAGTGCGATTGTTGGGTGAGTATTGTTTAAGCCTTTTCAAGTTTTCAATATCCTTGCCACTAACTAATTTTTCCTTGCAGGGCATCACTGACACAATACTTCTTCCTTATCGGCATTCAATATACATCTGCTACATTTTCATGTGCCTTCATCAACATGGTTCCTGTCGTTACGTTTATAATGGCACTGCCATTCAAGTATCTATAATAATTTTCTTTCAACTTTCATGGTTCCGCAATGTGTTATATTCTTTGTCGTAGCCTTGCAGCTTTAACTTCTCTTGGTTTCTATCTATTGCCTTGCAGAATGGAGACTGTTCATATAAAATCCAATAGCGGAAAAGCCAAAGTACTCGGTACCCTGGTGTGTGTTGCTGGTGCCATGCTGTTGACTCTCATCCGAGGAGCACCATTATTTAACAATTCACCTGGTCAAGCTGTAACTCGAGCCATGGATCATAGCCTAAAGCTGAGCCAAACTAAAAGGGCCGGAAGATGGACCTTTGGTTGTATTGCTTTGCTTGTTGGAACGCTGTTGTGGTCTGGTTGGTTTGTACTTCAATCACATATTGGAAGGAGATACCCCTGCCAATGTTCTAGCACTGCCATTATGTCCTTCTTTGGTGCCATTCAGTCAGCTATTTTATGCTTGTCCACTGAAAGGAGCCTCTCCATATGGGTTCTGAAGGGGAAAATAGAAATTATAACTGTCCTGTATGCTGTAAGCATAACCTTCACAAGCTGAAATCCATAGAGCTATTAGTTTCTGTTGTGTCTCTTCATTGCTGAATGAACAATTGATTTATGCAGGGAATCATAGGATCAGGCTTGTGCTATGTGGGCATGTCATGGTGTGTTAAGAAAAGGGGTCCAGTCTTTACAGCAGCATTCAGTCCCCTAGTTCAGATAATGGCAGCCATGCTTGATGTCCCTATCCTCCATGAGGAACTCTATCTTGGCAGGTGAACTTTTTGACCATTCTGTCTTAATTAGTACTAAACACTGCCTCTATTTTTATTTTATTTTTCACAAAAGGGTATTTCATGAGCAGTTTGCTGGGATCCATCTTTGTGATAATTGGCTTGTACATTCTTCTTTGGGGTAAGAACAAAGAAATGCAGAATCACGCAACAAGAGTAGCTCAAGAAGCTGAAGAGATGAAGGAACAAGAGCCCCCCTTACAAGTTGTCAGTACTGTCTCTTGTGATTCAAGGTGTCCTTGAGGCCAAGTTAAATGATCTTTCCTCTTTCCAAGAAAATCCATGTTTGGTACTAATTGTACTTTCCTTTAAATTCCACTAACATTCGAATAAATCTCGAAGAAAATATTTTCAGCTTCTCTTTCTGAAAGAAAAAGAAAAATGAAAGGAGAAAAGAATCGGATAGGAAGTACTCCTTGTTATGGAGGCAAAGGTTGTATGCAATTCTGTTCTTCGGTGGAGCTCTATGATCATACAAACGTTTTTGAAGCATTAAGCCGAAAATTTGGATATCGTAGGTGGCTGCCTGTAGAACATGTTACACAAAACCATTCTAACACCCTGAGTCTCATGGTGGAGAAGAATGCTGTGCAGGCTCTTGTATATAGTTGAAGGAGTCGGGCCTTAAACGTCCAGGAATGACTGATATAATTCGTATTTTTACCATGTCTGATCCCAAACCAGGACAGCAAGTTTGGGGCAGGCCGATCAAAAGATGCAAGCCATGAGCCATCTTGGGAGAAGCACAGAAACCTTTCTCAAGGTGAATTGATTTCAACACGTTTGGTATTTGGAAAGCTCACCGAGCAAGCGTCCCTTTCCTTTGAGTTCGGGGTTCACATTTCGGAGTTGGAAGTCGCACCATGGGCTCATGATTTTATTCCCGAACCCTTGTTCATTTCGAAATAAAACCTCCTCTAATGCATGGAGGACACCTTACGTTTTTCTTTGTGGGAGAACAAAAAAAAATAAAAAATCAATGGAGACCGAAAAAACTCCTTATCCCTTTCATGAATGGTTTTATTTAAAGGGTAATCATGGCTAACAAAAATAGAGAATTTATGAAAATAACCCCACACCACCGTAGAAGGTTAGGCTCAATATGGAAAGGCAAAAGCTCACACATAGCGGGACTTTGCCCTGATCTTCATTTTCTCATGTCTTTTTGTTATGCATACTGGACCCAAAAAAAACACAAATAAAATACAAACAAGCAGATTTATGTGGTTCCTCAAAACCGGATACGTCCACGGAGGTAGCAGATTATATATTATTGGAGGAATGATACAAACACTCAACTCAACCCAGTATAATCCCACAAAACACAGTGTTTCACTCTTACACTCGGTGTTTTTCTCAAATCTGCTCTTTTTCACTCTCATAGTTGCACTTGCACTCACTACACACTTACTCTTCACTTGCACTCTTACTCTTCTTTTGTCTTCATTTATAGGAGAAATGAGAGCCTTGGTAGCAACCAACAAAAAAACAAATAACTCCTACCTACTACAATAAATATAGTGGTTAAAAGTCATGGTGCTTGATGGTGGTTGAAAAATATTGACAAATTTGCAACAAATCTCCACCTTGGCAAGATTTTTCCATCCAATCCTCTTGATCAATCAATGCTGCCTCTAATGTACCATATGGCGCTGCACCTTGAAGGTGCTCAACACCGAGAGATGTATATTATTGGAGGAATGATATAAACACTCAACTTAACCCAGTACAATCCCACAAAACCCAGTGTTTCACTCTTACACTCGGTGTTTCTCTCTAATCTGCTCTTTTTCATTCTCACAATTGCACTTGCACTCACTGCACACTTACTCTTCACTTGCACTCTTACTCTCTCTTTGTCTCCATTTATAGGAGAAATGAGAGCCTTGACAGTAACCAACAAAAAAACAAATAACTCTTAACTACTACAATAAATATAGTGGTTAAAAGTCATGGTGGTTGAAAAATATTGACAAATTTGCTACACTCTTTGCACACACTCTACACTTCATAAAGGATTCTCTCTACCTTTATTAATATTAATGGTAATCAAGGGTTTGGTTATGCCCTATTCGGTGACCATTTTCACATGCTTATTGATTTAACAAGAGAGGAGTTCCAACATTAAAGATCAAACCTCGTCCTTCCTACTCAACCCAATGACTCATGGCCATGGTCTGTCATAGCCCAAAAGCCCAAGAGACCTCAAGGCTAAAAGAAAATGTGACCTCATTAATAATGTTACTTGATAAATGGAATTCATGGTGTAGAGTCCCTCTTTTTGGAGCTTAAACATCATGACTCATTACCTATATATGATCATCTCTTGGACCATAGAGACACCACTCAAATACTGAAGCACACTTAGATCGATACAAGGTCATCGATCAACTTGCAATTGCGCTGTAAATAAGCAGATTTTCTATTTTGGATTAGCCTTTCCTGATGTAATGGATAACCCCAACATTTGTTTTCTACATAAATACTTGGATTGTGTGAAGAGAGAAGAGGGAAATTTTCTTCACAATCTCTCTCCAAGACCCATAAACCCCCTCTAAATAATAGGGTTATGATTTACAAAATAAAACATTTAACAAGACACGCAAACTGTTATAATTCCATGACTTATAGATAGGTATAGGAGTGGAGTGTATTATGTGTAACAGAATGATGATATTTATCTCTTTGAGATTTATTTTTTGTTTTATTACTACGAAGGTTTAATAAGTTTGGGGTGCAAGGGTGATGACGCCACGGTATAGTAAATGAATATCATAAAAACTTATTAATATTTCTTGGTTGCGCAGTTATAATTTCTTGGATAATTAGGTTTCTTTAGACAGTTTAGGGTCTACTATAAATATATACTATGTAATTTTATTTTAATATATTCAAAAATAAAAGCTTTTCATTTCTATAAATACAGATACATTGTTAAACCGCGTTAAATCTTATATTTATTCTAATTTCTCTCTTATTATAATAATTATCAATAATAATATTTATCAATAATTGCTGCATATTTTTTACAACATAACCGTATTCATGAGTCATAACACCGACATAGAAATTCTGCATAGCACACGAAGACACACTTCTAGGCACAAAGGTCAAGTTTTCTTCGCCGGTGCTTGGGCCTATGAACATACAAAGTATAACCTAAAACTCGTGATTCTAGCAATTACTAAACATATTAGCTTAGTATCACTGCGTGCCAACGACTTTCATTGTCGGTAAAAGAAATATTTGGTCATATTATGCTCAACATATAATAGCTAAGACAATACAGACACACCATCAATCAATATGTAAATCACACCATATATGATTTTTGGAACTTTATTGTCTGATCATTATAAATTCTGAAAACCAAACCTGTAGTAATCTTTAACGAGCAAACTTAAACCCCTGTTGTACATAGAGCATTACTAAAGCACAGCTTCATTCCCTTTGAACCTCCTGCTTCAATTTTCTTCTTCAGTGACCTCAATCTGAATGTTCAGAATGTTGGTCACTTTCGAAAGCTTCCTCGTCTTTCTTCTTTCCCTTCTTTCCATGCTTATCAGGCCGAACTCCACGGTGTTCATAAGTATCCGAAATGTCCATATGAACACCAGGATCATTAGTGCTGTAGTTGCTACCAAACATGATAGAATTGTTAACAGCTTGGAAATTGCTATTAACGTAAGTCCCTGATGCATCAGGATCGCCAAATGACACCCCATCAGGCAACTTGTTGGATTTCTGATCATCCAACTCGCTTCGCATTGTAGCTCCTGTGTTTGTTCCAGCAAGAGTAACGATTCTAATGCCATGACCATCCTCATCAGTCACGCTTTCCTGGTTGTGGAGACTTGCACTTGGCTTGTGAAATTGATCAACAATGCGGTGTGTCATGGTATTCACCATGTCTCTAACTTCACGATCGAGAGGTTTGTTCTTGTTTCCGTCAGAAGCCATGATTTTTGAGGCTGACAAGGTCGGGGCTAGCAAGGAATGTAAGAAAATGCAGGAGAATTGAAGTTATGGAGTTTGGGGTTGGAGCTAGAGGGGCTCCATTGAATTTAAGAGGAAATGTGAGGTGCCAACTGTTGGAAAGACTGATTAAATTAAAGGGAGGGAATAACTTAGAAGACACTATAAGAATTTGATTTATTAAAGATGGAAAAGAGAAAGGATTGCTTGGCAATGAGTTTACCTTCCACAATTTTTTTTTTCTTTTTCTTTTGTGAATGATAAGGCTTAGTACCATGCTAGTGGAAACAAAACAAGTACTCCATCTCATGAAGAGAATTTTCTCCTTATTTAAATTTCCCAAAATGTATATTTTTTATAAAACAAAATCAAAGAATTGAGTATAATTTTACTATTTTACCTCACTTTAGAAATTCAATTCATGTAAATTAATCCACTCTTGAGAAAAAAGGGTTAATTTTAATTTGTCCTCTAAAGGTTAATCCAATTTCTCTTTCTAAGGTTTTGATTATTTCAATGTTTCGTTCTCTTATCTAAGGTTTTAATTTTTTAAATTTAATCAAATAAAACTTCTTAAAATAACTTGATAGTATCGAATCATCATCTATTCCAATTATAAAAGGTTCAAATGATATCACATATATCATTTATATTTAAAAATATAAAACACAAAATTAAAATTTATCTTCTTTTTAATATGGTTTCCATTGGAAACAAAGAAAAATAAAAAAAAACATAAAAATAAAAAATAGGAAACTACAAAACATTAAAACCTTAAAACTATTAATGTTGACATTAAGATGTGATGAGTGCTTGACTCATCAAAGAAAA
Organism: Populus simonii; assembly: GCA_007827005.2. NCBI lineage: Eukaryota > Viridiplantae > Streptophyta > Magnoliopsida > Malpighiales > Salicaceae > Populus > Populus simonii. Next base: position 50,106,876 of record CM017464.2, on the reverse strand, counting down.
CAAAGAGAATAATTATTTTTTAAAACGAGCTTCGTCGTTTAAACTCTATCTTCGTATATAATTTTTAATTTGATATTTAATTTTTTTTTTGTATTTATATTTTTAAATATATATTTTATAATTTATGTACACATGTTTTTAAATATGCATTATTTATTTCTTTTGATTGATATTAAAAGATTTTATATTATCAAATTATTTACAAAATATTTTATTTAATCAAATTTTAAAAACTAAAAAAAAAATTATTAGTTGATTCGACATCGAAAGCCTTACAGGGGACAGTATAATCAAAACCTTAAGGGAAGAAATGAAGATTCTTGTGGTCTGAAGTGGCAAAACAAAAGAAAATTTACAAGGTGTAATGACATATTGTGGTGAAAGCTAGAATAAAAGGAGGCCTTGGGTTGAATTCTTTAATGTCTAAAAATATATCTATGCTTTTTAAATAGATATAGAGGCTAACCCTGCCAGGCTATGCCTTATAGAAATAGGTAATAACCCATTTTTACTCCCCAACTTTCGAGAATGAAATCCCAAAATTGCATAGTCATATTTCTTCATTTTGGAAAGATTTTTTGTTAATCTTGGATCCAAACAATGTTATCGGCTTAGTATTGCGTCAAAACATTAAATTCATAATTGGTGATGGATCCTTCATTTTTTTTTGGTCTGACATGTGGATATAATCAAATGTTTTGCGTAGCATTTTCTCCAAGCTTACAAAATTTCTACTATTCAAAATGACTGGAATTTGGACAAACAAAGAAAAATAAAAAAAACTTAAAGCCCTGATTTTATAGTCACCACAATGACTGGAATTTGGACACATAAAACAAAAAGCTGTTTGTTTTAGTAGGTGACATGTCATCTGATTTTTTTTTCAAAATAAAATGAGATAGACAACAATTACAACAAAAAAATAAGGGTCCGGTCGCACTGGTCTTGACAAAATAGGTTAGGCCCAGCAACGCCTGGCCCTTGACTTTTTTTTCTAAAATATTTATATATATATATTTTTAAATTAATGCTTTTTTTATATGGTTTTTTTCTCTAAATATTTTTTATTTGCATTTAAATTAATACTCATTCTCTCTTTCATTTTATTTAGATAGCATATTTTAAATGACATTTTTTTTTGTTACGTGTTTAAATTTTAAAGAGTTTTTATGATTCATTTATAATTTTTTAAAACCTTTTGTATAAACAAACTTTATCTTTGAAAAAATATTATTTTTTATTTTTAATATCAATATATAAAAATTATAAAAAAATATTAATTTTTTAATTTCCAAAATAATCCAATTTTGCTGGGGGCAAGTTTCATAGCCTATTTTTTAGTTTTCTTGTTTTAGGTTTTTAAGTGTTTATATATACTGGATACTTGATCTGCAGTTTAAAATATATTTTTAAACTAAAAATATTTTTAAAATATATTTTTTATTATAATATCAAACTTATACTATTTGTTTTTATTATTATTACTACAAAATAATCTATAAAGTATAAACTATAAAATTTAAAGATAATTATGTAAGAGAGAGAATAAAAAAAGAAAAAATCTGAACCCACTCGTGGGGTCAGGTCACCATTTCTCTTCTACTTTCCGTTTCCTTGTTGTGAAGCAGTGAAGGTTTAGTCTTAACAACAAAATAGAGATTACTTTTGTTTTTGTCCTTTGAGCGAAAGCATTTTCCAGGTAAAGGGTTTCCATTTTGTTTTTTTTTTTCCCTCTCTAAAATGGAAAGCCATTGCCTATTCAAGTTGCTTTGCCTTTTCATTTGCTGTTTTTCTATTGTAATCCCATCTGGGTTTTAGCTGTTTGACGGAATTTCTTAATTGGGTTATTACTATGTTGCCTGTCTTTTTGATATTTGATATATTTTTTGACAAAAGATTGAATATTTTTGTTTGATTCTACTTGGGGTGCAAGGATGATGCCTAAAAAGATAAACCCTTTTAATCTTTTTGAGAGTTAAGTGGTTTCTAGGATTTATTTTAGTTACTGAAGTTTTGTTGAATGTTTGTTTTTTTAATAGAATCAGATGCAGAATGACTTGTCTGATAGAGACAGCACCACCAGAGCTGGTGCTGGTGGTTTAGCCCTTACTGAGGTTGACCTGGAGAAGCAGGATAACAGTAAGGCTTTGCCGCAAGAAGGCGGTAATGAGATCTTGTCAGGGAATTCTGGTTTTCCACCAGTGATTGCCATTGCGTTTTCTAATGGTGAGTCTACTGTGGCTCATGTGGCTGCCAGCAAGGAAGAGTTGCCTAGTGTAGATTCCCCGAGAAAAGGGTCCTTGTCAAGGACTTCAAGTCTGCACGAACAATGCAGGTTGGTACTTATACTTAATAGTTCTTGCTCTAGTTATAATTTTGTTGGAACCCATCGTGTATTGTGTATTTTTCCCATTTTGATCTTGCTTGATTTGATTGGATTATGACATTAATTGACTATGAAAATCATGAGTCCGTTCAATGTCATAAACTTGTGAATTTTCTCCTTTCAAGTTGAAAGTTCCAGTGTGCTTTTATATGCACTTTTTTTTGGAACTCCTAGTGATCCCCTGGTATTCATTTAGCGTTGTACAACATTAGATACTGAAATCTAAATCTTTATTGGCGTATTGGGACGTAATTTGCTGTTTTCCTTAACACCACATTTCAGGGATTGACAAAGTAGCATCATCCAGCTTGTGTTTGTAGTTCAGCGAACCAGAAGTATCATTTGTCTTATAATCTCATCCATCATCATGGTTTCATATTCTAGAAGGGAAAATTGTTATATAATTTAATTGCTAAGATTAAAAAGAAACCAGAACCATTAGAGAGAAAAGAACTAAGATGAAGAGAGACATGGAACTTATCACATAAGCAATAACTAAGATTAATTCATTGTTCTTCAGAGTTTGCCAGCAGGAGAAGGAAGAAGTTCTCATAGATCTTGGATGCAAATGTAAAGGTGGTCTTGCAAAAGCCCACCGCACATGTATAGATACCTGGTTTAGCAGAAGAGGATCCAACAAATGTGAGATATGCCAGTAAGTCGGTCCTTCACCATGTCTGTTTATGCTATGAAGTTTGGCACAAGGTTGCTGAATTAACTTTATATGATTTAAACCTTTTATTTCAGGGCTGTAGCTGTAAATGTTTCACCTCCAGAATCCCAGCCAAGTGTAGGTATTCTATTTCTGGGAGCAAAATTACAATGTATGCTTAAGATAGCATTTTTCATTTTTATCTGGTCTAAATTATACATGCATTGGATTTGGAATGTGATGCAAGCTCATACATTTGGGGCCTGTCTAAGATAGTTTATCATGTCAGCTTCTAAAATCACAATGACACTGCTGGAAATGTAGGGAATGTTTTTCCAAAATACCAAAGGGCCAAGTGGCATGCTTTAAAAAACTGGATAAGGGTTTACAATATCTGGAAGCACTATTTATAGACTGTTGGTTTGGCAGCACAGATTGATGACAAGAACTTTTTATGATAAACCATGCAGTGCTTAATGTTGATATTCTGTTTCTGTGATTTCATGAAGCAGACAAACTACTGGGTTTGGAGAATTGACCCTAACTTAAGACCACGAGATCACAATAGGGTAAGGGAATTGAGAGTATTTTTTTGGATATATTATTCAGTGTGATGACTTTGAATGAATTCATCTTCATAACAGGGTTGTTTTAGTCCACTTTGGGTGGCATTCTCAATTCTTACTGGTGGCCTCTTGTTGGATGTGCTGATATCCATCACCCTTGGTGTCTCTGCCTTACCTGTTAACATAATAATCGGTAAGCACGTCTATATCAGTTTTCAACAGTTAACTGACTTGTCCATATGCAAATAGTAGCATTACGAAATGAAGAACAATATGCATGCTCATGTCAAAACTATGACACACATTACACAGGGGTCATTGTTGTGCTCGGACTTGGAACCGCGCTTCGGCTAGCCCTGGACTTCTGCATTAAGTGGAGTTTTAGGAGACCAGTGCAGAGGGCAGATGCCAATGTGAATCACGGGTATCATCCAGCTTTGTAGGTAGGTAAATATGTACAGAATGAAGATAGAACTCACAAGAGAAGTCTTAATTTGTTGGGGCAGTAGTACACATAAATTATTCACCTCATATATAGTATGTCGTGTTATGTTTGGCGATGGTTGTTGATTATTACTCAAGTGTGCTCGCGTATGACAATACGCCGTTAAGTTTTGCGAAACTTCATTTCCCTACAGTTTCCTTGGAATTTTATTCAACTTTATTTCCCCTTCAAAGCATGAAAAAAAAATGAGTTACATTGGTGGAGAAATGATATGGAGGGATGATCAAAGAGATAACTGTCATCGGCCTTGGCCCAACGGGCTCTCTTCAATCAAGATTTGAAGTTTTAGCAAAACGATGAGGCTTCCTCAAATCTTGATGATTTCTTTCAAAGACTATTATTATCAGGTTCTCTTTTCCAAAAGTTCTGGTGTGCTGCTGGACTGGTAAGGAATCAGCTCCATATGTGGGGTCCAATTATGAACACTCAGTCCTCACAATTCAAAAGACTGATGGCTCTTTATTGGGGCCGGGGTCTCTTGTTGGCTCACTTTATGTGAGAACAGCGGCTAATGAGAGCAGTATCATATGCATGTGCCTCCTAAGAGAGCTACATGTCGGTTTTGACAACTATAATGCCATTTATGGGTTATAATTAATGCTGAAAATCTGCAATTAATAGAAAGACGACTTCGAGAAGTAATCGCATGTGGATCAATCTATTAGAACTTAGAAAAAGTGAAGAAAAAAAAGACGAAAAGTGAGAAAATATTCCTTTGTAGATAAGGTTAAGGGAAGTGGAGTTTCTTTAATCACACCATCCCGAACCACTCCACTAAACAGAACCAGAAAATTGACAATTAAGCCATTTTTTTTTTGGAGATTATTTTTTAAAATGTATTAAAATAATAATATTTTTTATTTTTTAAAATTTATTTTTAACATGAAATGATTAAAAATATAAGAAAATTAATCTAAAACTAAAAAATATTAATTTTTTAAAAAATCTAGGTGAACAGTACATGTGTACTTGAGAGCCAGCATCTGCATCTGGAGACAGGAAGGTTCGTAGTCCAGTCACCAATTCACTAGTATATTGTTGTGTTTTGTTTTTAGAGAAAAGATATATATATATATATATATATATATATATATATATATATATATATAGGACTTCAAACCAATCCTCAATAACTAATAACATATTATTAATTATTTTTTGAAGTTTATTTTGAAGAAAAAAACAGATACAAAGATGAGAGAATATAAAATTTATTATCAATAAAAAAAAATGTTAAGAATATATTCATATAGAATTTATCTCCCACTTGTATCTTTCTATTTTTTTTAAAGTGAGTATTTTACATTTATTTAAAAACACTTGTAAATCTATTATCTTTGCTAAATAATAGTTGACAAAGATGTTTTTCTTTTTAAATATACTTTCTAAATAAGCATTATCTACTTGTATTCTACATGATATTTTTGTATAGGTATCTTGATTGCATCTTCTTCATAGGTAGATTTTGCAAATAGATTTGGAAATTTAATCCATTTTATTTAAAAATTAAATGACTCATCATTCTTAGCATTTATATATTTTATAATTGACACTCGTTATCTAGATATTTTTATTATTTATCGAAATGATCTCAAATCCAACTCATTTTTATCTCTAACTTTGTGATTGTTTGATGTTAATCATAATCATTTTTATATATATATGCTAAAAGTTGATGGGTCAAATGTATATTTATTTACTCTATTTTAATGAATTAGATAGATAGTTCTTCATTTCTTAGTGAAATATTTTTTTCTAGTATGATAATAAAATGATGAAATTAAAAGAAAGTTTACTTTAAGACGTGACTTGAATACATATCGAAAGATGAGGACTGGATCGTACTTGTTTTCACGCCGACAACATCGTACACATAAAATTCTTCTTGAGACCTGATATTTGACATCTGCTGTTTTGTCATGATGCCATTGGCCAGTAGTACAAACTAAAGAGGTTAAATAAGAGAAGAACACAGACCCTACCGCCAACAACAAAAATAAAAGAGCAGGCAAGTACATTGAGAGATTGATAGTTTTTGGAGTAACTGATGCAAAGACTCAAACTTTGATTGAATTTCTTTGTTGGGTTTTGGTTAAAGAAAGGAAAACGAAGACAGCATGGTGGCTATGGTGTCTATGGACTCCCTACCTTTAGGGTTTAGATTCAGGCCAACTGATGAAGAACTGATAAGCCACTACTTGAGACTCAAAATCAACGGTCGTGATTCTGAAGTCGAAGTCATCCCTGAAATTGATGTTTGTAAATGGGAGCCTTGGGATTTGCCTGGTAAAAAAGAGAAAAAGAAAAATCCGTTCTTTTTTTTTTTTTTTATATTATTAATTTGTTTTTTAGGTGGGTTTTCTTTGATTTTAAAGGTTGAATCTTTGATATATTTTTTATTGGTTGTTTAATTTCTTTATTCCCTATGAATAAATTCCACTTTTTGCTTATCTGGGTAATTCCTTCATCACTAAGATTCCTTGAATTTACTAGTAATAAATATTGATTTCTTAGAATCAGGGTATTTTAGTATCGTTTCTATAATTAAGTGCACTTAGTGTATAATTCTGATATTTTTAGCTAAATTTGAAGTCATTAGGAATGTGGGGTTTTTCTTAGGGTTACAAGTAGATTCCCTTGAACTTGCTATAAAGATTATCATTATGTTTTGGAAATAAGGTGTTTTCTGCTTTTTTTAGCTAAACGAGAAGTGAATTTGAATGTTGGGTTGTAGGGCAATCTGTGATAAAGACTGATGATCCAGAGTGGTTCTTCTTCTGCCCACGAGATAGGAAGTATCCTAATGGTCATCGTTCAAATAGAGCAACAGATGCTGGATATTGGAAGGCTACGGGGAAGGATCGAACAATAAAGTCTCGGAAATCGGCTGGTAATACGACCTTGATTGGTATGAAGAAAACATTGGTTTTCTACCGTGGTCGTGCTCCAAAGGGAAAGCGTACGAACTGGATCATGCATGAGTATCGTCCCACTGAAGAGGATCTTGATGGTACCGGCCCTGGCCAGGTTGCTAGCGTTCTTGATCTCATTCTTGTTATTAATTTGTTCATTTTGACATGCTATATTTGGTTGAAATGCTTAGTTTTGATTTCATTCGTTGGAAAAACTGAGGAAATTTTGTCTACATGCTGTGTGATTAATATTTTGTGTTATGTTTTTTCCTATTAACCATGCATTCAATGTTAATTTATTTTGATGTACGTATGAACATAATGCCGGCAGCTAAACTGAAGGAATTCAGTTTTAGTAGTAAGTGATGTACATGGAATCTATTTTTTTTTTTCATTGTTGATTTTTAAAGTTACCAAATTTCCTTTTATATTGTATCTATACAGTGATGCTATTGTTGAAATGAATACCGTTGATTCTCATTGATGCTGTTTATATCTTCAACTCACTTAGTTCCTCTTTTCACCTGGATCAGGTTGCATTTGTCCTTTTTCGCTTATTCAGAAAGCCAGAAGAGAGAACCAATGGTGTAAAGTATGATGAGATAGAACAGATTGGATACTCTCCTACAACTACTAAGTCCTCTCCTGATAATGCATCATCAGATCTAGTTCAAGAAACAGCTACATCTGACATGCATTCAGGAAAGCAGTCAGAAGATATAAAGATGTGGTTGACTGAGTCTGACAACGTGACTGCTAATTCGGGGCCTGTTGATATCTGCAGTAATAGACATGCAACTTCAGATATTGAAGATCAAGTGCCAGAAGCAACAGTTGTGGAGGTGAGTACTGGATTCTGTATTTTGGCCTCTTGTACTCCACTCAAGATAAACATTATGAGAAAGTTGATTTTTTTCAGTTTGTTTTTCAGGCATGTCCGCTGCTGGATGAATGTTCTCTTATACACGAGCCTGTATCTGGTGATCTTGATCGTGAAGTTTTCTCCCCAGTGCAATCACATATTCCAGCAGACCTAGGATGCTACATAGATTCACCTTATGCCAGTGACTTTGGCAACGATCAAAATGGATTTCCTTTTCAGGATGTCTCCATTGAACAGGATGTATCCATCACAGAATTGTTAGATGGCTTCTTCAATAACCATGACGAGTGTTCTGGTGAAGAAACAAGTAAGAACAACTTGGGTGTTGGAAGTGAGACTCAGTTGTGTGGTCAGATACCACCAGGAAACTCTTATGCTCCGGACAATGGTATATACAGTTTCATGAACAATTTACAGGTAAAACTATGGTCTTTTGGTAGCTTTCAAATAACCATGTTGTTGAATCTCTCTTAGCTGTCATAGCTCTTAACTGTTAAATCTTGTATTTTGTTTTATTGCTGTTTGAGCAATTTGACATAGTTGATTTATTCTTATTTGAAAATAACCTCTGAAGCTCTAAAATCCTGTTGTAATTTTGATGTACACCAGCATGTTTCGCTCATGAGAGTCCCAGCGTGGCCTAGTGATCAATTTTGTAGCAATGAACTATTTCAAATGCAGCCTGCACTTGGAACTTTGAGAGCACCCACTCCTGTTTTTTATGGAGAACTTGGAAGGGGAAATATTAGTCATTTTGGCAATAATTTTGTTGGACAAGATGCTCCATCTGCCAAATCTGCAATCTCATCCTTTGGTGTGCTTAATAGTATGGAAGAAGCAACCAGTCAGATGACTTCTGTAGACAATGGCAGTGGTGTTAATGGAACTGGAATCAAGATTAGGGCCCGCCAGCCTCGAGTCCGACCACAGTCAGACATCTTCATTGCCCAGGGCAGTGGCCCAAGAAGAATCCTTCTGCAGCTGCAAACGAAGCTTTTGTCTGAGTCAGTTGGATATTGCAAGGTTAAAGATGCAGGCTACATTGAAGATGAAGATGAGGTGCAGTCATCTGTAACAGAGGTAAGTGCTATCACTCTACGACAATGTGGGGTTTCTGTTGAAATGCACCCATCGACTATTGATTTCATGCAATTATTTTCTGCAGGCCACTGGAGATGCTGAAAAACAGACCCCTACAGCTGACTATCTGCAGAAAGAAAGCCCACTTCCTAGTTCCAAGACTAACAGGGAAATTGCTGAAGAATCTTCTTCAGATTTGAGGTTAAGGGCGAAAAAGGAGGGTGAATCCGAGAGCAGCCAGATAGCATCAGCAGCATTTCCAGCAGCACCTCCAGTTTATATCAGCATTTTCCTCCTCTTAATCGCAATCGTAGCGTTTGCTGGAATATGGAGATCCCTTATGACCGTGAAGTTTCTCTGGATACAGGATGGTGCAAGCGATAATTTGTAGTGCATGTTTTCTTCCATGAGGAGCAGAATAGTTTTGTAGATGGCACTTAAAACACTCAAGGCATATATAACTTAGGTTACTACCAGTGTGCATAAAATTATATGAACTGTTGGTGGTGTAAATTGTGTAAGTTTTTTAGTACAGTAAGTAGCTCTGATTGTAGATGATGCCTTTGTTGTATGCATTTAGCAGCTTCTCATTCTAGTTGGTTTCTTGGCATTCGTGCATGTCTTTCAAATGCAGTACAAGAGCTTCAAATGAAATGGCACAATTCTCATTCCAAGTTTTCACGAACCACTACAAAAGATTTGGATAATGAATTTGTTTTTAATTAAAGAAGTTTACTTACCCTTCAACATTAAATTTATTTTATATTAAGCTTCTTAGTTGAGAATTCATGATTTAAGACATTAACTTAACTTAAAATATTCATCCATATTTGCTTGGTTTCCATCTCTTTTTAGCTTTTTTTTTTTTCAATTCCTACAAGATTTTCCATTCGTTTTAAAAAAACACATGTTACCTAGAGTTTTTTTTTTTGGGCATTGTTCAATTTATTTTTTTTATGATGATTTTTGCTTTTGAATTAAATACAAGTATCAAATATTTTTCGTGCTTTGTTCCAATTACTTTTGAGACCTAGGCCAGCCTAAGCCCCGAGTTCTCTAGGTCACAAGTCAACTCGTCAGGTCGAGTATTTTGAGCATTAAATGAGCATTAAATGGTATAATTTGATTTTGATTTTTAAATTTTTTTTTTAAAAAAATTTGATCCTCACTCACTTGATTTTTATTTTTATTTTGGATTCTTTTGTGAATTTATGGAGTTAGAAATTTTCAATTCGACCTTCAATGTTTTGGTTTTAAATTTTTATTTTATAAACCTTTATCAAATTTTAATTTGTTTTTGATTTTATCATTGGATCCATAATTTTGATTTTTTCTAATTTCAGCACCTAGGTTTGCTGATATTTTTTTTACTTTTTTTGTTTATTGCTTTTTTTCCTCGATTTTATCTTTCATATTTGGAATCCTGGGGGTTGATGGTTGATATTTTTTCCATTCTCTTTCTATGATGTGGAGCCATTAATTTTTTTTTCCTCTTTTTAAAAACACTTAAAGTACTTAATCATTATTTTTTTACGCTTCAAAAAAATCAAGTCAGCTCGCAGAGAAGCGCGGGCAATCTATCTAGTTTAAGCCTAGAGAATATTTATTCACCTCGTCACCTAAACAAGCACAATACTGACTTAATTAAGTTTCAGAGAGTTATTCTTGTAGGTTTTATTGGGCCCACAAAGTCCTCTATGAAAAGTTTTATCAACTCATGGAAAACGCCCCAAATCTTTCTAATGAGAATTTTTCCAACCTCACCAATTGGAGTTATCTTTGGGAAATGAGCAAAAAGCCCGTTCATTCCTATTTCTCAAAAGCTTTTTCCATGACTAACGAAACCTCGATGCAGCGACAACTATGCCAACAACTATGTCTACAACTATGCTAGTGGCTATATATACGGCTATGCTAATGACATGTCAGCAGCATCATTTATGCCCCACGTGGCTACGCTAAGGTTACGCCAGCAGCTATACAAAGCTATACCCACGACTACGCCCACGACTATGCACCAAGGCTAGACCCACAAACTACTTTTATGGTGGATTGTAAACACAAAAGGTGTCATTGAGACTTGAGGGGTTTTGATGATACATAAAAGGTAACATTACCAACTATAAGTATTTTATCTCTCACTCTTGCTAGGTCAAGTCTTCCAAACACACTTAGGGGGCTCTAACAATACATGAAAAAACTACACTTATGTTTTATACAATGTATACACCTTTATAAATATCTTTATAAATATCCTAGATATTTATATTAAATATCTTATAACTTAGATATTTATAAGATATTTATATAAGGTATTTAAATCAAATATCTTAGATATTTTTTAAGATATTTATCTTAAAAAAATCTATATTTCATCTCTCTAGATGAAAGGTTTGTGAGAGTTCATCTCTCTAGACAACATAAGTTTAAGAAAATACAAGTTTTATACAAAGCTTAAGGAACCTTTAAGCCTAAAGAATATTTATTCTCTCTGTCATCTAAACAAACACTATACTGATTTAAGTTTCGAAGTGTTTGTCTTGCAGGTGTTGTCGGGCCCATTAAGTCCTCCGGGTCTAGTTTTATCATCCACTAAAAAGCGCTCTTAGTCTTTCTATTGGAGATTTTTCTAGCCTCATCTATGTGGGGCGTAGCCATTAGCATTTTGTTGGTATAGTCGTAGACATAGTCACTAACATAGTTGTCACTGTATCAAGATTTTGTCAGCTATGGAAAGATGATTTGAGAAATAGGAATAAAGTTCACACAGACAGTGTCAATTGATGAGGCTAAAAAAATTCTCAGTAGAAAGATTGGGGAGGTTTCTTGGGCTGATAAAACTAGATTTAGAGGACTTGGTGAGCTCGCAACACCTATAAGAAAAATAGTACGAAGCTTAATTCAGTATAGTGTTTGTCCAGATGATGGGGAAAAGAAATATTCTCTAGGCTTAAATGCTCCTTAAGCCTTGTTTTGTATCAAACTTGTGTTTTTTTAGACTTGTGTTGTCTAGAGAGAGAGTCTAAAGAGATGAGCTCTGTCAAACTTTTCATCTGGAGAAATAAAGCTTCGTTTATATAGATTTTTTTAAGATAAATATCTTAAGAATTATATGTGTGTACTTTTTATAAAACATCCGTGTAGTTTTTCATGTATCATCAGCAGGTCAATTTAATATATTTTTTTACCAAAATGATGACACTTCAGGGTTTTTCTTTAAATACATAATTTCTATTTTTTTAAAAGAAAAAAAACATTCGGTTCAAAATAAAACCCCGACCTAAACTAGGTTCGAGTCATCAAGTTTGTTGCACGTGTGCGACGTTGTAGTGATCGTCCACCCCCCTCTCAGGTGTGTTGTATCTATCTGACAAATATAGGGGGATAAGGCTTGTCTCTTATCAGTAGAAAAATGAAATGGGAGTCGCCACTTAGTATTTTGGTCACTAAGAACCTAACTGGTCTTAGAAATCGGGTACGGGGACTGGTTGCGTCAATTAAAGGTATTAGCACTCCAAATACGCCTTATCTAAGATAAACTGCATTGTTTTATGGTCTGATATATGCTACGGTTGTATCGTATTTCTAATTGTTGGCCTGTCTATGGTTTAAGAAAAGTTCTCATTGGTAAGGAGATTCTTATATTATCAGGTAAAACCTAACCATCCTAACATTAACAAAAGAATTACCTTTTTAATATCGGGAATACGTTTTATGTATAAATTCATAATCCCTGATATTAAAAGAAAAAAAATAATTTTTTTGGATTTTTGAAATATTGGTCAAGTTCTCGTGACTTTAATAAACTGGTTATTAAAGCCAAAATGCATACTAAAATATATTTTTTTTAAGTTTTCTTTGTTGTATGAAAATACAATATGAATTTTTTTTTTTTGCTTAAAGAGCCGTGGTCGTATGCATGAAAACAAAGATGTTTTTTTTAATGTTTTGATGAAAACTGGGTATTTTAATACCAGATTTGTATTTTTACGGTATAAAAATACAAGCCGAATTAGCTGAAATTCAGTAAAAAAATATGTGGGGAAATCACAAATTTTCCAAAATATTTTTTTTTTGGACTAGGCCGGACCCGGCCCACTCATTTTGGGCTGGGCCGGACAGTGAACAGTGGAGCACTCACCATTGTTCATGCAGAATAGTGGAGACAGTGCAGCGAAGAAGAAAAAGAAGAAGAAGGAAGAGGGGCGGACCTGTGGTGGCTTCGAGGTGGTGCTGCTGGCGGTTGCTGACCAGAGAACGACTTCGACAGTGGTCCGTCTTTCTTCTTCTTCTCTGTGTTTTTTCTTCTGCTATGTTCCTTTTGTTTTTGTTTTTTCCTGTGTTTCTTCTTCTCCCCGCTTCTGTCTCATGTTTCTCCTTTCTTCTTTTGTTTCTAATGGTGGCTCTTGTTGTTGGCGGAGCGATAGTGGCTCTTCTCTGTGGTGGCGGAGCGATAGTGTCTACTGCTATTTTTCCTGTGTGTGTAGAGGTGCAAGCTTCTTCTTCTTTATGGGTATTGCAGTAGGGGGAGGAAAATGGTGAGAGGCTGACGGTGGCGCTGCTGGTTGCGGAGGAGAGCAAGAACAATGGTGGTTCTCCTTTTTTTCTTCTTCTTCCTCTGTAATCTTCTCCCTTATCCCTCTGTTTTTCGGCCTTCTCTCCTCTATTTTCAAACAATTCTTCCTCCTCTCTCTCCTTATGTTGGTTCTCTCTTCTCTTGCAATCCGTCCCAAACATCTATGTTTTCAACTAAAAAAAAAACACGAACCTCTTTTGTTTTCTCCCCTGTTTCTTTCCCTTATTTCCCTATGTTTCGGTTTCTCTCTTCTCTCCAAAAAATCCCTCTATTTTTCAACTCTCAAGCTCTTCCTATTTTGGTGCCCCTTCCTCTAGTATTTATAGGCAGAGGAAGAGAGGGTCGCCTTACCCCTGTCATGACGCAGAGTAAGGTGGGCTGAGAAGTTGCTCGCAGGGCATGGCTCCCCTGACTTTCTTCATCATTGTGGCGTGGTGGTAGGGTATGTGTGGGCATGGGTCGTTGCCGGGTTTCTTGGGCAAGTGGGGTGGAGAGAGAGGGAGTGGCGTTGCAGGGGAACAAATGCTTCTTCTTCCCCTGCCTCGCGCGTCCAGGGAAAGAAGAAGACCCACAGTACCGTTTTAAACAACACTGTTTTGGCTCTTATTTTTTTTTAAAAAAAAATGAATTTGGGAAGAACCCAAAAATGGATTATGACAAAGTTAATATGTTAGGTCAGGTTGGGTCAGGTTTTATGACTATGTTGCTAACATATTAATATTTTTCTAATATTATCATAGAATTAGTCCTTACTAAAATATTTCCAAAACAGCCAGTTTCACTACGGTTTGATCACATCCTCATATTGTTTGTACTGTTAGTCCTTTGTTTTTGGCTTTCTGCCGCATTAGCCCACCATTTCTGGCAATATCAAACCAATTTAATGTTGAAGAATGATATATATAAAAAAATGAGGCAACCTAAGTTACTCTAAAAAAGTCATAAAAGTCCCCTCGAAAGTGGGAGCAAATACTGGATAATAATTAAAAAAAAAATAAGCAAATTGAGCTTAACTTTAATAACTCGCGATCCAAGATATGAGATAGAAATAACCTAACAAAAAAAATCAGAACATATCACAAAGCTCAAGAACCAATAAGTCAATGTCAAATGATGAAAATAAAAAAAGGATTTTAAAAAACAACGAACTTAAACCAGGTTAATAATCAAAACTAGTGGATTGGGTCATGATTGTCTTCATAAACACAAAAAAATAACGAAGCCAAATTTTCAATCATAAAATAATTGAAGAAAATCAAAAATAAAAATAATGAGGACAAAATCATTCACAAAAAAATAATTGAAGGAAAAATAATTAAGGATTAAATTGAAAAACAAAATAAATGAAGAAAAGGATAAAACATGATGAATAAAATTGAAACAAAAAATTCTAAATGATAAAAAAACAATTAATGCAAATGATAAAAAAAAAATAGTAACAAAAGAATGAGAACCAAATTAGATTAAAAAAAATTCTATGAAATAAAATGCAGAGGGATGAAATTAAAACAAATTTTTTTTGAAAAGCCTTAAAATCGAAACAAATAGAAATCAAAAGAATAATGACTAACTTTAAAACAAATACAAACTGAAGGACACATCTGAATTTTTAAGAGCTCGACATGGAATCCAATGCACAACGGGGAGAGGGACAGAGGGAAGAGGAAAAACTTCTATTACCACCAACTAGGCCAAACATGTGATACTAGTAACTGCACCGCCATCTGACACGATGGTCAATGGATTTTGACTGTCATAATACATCCCACGTGCCTCTTGTTTGGCAGGGGGGATAATGATAAGCATTGCCCTTTTATATTGATTTATTAATATTTTAATAATTTGAATTACTAAAAAGCCCCTAAAGGTATCCTCATATTACACAAAAACATGTGGCAAAGACAAAAATGTCCTCCCTTGCCGGACTTAGAATTTTTAAAGTCAAAGGCTAGACATGTTATTTTACTGCAAAAAAAAAAAAATACACAGACAAAAAAAACCCTCTTTACAAGGCTAAAACTTTTAAACTTTTAAGAGTATCATCATCATTTAATTGTGCAAATAAAGTTAAAAAAACACAAAAACCCCTAGACAAAAAACCTATTTTCTTAGCTTTCAAGGGTGAAGAAGTAATTTCACTGCATATAACAAAATATAAATTTATTAAATTATCCTGATCAATTGACAAATGATATTTTAATTCCCTTAAAAAGACAACTCAACCCTTGTAGCCAAGGCAATTGCTCGTATTGAAGGACAAAATAATCAATATAATGCTTGAATCCACATTGTTTCTCTTCGTAGGAAAAGTTGAGTCCTTTAAGTTTTTTTTTTATATAATATTCCTTAAGTCTTGTTTAAATCTTGTACTAAACTTGTGTTTTTTTAGACATATATTATCTAGAGAGATAGAGTCTAGATATATAAGACTTGAGAGACCTTCCATCTAGAGAGATGAAGCTTTGTTTATATTGATTTTTTAAAAATAAATATCTCGTAAATATCTTAAGTTATAAGATATTTAATATAAATATCTAAGTTATTTATAAAGATATTTACAGAGATATGTACATTGTATAAAATATCCATATAGTTTTTTTAATGCCTGCTCACTTGAGGATTGACCTGGACAGCCTGAAACTCTGATGCTGCAATTTATGATTTTTATTTTTGAGTGATGGTGTTGTCACGCAAACGAAAGATGCCAGTTGAAATGTGGAAATTATTTTCTTCTTTGATCATTATTTTTCACTCTTAATGTTTGTTTCAATTATTTCAATGAACAATCAGAATAAACATAGGGTGGTTATGTTCAAGTTTCCACAACAATCTTCCCTGTAGCATGGCCATCGATACTCTTTGCCCAAGCATCTTCTGCCTTCCTTAATGGATGTCTGGAGTCGATGATCGTCTTAAGCTTCCCTTCCTTCACTAGTTTAATAAGACAATCCAGGCTCTCAATGCTGGGGCTTACGGTTAATATGGGCACCAGCTGTTTCTTGGAGAAGGTAAGTTTCTTGAGAACAAAAGTCATCATGGCACTAGCGCCAGGAGTGATGTCAATAACCTTACCACTTTCACTCAAAGTAGGTTCAAAAGTAGACCAAGAAATGCCCAGTGCACAGTGGAGCACAACATCATATTTCTTACCAGATGGACTCTTGAGAGCTGCTCCTTCAGGTGTTTTGTAATCAAGAACCTCATCGGCCCCTAAGCTCTTGACCAATTCGATGTTACGAGCACCACAAGTGGCTGTTACGTGTGTATTTCCAAGCTTTGCTAGCTGAACTGCATAAAGACCTACACCACCTGAGGCAGCAGTGATCAGAATGTTTTTCTGCTGCCCGCTTCCATCAAGCTTGATCCCACCATGCTGTGTGAGAGCCTGGTAAGCTGTGATACCTGAAACAAGTAAGCCTGCGCCTTCGGCAGCTGAAACTTCAGCTGGCCTCACCACAGTCAAGCTCTCCTTTGCCACAGCATACTCAGCTAGTCCACCTCCATACTGCCATTGCACAACACAATAAATTCTTTGAATGTTAAGATTGGCCGACTGCGAGCAGATATTATATGTTAAGATTATTTGTCATTTCTCAAAGTTTGCTTAGTCTAATTCATTTCCAAACATTGTCCCATCTCGTTCTTCCCTGATGCTGGCAAATCTAAGGCTTCAAAACACAAATTCATCAGAGGGGAAATGGCAGGAATAAGCACTTACAAGATGGCCAAGTTCTGCAACAACTCTGTCACCAATTTTGAAGTTCTTTACTTCTGCTCCAACCTCTACAATCTCGCCTGCCACATCCGTACCTGTTCAAGCAAACAAAAAGAAAAAGAAAAAACATTAGGATTTCTGGTAAAAGTTCAACTCTTGTCATTGACAACAAACAACGTAAAAGACAAAAAATACAGAGTTTTTGTTCAGAACTTGATATTCACTTGCACCAACAGGATTTCTGGTATGAGTACATAACATTAATTTAGTCGATTCGGTTCTTTAAATTATCAGATGATCAGCAAACTTAATCAGATAAACATCAAAACATCAGAGATAAGAATGCAGCTATAGAACTCAACAAAACCATTACAAAATCTCCAAGTTTCAGACGCCACAGACAGTTTCAAAATAATGTTAGGATCACACAATTTGATAAAGAGAATTATCCCAGCAAATAGAAGAAGAAGAAATCACACATAGACAGTGTTTTACATGCTTTAACTATGCTTACGTCCAAGGGAAAGAAATTTGCCAAATGCAAGAAAGTAATGCTGTATTACCAGGTATATAAGGGAATTTGCGAGGAAAAAAAGGCCGCAGCTTGCCTTTCTGGATTTTCCAATCAATTGGATTCAGACTGGTTGCTTCCAGCTTTAACAAAACCTCGTATTTCTGAGGACTTGGAAGTGGAACTTCAACATGCTACAATAAAAATTTATTTATTTTAATAATCAAAATTCAGTCAGCAATTCATGTTCAACATGATTTTCAAATCTTTAAAACCTCGAAACAGAAGCTGAATTTTGAGCTAGAAATTCCCATGGTTGCACAAATTAATTTAGATTTCGTAAGATTATCATTTCAATTACCTACGTATACGAAAAAAAAGTAAATTATTGTTAATAATCGTTAAAACATATAAGAGACAAACTTACAAAATCGTTAAAAATATAAGGACTGACTTACGATACAGAAAAAAAACACCCTCAAAAGGTGAAAATAAATAAGCCATGAACACATAGAGAACTAATTAACAATGAAATTAGAAGAAGAAGAAGAAGAAGAAGGGAAAAGAAATATAAAGTAGAAAAACAAAGAAACCTTTAAAGCAGCAGGTCCTCCATCATAAGAATCATACTGAATGGCATGCATGAGCTTCCCTGCCATTCCCATGCCTAACCAGGAAATCAAGAAGTTGATGATATATGCAAATTTGATGGAGCAGAAGACTTGCTAATGGTTTTTATGGATTTACTGGATACTTATTGTTGAGGGAGCAGCATTATTCAATTGACGAATACACCCTTTGATGAGTCACATGGTATTGAATTGAAGTGCTACGGAGAGGAGCAAGATTACCCCTTTTAGCGTCGGCAGTCAAATAGTGTTGTTGAAATTGTATTTTATTTTAATTATAGTTTTAAAAATATTTGATTAATTAATATATATCATAAATTTTATATATTTTTTACTTCAAATTTATCTTGAAATTTTTAATTATAAATATATAATTTATAGTTTTTTTTTTTAAAAAAAATATTTTTTTCAAATCATTATCCTTAAAGACAAAACACACAATTAGTTTTTTTAAAAAAAAAATTGATGATATTACATCTTACATTTGAATCAGCGGTGTAAAGTCAAAGTCAACCTTTGACTAAAATTAAACAAATACCCTGTATTTCTCACTCCATTTAAAATATTTCTTAAAGTCTCCTTCTTGTCATAATTTTGCTCCAATTAATTTGAAGCTTATGATTGTCGGTAGATATTTGAAAATCTTTATAAATTCCAATAAAATTTTAATCAAATTAATTATAAAACTACATAGATTATTTTTTTTAGAAATATATTAAAATACCAAATGACATTTGAAATTACATTATGTTTCATGGTAAAGAAAGCCGAGAAACCTCTAACTGAAATGAGGTTTTAATTAGTTTTGTCAAAAATACTTTTCTAATTTTCTATATTTATTTTATACAAAATATTTTATAAGAAACCGGTTAACATAAATATTTTTTTGATAAACATATAAACTTAATTTATTTATTAAAAAACATCTTAGCCAATTATCACAAACATCTCCATTCTAATACATCATTATTATTTCATATCCATTATATTTTTACATAATTATTTATTATAAAAATAAAAAAAAATAATGTAAATTTTTTTCAACGCCCATTTTAAAATTTGGTCATTTTGTTTTCGGTACAAAAGTTTTTAACGTGGAACTAGTAGTATCTTAATAATTATTTATTGAATTTATTTTGAAAAATAAAAAACAAAGAAAAAGAAAACATAAAACATAAAACTCATGACTCAAAAATATAATAAAAATATTTTCATCTAAAACTTTCATTCTCCTGGTTGTTATCAAAAGAGTAACTAATACGATATCACTATTTATTTATTGAGTACCTTAAAATTCTTTCCTCAATACTGTTTAAAATATCTAATTTTTAGGTAGTGTTCGTTATTATGGTAGTTATTGTTTTTTAAAGTATATTTTGCTTATAAATATATTAAAATAATCTTTTTATTTTTTTAAATTTATTTTTGATATCATTACAACAAAATAATTCAAAAATAATAAAAAAATTAAATTTAAATAAAAAAATTGATTTTTTTTTTAAATACAGCTACGCTGCTATAACAAACATTCCCTTAATGTATTGACATGAATGCAGAAAGGTTTTGCAGCTTAGGCTATGGAGCAAAGGTATCTTAGCATCCAAATGGTGGGCTAATGCGACAGAAACAAGGGGCTAACACAACCAACACGAGGAAGCGATCAAACCGTACTGCTGCCGGCTGTTTTGAAGATAATTTTAACAATGATAAAGTTTTGTGATAATATTTTTTAATATTATCATGTGTTAGCATGACCACAGTGGGGTAAAACTCGGACATGAGCAATGAGTCAATCTGAGACTCAGTTTGATTTGATTAAACCTGGTTTATTTTTATATTTAAAAAGAATTTTTAAAAAATTTAAAAATTTTATATTTTTTTTACTTTAAATTAATATATTTTTAGTGTTTTTAGATTATTTTGATGTACTGATGTCAAAAATAATTTTTAAAAAATAAAAAATATTATTTTGATGTATTTCCGAGTAAAAAACACTTTGAAAAATAACTGTAACCACACTCTCAAACATGCAAAATCAAAATGACCTGTTTATTTTGAGATTGACGTGGTTAAAATACTGTTTTTTACTGTTGATTTTTTCTATAATTTTTTTTAATTAAAATAATATTATTTTAATTTTAAAAAAACTTTAAAAATTAATCCAAATCAACCATCGAGTTAATCTTAAATCAAGTTTCACTACTATGAGCGGGACCATTATTTTTTTTCCTGTATTTTTTTACTAGGATATTTTGGGCGGCGATTGTTATTTTACCAATAATTCAAGTGTTTACCCTTCAGGATAGTAAATTACTGACATTTATTCAAATTGTAAGAAGTCAAAGTCAAGGAATTAAAAACATATGTAAACTCCCCATTAATTAATAGGTTTGCATCATACCATTGATAATTACTTGTTTAATCTCTATGTTTAATTACGTTTATATCAAGCTAAGTTTTTTAGGGTGTAGTAGTCGCATTTATATACTTGAAAACAAAAATTAAAAACATGAGAAAAAGTGTAAGGTAAGAACTTGATGGTTTTGTTACGAAGGGGTTTGCTTAATTATTTTATGTTTATTTTTTTAATTTAAATGAGAAAATTTATTAATTTTTAATAAGTATTCTTTTAAAAATATTTTAAAAAATTAATCTCAATTAACATATAAATTGATCCCAAGATATTATTATTCAATAAAAAAACTATTTCAGTTACAAATCATAATCTAGGTAAAAGCTATCCAGCTCCTTTTTCATTGATACAAGCAGGCAAGGGTAGTTTTTGGTATTGTTATAACAATTATTTTTCATTGAAAAATATATTAAAATAATATATATTTTTTAAAAAATTATTTTTAACATTAAAATATAAAAAATCATTTTAAATAAAAAAAAATCATTTTTTTCACAAACACGGCAAACAGGTTAAAAGAAACCGAGCACATCATGTCATTCGACTAGGACAGGACGTACAAAATTAGAAACCTACTAAGTATTTTTGTCGAGTAAAATTAGGTTTTCACTTAAACTGAGTGAAGTAATTAAAATACACGTGAAAAACACGAAGCATGAAAATCTAATTTTATCTAAAAAATAAATGATTTGATTAAATCCCAAATTCTATTCAAGAATAATCACACTAAGTAATTTGTTTATCAATTATTTCTAGTTTTAACCAATTTTATTTTTCTTAAATATATAAATAGGATTCATCATAAAAACATATTTATCTATGTGTGTGTGTATATATATATATATATAATTATTGTATGAGCTAGGTTCATATAGATTAATATAAAACCTATTATAATCATAAATATAATCATAGTTTTTTTTAAATTAATATAATATCCGGATCAGTTTACTTATATCACAGTTAATCTTATGAGATCTAAAATTAACTTAAATTTTAATTAAAAAAATCATTTAAAAATTTATAGTTTCTATCATCGTTATCTAATATATTTAAATCAATAGGATATAAACTCATCTCATTCACTTTTTATATCAACAATAAAGAAAGATGTTTTTTCTATATTTTTATTATTTTTTTAATTTTATTTTTCAATATTTACTTAATTTTAAATTTATCATCATAAAGTTATTGAATTTAAAACAAGCTCATGTGGTGAAGTCACAACGAAATCCATCCATCCACGTGTAAGAAACAGCCGACTAGCTAGAACAAAGAAAAGGAAATCGCTTTGTTGACGGCTCCGTGGTAATCCAATTCCTTTGCTTAATACATTAATAATTCTTACTTTAAATGATCATTAGAGAAAACCATTAACCATTCTGACTGTTAAACTGCCGAACCTCTTTGTTTTTAATTTCCTTTCTACGAATACTCACCTTCTATACTGTTTCTTTGGTCAAGCTCAAGAATATTTTTGAAGGGGCAGAGCTAAATCTTGAGACATCTGGCAATTCTTGAAGATAAAAGAAGTGATGATACTGGTGGCAATAGTGGCGGAGCTGATGGAGGAGTACATGGCGTTTCTGACTAGGGTTTTGGAACATGTGTTTAATGATGCACCTTTTCCAAGAAGGGTTCGTTTTCTCATTCTACGTAATCTTCCTTTTGCTTCCTCTTCTCATCATCGTCCTCCTCTAAATAGAGCTAGCTCCTAGACTTCACTGAAATTGTTTACAGGGAGTTCTCCTCTCCCACCACAACCACCCACCTCTTTGTTTATGCTTAATTCCTTCGTTTTTTTTTTCTTTTTCTTTGCGGTTTTATCTCCTTTTGTTAATAGTTTGAGAGTTAATTAACTTAGCTTTTGTTTGAGTTTTTGTATGATAATTAGTGGTTCTCTTCTGTAATTTGAGTGCTCTTAGTTTTCGGGTTTGGTATGGTTTTTTATTTTTTTAATCTTAATACATTCTATTATGTTTGGATTAATTAATTAGATTTTGTTTGAAATTGATAGAGTACTGAATGTATGTTCTGTGCGGTAGAGATTAGAATATCCTCTATTTTAATTACTTCATGGATAATAGTTTAGAACAATTTCAATTTTTTATTTTAATTTCGGAAGACAACAAATTAACAAGCCTTTTCCATTTCTTCGATGAGTTGTAAAACAATGGCTACGATTTCTGAATTGGAGTTGCCTTTGTTTTCACTTCTTCAATGGAGAGAGAGAGAGAGAGAGAGAGAGTGAGTGAGTGATGGACATATAGTGACAAACCCACCCGGTCTTTGACTAGGAGATTAACATTTTAACCCTCAAAAGGCAAAAAAGAAAAAAAGAAAAAAAAAGAAGTCTTGTTCCTTTCCTTTTTTTTTTTTTAATTTACCACTTTTTTCTCAAATTTAGAACCATAAGTATACATTGCTTAATATGTTTTAATTTAATTTTATTTTATTAGGATTCATTATTATCAATATTTTTTTTAACTTATTAGCAAGTTGTTTGAAATCAATTTATTCTACTATAATTAAATTAAATTTGAATTTAATTAATAAATAAATTGAATTAAAATAATTTGAAGAAATGAAATGAAATGAAATTCATTTTATTTTTTTATATTACTCTCAGTATTTTTATCTTATTCCTTTAAAGTTCTTAAAAAAAAGATGGATATATAAGTATTTTAAAAAAGCTAGTTTTAATTTACTCTCACAACCTGGATAAGCTACTCAATCTGTGCAATACACGTGTCATTCAACTTCCTTTCAAGATGAAAAGCTCGGGGACCATGGCGCACCACCTATTATATAATTTACTCTCACCATTATTGATGGTTTAACCTCCAAACATGAATTTTTTTTGTCGATAAGCTAATGATTTCAACTTTCCTGTCAATTTTTCCAGACACTGTTCTTGGTTTGCCATAATAATGATGACAAAGACATGCAGCCCTCCAAATTTCTCAGTGCTTATCTAATTTTATGGAGATTTCTCTGTACTTGTAAATATTCTTTGCTTGATATGTTATTTCTTGCTGCTTTTTAGCACGTCCCAGATCGATTGGTTAGAAATCAGCTTAATTGCTTTATTATTGTTCTTGTCGGAAATCTTCCCTGAAACCTAACTTGGAGACGAAAATGTCTTTATTATTGTTTCGAGAAGAGTGCTTTGCTTGTTTTTATGGTCTGTCCGTGTTTTTCGAAATAAAAAAAAGATAGTTGAAATAAATGAGATGTTTTTCTATATTTTTTTATTTTAAAAATAAATTTATTTATGTTTTTATTTTATCTTTTTAATCAAATATATTTTTATCTTTTCAGTGTTTTTCTTTTCTGTACTGAAATATTAATCAAATATAATGATATGGAATACTTTGAATTAGAGCTGGGACTCCTATTCAACTTGGAGGTTATAAAACTTAAATTTTACACTCTAGGAGGCGCATACTGGTTGTTAGCTTCTTCTTCTTGTTTTTTATTTATTTATTTATTTATTTTATCAATGTTCAAATCTTAAGGAATGGTATATGAAAATGATTTTTTATAAATATATTAAGGATAAATTATCTTGATCATTCTTAATTTTATGTTTTACTTAAATTATTTCGAAAACAACAAAAAAATCGCTGGTTAATGAAAAATTTAAATCAATTGAAATAATCAAAATAACCCTATATATATTATATTAGAAAAACAACAAACCACACCCAAAACATTCTCTCTTTCAATTTATGACTTCTCTTTCTTCATAATCAAAATTTAAACCAATAAAAAATTTACTACCCAGGTCCAGCAGACAAACTCTCTTCACATCCTAATATGACTCAGTTGACTTGACGGGTTTAAACACAACCCAAATAATTCTCAATCAACCTATTAATATTAAAAGATAAAATTAAGAAAAATCAATTAAAAAAACCACCCGAGTCAACCCGGATAAATCATCAAACTCATGAAACAGGTCTTAAGATTAGGATAATCTTATAGAAAATAAACCAAAAAAATATAAATTTAAAAAGAAATCAAAAGAAAAATAACTAGTAAAAAAAAATCATTACAATAAATATTATTTTATAAGGTTTTGGCTTTTTGCAAGATGCATAGAAATAATAGAAATAACATTTTTATAAGAGATTGAAAAGCCACATTAATATTATTATATATATTTTTGACTTTTCATTTAGCACATACTTTAAAGATGTCCTAATAGGGTTCGGTTAACAATCTAGTAAAATACAAATTAAGATCTGATTTTTTGTTAATTTTAAATCTTAGATATATTTTTTTGTGGTGGGATAGATTATTCAAAATCAAAATTCTCTCTTCAAAATCAAATTTTTTTTTATCACTGTTTGGTTGTTGGAATTTTTTCATTATGATTAATGTATTCTTTGTAGTTGGGTTTAGGAATTTTTGGTAGTTGGATTGGTGAAGAATTTATGACAGTAATTTTCATAGTAATTCTTACATTATTAATTAAATATGAATGATGTAGTTAAAGTTTACTTCAGTAATGCTACATGGGTGTTGTTAGTGCGCTGCCTAAAGAATAGCCTCATTGGCTATGAAAAATGATTTAAAAAGAAATTTGTTAATTTATTAAAACTACATTTTGATAAATATTTTAAAATTTCTTCTCTGGGATTTATTCTACGACGTCCCTTTCACTTGTCTCAATTGGATACTAACTAGCTATTTGCTGTGATAATTGATAAAAAGAATCACAAACATTGAGGGGAATCATTCTATGCTATTTAAGCACAAAATATGAAAAAATAGTAAGAAAATCACTGAAGAGAGAGATTAAAATCAAATTGGAACTTCAAGAGAATAATTATATATATATATATAAAGCCAAATTGTAATTTGGGGAAGAACTGACAGGAGGGATCCCTTCTGTACTATGACCCGGCCAGCCATTTGGCTTGCAGTGTGCTTTGAGAGTGCAGCTTCCATGAAATATTAATTATAGTGGATGATCACACAATATAATATGGCCGTAAAGAGTGGTTGGTGAGCATGTATATTTTAAACGAAGATATCATATACAAAAATGATATCTTAGTAACAACAAATTCTTCCACAGAAACAATCTGATCATTACAATTTCTCATACCTGAATTTCTTCTCTTGCACCATGTAGCCCTCCTCGGCTCAACTTCCATCACTTAAAAATGGCTTGTGCGATGGGCTACCATTGTCGTAGGAAGGCCTGGAACTTGGCAAGGGACTGGATATTTTAGGACAAAAATAAGATCTATTGCTTAAGTTTGTATCAAACTCTGGCTGCACTAAGACACAATTGCAGTACTGCATGCCACAAAATCTGTCTTTGAACAAGAATGTTTACTAATGTCTAACGACACATCGGCAAAGCAAAAACCCTCCAAGGTGGGGTTATTCATCATGAGATTTAGCTCTCAAGAAGGTTTGGTTTGGGAGGTGAATTTCTCCTAGCTCGTGAATTTAAGGGCCATGCTGCCTAATTCTTGGATTCTAGGATCGATATAGCTTAAATATTAGCCCCTAGTGCTGCAGCCCACTCGCAATTTGATGTTAAGAATCAAGAACCTCCTCCAAAATAACTTTTAGGCATGCCTATTGTTCTCTGCCTGCCTAGGAACACGCTTGCAAGTAGCTAGGCAGGCATCATATTATCATGATTAGGGGATAAAATTATTTAAAAACATACATTCTTCGATTATGTTTTTTTGAAACCCTTGTTCGAGGAACAAGAATTTTCTCTTTTGAAATAAATATCAAGAGAAATACTATTAGAGACAAAAGAGGTGAAGGATCCATGGCAGCATCAAACCTTCCATTAAGTGAGAATAAAAATTATGTCAGTAATCTTCCAATAAATGTCCACACGGCATTGTTTATCAGACAGTCCGATTCCATTTTTCACAAGGTATTCTGAGAATTTTCTACTACATTTGAGAAAAAAAGTAGATAACTTGGTCCCTCTAGTTTGCACATGTGGTTAAATTAAGCTCTTTACTTTAAAATTGATCAGAACAATTTCTTTGCTTTCAGTAAATGGTGTTACATTCTGTTACTAAATTGGCCATTTCGTCTAAACTCGTGAGTAAATAGCTATAGGGACTAACTAAATTGAATGGAAATGTCAGTTAATGATATATAGGGATCAAATCAATAAAATTGAAAGTACAAATTCTAGATTAAAAGATTGGAAAGGGTATAGGGACTAACTAAAAACACACCGATGTTGTATATGGATAATTTACGATGGGTTTCGGTGGTCATAGTTTTTTTTTTCTTTTTTAATCCATATCCCTTTTTATTGTCAGATTTCCCTTATTATATATAGCATGGTGAAATATTATATTTTATTTAGTTAAGTATATATGGACAATATATAATTATAAACCTTAACTTACTAATATCTTCTTATCATATATCAGATTTTTTGATATTTATACCTTATTCATTATTTATTGAATACAAATTTTAAATATTCATAAAATATTTATCAATTTTAAGATTTGCATTATTTAATAAAAAATAAAATTACTAATATATATATTTGAAGTTCGGGTGTGTGTCTATATATAATGTATTAAAAAAATCTAAATAATCTTTAAATATATATATATATATATCTATATAATACAAATATATATTTCAAGTTATGTTCTGGTGAATTTTGGATCGAGTTTGACAATATTTATACTTATCAAGTAACAATTCAAAAAATACCCATTTATTTAGATTGAGTGATGTCGAGATCTATCTGTTTCATTTTAAAGTGTTATCCCTATCCACAACGAAACAACTAATTTTCTTTTTTCATCATTTCCCTTCTTTTTTTTTATTAACGTGGATGTTCGAGTCAGTTTGCGCGCACCTCGACTAATTCCACGGACCCTGAAATTAACGACCATAAAAGTCTCTAGTGGCCATCATAATAGCAACCACATGACTCGAACTTGAGACTATAAGGAAAGCAAATCTCTTGGTCTGAAACTTTTATTACTGGACCACTTACTAGATGATTTATTAAGTGATGTGATATCTTCTATTTCATGTTAAAGTGTTATCCCCTACCCACAACGAAACAATTAATTCTCCTTTTTCTTCATTTCCCCTCTTTCATTTTTTGGTTGTATGGTTAGTGTGATTGCTGGAATAATACGTTAGTGTGATTGCTGGAATAATACCATAATTTGTTAGGATTCGGTGGTTGTGATGGGAATAACAGTAAATTTATTATTTATTGTTAATTTAGTATATGATGCTCCTACCTAATTGACGTACAAATAAGTATATATACCATTGTATTCATAAAAAAATATAAATATCAACCCAAAATATTCCTTTTACTTTCTTAAATATTAAGCTTCTACAAAAATTTATTTTGAAACATATATATATATGTATATTTTGAAACAAGACAATATTAAAGTAAGCCTGTTTAAGACTGGTATGAGGTGACTAATAATTAGTTTCTGAAATAAAATGATATTAAATTAAGAATAATTAATCAACACCGGTCAATGAACTAACTAACTAATTAACTTTCTGAACTAGAAAGATTAATATCTAATTTATAATGCAATACGAGAGAGATGAATTTATAATTTACTATAAATTAACATTTGGAGACTCTAATTAATTAAGAGGCCTAGCAAATAACGATATATATATATATAAAACTGTAATTTGCGAGGCTTTGTGTATAGATGGTGGAGAAAGGAAGAATATTGTAGAATATATGTGTTGATCATCACTTGGCATCAAAACCCAGCTTTCTTTCCTTAAGCCCATCCAATCCGTATCACATATGAGTCATGATATATATTCCTCTTCGTCTATGTCATCGGAAGCTCTTGACCCCCACATCAAGTATAAATAATTCATGTGAGAGGGAGATTAAGATACCATTCCCTTCTCTAAAAGAATTGTTTTTTATTGTTTTAATTATTTTGGAAGAGACCACATTTTCCAAATTCCATTGAATTTAAGCACAAGAAAACTAGCAAATGGAATATATCGCATGCCGATGGAATAGAACCTTGAAGGAAGCGATGCCAATACCCACAAAGGAATATCTTCTTGGGTCTAGCTTGTCTTTCTAGCTGGTTTAACTCTCCCCTTCAATTTCCTTCGCTAGCTTTATGTATTGAAGGGGAACCCTATATATATTGACCGCCATGGCTACCATCTTAGAGCGAGCATTCAAGTCTTTCTTATCTAATTCCATTGCTTACTGATCTTACTTTAAATTTACTTTCGAGAAGACCACACGAGGTTCGAAAATATCAAATACAACATGCCTAAGGGGAGACCACTTTCTTTGCAGGTTCGCTTTCATCTCCTCCTTCAACTAGTTTTTCTTTTTCTTGTTTCTTAGCAATCAAGGTATCTTCTATATATTGCTTCGGCTTTCATCACCCTAATCTTCTCGTTCAACTTGCCAAGCAAGAGAGAAAATACAAGGGTTCTTTTTCTGCCTAGATGAAATCAATTTTCTTCTTCTTTTTGTCTCTTGTTTTATTACGTACTAGCTAGTGCATGGTGGAAAACTCCTTTTTTTTATGTTTTATTAGGGAGAGGCATAGACAAAAAAAAAAAAAAAAAAAAGTCTAGTTTGTTCTATATGTGAGAAAATAGGTGAGAGGAAAAATGACTTTTGGATCTTATAACCCCATTTTGCTTGGTGTTTATACATGGATTTAAAAAAAATGGTATGGATAATATTTTTGGTGAATAATTTGCATATATCTTTTAATTATTGTAAGTTAGAACTTCCTCTTCCAACATATATATAATGGGGAAAAAAATACTGTCCTTATTTTTTTATATACATATATATATCAAGGTTTTTTTAAAAAAACAAAAATTTACATTGGCTTTAAGGGGGTGTTTGAGTAATGGCAACAAATGTTTTTTAAAATTTTTTTTACTTAAAAATATATTAAAATAATATTTTTTATTTTTTAAATTTTATTTTTAATATTAATATATTAAAACGATCTAAAAATACTTAAAAAAAATTAAAATTTTCAAAAACTCTGGTCAGGAATCCTCAAGCCGGTAAGAGCAGGGTCTAAAAAAATTATTTGGTATCTTAATCAACAAGTACTGAAACATGTTTCTTCTTCTGTTTGGTTTCATTATAGAAAAATAATGGAAAGGCCAACTTTCCAAAATATTCCTAACCCTAGAGAACATAAGAATCTTGAAGCTATATCAATTTAATGTAGGTCCAACATCAAATCAGAATATCTCCAAACCGTGTTTAAACCGTGTTTCATCTTTTTGCTTTATTAGACTGTGGAGCTCAAAGTCAGGATGTGCTGCACTGGCTGTGAAAGAGTTGTCAAAAATGCCATTTACAAGCTTAAAGGTATATCTTTCATTCCATTCTTCAAGTTCGGCAAAACAAAAAAAAAATATTTTTGTTGGATTCATATCTAATATTTTTCATTCCATTCTTCAATTTATCCATGTATTATCAGGTATTGATTCAGTGGAGGTGGACTTGGAGATGGAAAAGGTAACTGTAGTGGGATATGTTGATCGAAACAAGGTGCTGAAGGCGGTGAGGAGGGCAGGAAAGAGAGCAGAATTCTGGCCCTATCCGAATCCGCCATTGTACTTCACATCAGCTAATCACTATTTCAAGGACACAACTAGTGAGTTCAAAGAGAGTTACAACTATTACAAGCATGGCTACAACCTTGCAGACAGGCATGGGACCATCCCGGTGAGCCACCGGGGAGACGACAAGGTCAGCAACATGTTTAACGATGACAACGTTAATGCCTGCTGTCTCATGTAGCTAGCTAGCTATATGTATCTTCAAGTTCCAAGTGTGTGCGCGTAGCTATGTGGAAAGGCTTGTGTGTAGAATCTAAGCGAGATTTTATTTGTATGAGGATGGCATGTATCATCAATTGTTCATCCTCTTATCTGTGAGCCATGGAAAAGTTTGAGTGTTGCTTTGTATGTTCTGGTGGTATGGTATGATCAGTGGGAATATATTCAATGGAACAGCTAGCTTCATGCGCTTGTTTTCATGTGCCACTGTATTATCTATCATTGTATAAAAAGATGTCCATATCAAATAATTCTACCTTCTAGTTTAAATTCCAAGTCCTAATTTGTACTATAATTTATGTTTTCATTATTCTTTTTTTAAGATTTGTTTTAGTAATTATTTTATTCGACAGTAAAAAAAAAACAAAAACATATCAATTTTTTAATTCGATAGTAAAAAAATAATAATTTCAAATTAATCAATTTGCACATTGAAGGACACATTAAAAAACATCTGTTTTAAAAGTCTAAATTTAAAATGTTAGTAAATCTCATTTAACTATATTTGTTTAGTATATTGATGTAATTTTTTCGGCACATTAAAAATATCTATTTCAAAATTTAAATATATAATTAATTAACCAAGCGTTTTTAAATATGTGATTTGAGTAAAACATAGACCACAACACAATAACACAATAAATAAATAAATTAAATATCAAATTAATCTCACCTCTATATATCTTTTGACAACTATATATATATATATATATATATATATATATATAGATGTATGTATGTATGTATATGCATATGTGAGTTTCATGAGTGAATAAAACATGGTTAAATTAATTGCCATTAATTCAATAAACGTCCGGGTTCCCTTTCTGAACAAATTTCTATAAACAATGAAAACCCTAATAAGGGCCAACAAAGGCAGTGCGTGCTGATTCCTGAATTATTGAATTTAAATAAATTTAGAATACTTCACGGCTAAGGATAAAATAATTTGATTGGCCAATCACCAAAGTTACTTCCCTATGCAGTTCCTCACCCTCCACTTGTTGTCAAAATAAGCTTCAACTTTTTTCCAGGAGATTCCCCTCTTTTCCTTTTCGTTTCTTGCTGGTTTTTCAGACAGGTTTCCTTCTTTTAGAAGGCTAGTCATTCTCGCACAGTTTTGACCATTGGATTGGTATAGAATATTGCATCAATGGCGGTAGGGTTCGGGGAATTTGAGGTATGGACCCCATTACTAGCAAGAAACCCATTACTAGCAAGAAAGTGGATTGTATAAATAATTGTTATCATAAAAAATAGTTCAAATATCTTGTTCCCATCTCCCTAAATCCCAAGGAGAAGGAGAAGGGGATTTTCCTAGCTAGCTGGTATTGGAAAACCATTAGCTAACAGTACTGTTGTATTCATTCCTCTTCATTCTTCCACTATGCACGCTTTTGGATGTAGGAGTGTTAAAAAAAAATTAAAAAATTAATTAAACTGAGAAAATTAGAAAAAAAATAATTGAAAAAATTAAATTGTGAAAAAACTGATTAAATTTTTTAAAAAACCAACCGATTCAGTTTCGGTTTCAGTTTTTTAAACCTAGAACCGAAATAACCGAATCGAACCCGAACCGAAAAATCAGAAAAAACCTAGCCAAAACCGAGCTAAACCAGAAAAACTGAGCCAAACCGGAAAAAACCGAGCCAAACAGGCTTGAGCTGGTTTTTGTTCTAAAAAACTGAACTGAACCGAACCGAACCAAAACCGGTCGGTTTGAACCAGTTTCAGTTTTTTTTTAAAAAAATTCGATTTAATTAATTTTTTTGATAAAAATCGAACCGAACCAAAAATAAACACCCCTATTTGGATCATCAAATCCTTATCTTGATTGAATACCTATATCTATATATATAAAATACCTAATATACTTAGCATTGTGTTTCTTTTTTTTTAGTAAAAAATATTAATGCACAGATAGACTGATTGCACACTTAACAAAGAATATTATGTCTTTTCCATTCAATTTAAGATATTTTTGTGAATAAATCAATTGGATGTAAATTTGTGACATGAAATGTGTTGCAGATGTGTTTGTAGATTAGATAGACGACATACAATCTAACAAAAATAATTATACTAGGTTATTTTCCACACAATTGTTTTGGCTTGGAATAAAATTCTTTGGAACATAAAAAAATATATTTAGACTGTCTTAAATTTTTTTGATATTATCATTAAATTTGACACAACGATTTAAACTTGAAAAATCATAATTTAATTCCTTACTTAAACTCACTTTTAAATAAACTAATATAAAAGTTGTTTTAATATGACCTTGTTGACTTAACAGGTCCAACTAAAAAAATCAAAGGAAAAAAAAGAAGTTATATTCACTATAGTTAACTTGCCAAACCCGCAACCTAGGTTATAGATTCCACTTGGTTGAATTAATTCTTTTATTTTATTATATGATAAAAAATACAAAAATCAATTTACAATCAATAAAATATTCAATGATAAAATTTAATAAAAAAAATCTACATTAATTGATAGAATTGAAAAAAAAAATCAAGAGACAAAAAAAACCCTAAAAAGCTAGTAAAAAAATAACCAAGATATGCTAGCCTGAGTGGCACAACGCGGATGGGTTTATTGCAGAACAACCTAATTGAGCCGCATACCTAGGCTAATATTTATTTTCTTTTTAAGAAGGGCCTAATCACTTATTTTTTAGGGGGGAAAATAGACAACAGGTCATTTGTTAAATAACATTAAATATTGCTCGTTCTAGTGCTAAATCCATGACCTATCATTAATTACAAACATGCGTTGATCAATTAAGTTACATGATAAAGATGCTATAAAACAATTAAATAAATATATAACCCCGATTCAATGTTCATATAAACATTTAAACCAATTCCATGCCATTTAGTGAGTATATGGGATGGTGATAGTTTCAACTTTTGAGTTTGTTTCAAAAGTATATTTTACTTGAAAAGTATTAAATTGATGTTTTTGTAGTATTTTTTAATGATTTTGATGTTCAAAATAAAAAAAATACAAAAAAAAAACTATTTTAATATAATTTTAAATAAAAAATATTTTTTAAAAATACTCTAGACTTCAATGCTAAACACTTAATTAGTTGTGTTGTTAATACCTGAATATATTTTAGCAATATGGTTTTTTTTAATAAAAAAATATTAATATACAAATAGGCTGATTGCCTCCTTCACGATGATGAATATTATGTCTTTTCTTCCTGTACATATTTAAATGATATTTTCGTGATTAAATTAATTAATGAACATAGATTTGTCATTAAAAAAAAAGACGAATCACTATATTAATTTGAATATGAAATATCTAAACTGAATGATGTTAATTTATGGCTAATTAATTTACAAATTGACCTGTTAAATAGTGCTGTAGAAGTGTTGACTTGCAAAACAATAAAAGACAAATTACATAGAAACTTTCAGATTGAAATTGTCCCTTGCCTTTGGATTGACCTCTATATCTAATATTAATTATTTTTCTTTTTTCCAAAAATTTGAAGCAAAAGTTCAATTTACTTTGGTTGAAGGCCTCCATATTTAACTTCGATCCCATCTTTAATTAGCTAAATCTCTCGATTTATATACAATGGTGAAGCTCTTAAAAGAGTTAATTGCCCCCTTTGACACATTTAACAGTAGAAAATGTAAGTAATTCGCAACATCTAATATCTTAAGTTATTGGATTGAGATAATTATTTGATATAGTATCAGAGCCTTGATAACCAAGCGGTCACGAGTTCAAATCTCACCATTCCCATTTATTTAAAAATTAAACACAAGGTAATGTGGGTTTGTATAAGTTTCAAACTCAAATAATTTTTACTTGAACGGGTGTGTTAGAGAATAATATAAATCATATATAAATCATATCTTAGGACCTCACCTAACAGTTTAAGCTATTGGGTTGAGATGATTTTTTGATAAATTAATACATTAATAAATAAATAATAAAGTGTGGATATTATAAATTTTAAATTATTGATTTTTTATATGGAAATCTTATTTGGAACATTTGCCTGTATAGCATTGGAAAATATATAAAAAGCTCAACATATTAAGTATCGATTTTATCAACAATATCGTAATACCTTATTTGAACTAGTTACAATAGTTCTTGTGATTTGCTTGAATTAATTAATTAATTAATTAATTCCTACATTATAAAAATAATTAAAAATTCCCTTAATTAATTAATATTTATCCTGGAATTTACCTTTCTTAATTTATCTATGTGCACAATATGTCAACACTGACAAAAAAGAGGTTGAATTTATGGACACTAACCTTTTATCTAATATAATAGTTTTTTTATTCTAAAATTTCCTTCTTTACTAATCAAATTTCCCATTTTAACTAATTTTTTTATATATATTTTTCAAATAAGAAAAAAATGAATTGTAATAGAGCATAAAATTCATGAAAAAGCAAACTCACAAATAAGTATGAAGCCATAAGAATTAGTAATAAATTAGTTTTTTATTCTCAATAAATAAATTAGTTTTGTTAAACTACATGAGTCACAATCTAATTCCTTTTCTTTATTGGGTGCCAAAATGAACATTGGTCAAAATTGAGTGACCAAATAAACAAAATACCTTGAAAAAATAATAATAAACAAAATACCAGGAAAAAAATTAAAATGGGGCCACCAAAAGAAATTTCACAAGAGACCAAAATTTCCAGTGTCCATTTGTCTCTCCAATTCCTACAGTCTCAAAGAAGAGAAAAGGAGCGGAGACGCGGAAGAATCCCACGACCACCCAAACCACCAAAACATGAAACCCCAACACAAACTTTCACTTTCCTTTCGTATTTTTCGTGTTTTTGTTCGTAAAAGTATAAAGGTTTTGTCTTGAATTCACATTCTCCTTGAACCCTTTTGTGGATTCTATCAAATTCTGTGTTTTTCTTGGGGTTTCGATCATCATCGTCAACTTGTACAAAAAAACCAAGAAACACAATGGCCAGTGACACAAAAAGAGGGTCTCTTTCTCGTTTATCACCATTAGCTAGGCCTTTTACCTTGAGCAAACCCAATAATTCAAGCTTTAGTCCTTCAAATTCTGCGCTTGATCGGTCCTTTTCAAGTTTCAGTTTAGAAGGTGACTCCTTTGCTTTTTATCCTCAATACCCACCAGGGGTTTTGCAAGTTTCAGCTGATTTTTCAAGTCTTGCCCGTGATTCTTCACTTCAAGATACAAGCTTTAACCCTTCCAGTTCCATGCTTGATCGGTCCTTTTCAAGTTTCAGTTTAGAAGGCGACTCCTTTGCTTATTATCCTCAATACCCATCTGGGGTTTTGCAAGGTTCAGCTGATTTTGGTTTGTTTACTGAGTCAAAGTCAGACTTTGATGCTGTGCCTGTAACCAAGTCCACTGAACTTGACTATGAGGCTCACAAGAGTGGTGATCTTCGAGGGATTCTTCACTGGAAAGATAAGCATGGTGGGTTTTCAATGTTTAATGATGACTCCACGAAACAAGGTGTGATTTAAATTTCATGGCAGAGAATCAGTCGTGTAAATTAGTTCTCGTCAATGTTTTTTTAATTTTGTTATATTAGTTGTTATGCTGTATAAAAAGACTGAATATGGCTTGTTTACTCTTTATGGCTAAATTCTGAAACTTGCAAGTGGATAAGAGGAAAAACCTATTCATTCCAGCATAAATTTAATGCTCTTGATGTTTAATATTAGGCCATGAATTCAGACTTCTTGTTTCTTTTGACAACTTGAATAACTTCCTTGATTAGGAAAACCGTATAAATTGTTGATAGCTCCTAAAATGGCTTCAACAATGCCAAAAGTACTAATCGATTGATTGTTCATTTAAATGACAAGATAGTCTGTGTAAAACTGTATGTGATGAACATAAGTGTTTCCTTATGTCTTTTTCTCTTGAGAAATTCTGGCAATGAAATTGGCTATCAAAATGTTTCTGATGGGGTTTCAACATCAATGGGATAGCAGTAGTAGCTTAGTAAAGTTTGGCATTTGGGCATCGCTAGCCTGCTGAACGTGTATATTGAAGAGAATAGAACCTGCGTAGTGTTTTTTCTGATGAGATGTAAAATGCACATCATCATCAGTTAAAACCAAAAGCAGAGGCGGGTGCTTTGGATGATCATGGAATGCTTGTTGTTGACTGCTAGTAT
The DNA here is from genome assembly GCA_007827005.2 of Populus simonii. Lineage (NCBI taxonomy): Eukaryota > Viridiplantae > Streptophyta > Magnoliopsida > Malpighiales > Salicaceae > Populus > Populus simonii. The sequence continues at coordinate 50,070,044 of CM017464.2, read as the reverse complement.
CTGACATGCTAACTTTTCATATTTGCATGGCACAACCCATCCTTCTTGAGAAACAAAGCAGCGTTCATTTTCAGAGGAAATTAAAACCTTTTCACTGTGAAATGAGATCCACGTGTCTTGTTAAACATTATCCATTCTGTGCAATATAATGCATCCCATGCATGAGATTGAGGGGTTGATTTATTTGTTGATTCTCTATTCTTTATTGCTCATTTTCCTGGTATAAGCTTTCTTCTTAAAGTAGATTTTCTATCAATGGTTTTTTTTCCCCCATTGGATGAAGTAATTTGATAGTCTTTTCAATTGCTAGTGGGTATGTGTTTATTTCTTCTTTTCTGGCTAAAGTAGTTTCATTTAATCTTTTCAATTGTACTAGGTTTTTGGACATTTTATAAAATGTCGAATGCATATTAATGAATGAAATTACTATCTTTGTGGTAGCTTTAGTTCACATGCTATTCATCTTCCCAGCAGGATCTCCTGCTGAAGGATTGAAGCTGAGTCCCGAAACATCTGATAGTTTGTGCGGAAAACTCTCTGGGATCTCATTAAAGGATCATGAAGTCAGACCTAAAAGAACTAGGGAAATTGACTCTCAATGTGTGCCAATCTCTTCAAAGTTCTCAACGACATCAGATTTGAACTCTTCTGCCATACTTCAAGATCCTCAAAGCGGGATAAATTACCTACCACCATCAGTATCTTGGAGCTCCTGTGATACAAACATTGCTTATTTTGGGAGAAGCTTATCACAGCAACTTGATTTTCATGCAGCCAAACAGAATGTTCCCCCTTCATCAGATTTCAATTCTTTGCAAGTTTTAGTTTCCGAGCCATCAGTAGCTAGTACAGGCTATTTACCCTTTAATCATGTGTTGTCAGAGAACCTAGATTCTGATGGAGATGGTGGAGTCAGCAAAAATAACTTTCTTGGGTATGGTCAAGCAAGTTTAAAGAAGCCTCATGCTGTTGTGGATAAAAGCAAGGAAGTTTTCCATAATAAAGTCCTGACAGATAAAGGCAAAGAAGGAAAAATGGGCAAACCTGTCACTCACGAGGTTATGGAGCCCGTGCCAATGGCAAAGTCTGAGCTGCAAATCACTTGTCCCAGTCCTCCTATTGATTTGACTCTGGAAGTGGATAAAAGCAAGGAAGTTTTCCATCATAAAGTCCTGGCAGACAAAGGCAAAGAAGGAAAATTGGGCAAACCTGTCACCCATGAGGTTATGGAGCCCGTGCCAATGGCAAAGTCTGAGCTGCAAATCACGTGTCCCAGTCTTCTTATTGATTTGACCCTGGAATCCCTTGGTATTAAAGAAAGTGATCCTATTGAAAATTCTTCTAAAATAATCAACGAGAATGATTCTGATCTGGATTCTCCTTGTTGGAAAGGAAAACTTGCCACTGAGCAATCAAGCTGTGAAGTTTCTGTACCTGATAATTTCCAGCATCTTAAAAGCGAACAAGAAGCATGCAGTTATTTAAATCCTCTTGCGCCTCATTTTTTCCCCAGCAGTGATAAACAAAAAGTAAATTACTGTGGAAATGAAGGTGATGGAAATGATTGTTTTTCTTTCCAGAAGACTGCGTCTTCTGTGGTTAGTTTATTCTCCAGAGAACAGAGACTACAACATTCCGCTACAGCTGGATCATCTTCTTCAGAACAGAGCAGTATTACTGAGGCACATTGCTATAGTGACATGCATGTTCCTAATAAGGAATATGAGCTACTCACTGACTCTAGCAGTAGCTCCATGCATGGCTCATCTTGTGTGGTTCTACCATCTGTTCTGGAAGATTACTTCACATCTAGTGGCCAGCTTCTGACTGGGCAATGTGTTGGTGGATTTGGGAAGGCTATCAAGGATACAGCACCTAATGGTTCAACTAGTGTGTCATTGTTTGCAAGCAAACATGTCTTCGATTCATCGTCCTGTAGAGAAGGTGTTTCTACTGATTTAAGTGAAACATATGGGGGTGCAACTAAGCCTTTGTGCTCACCTCCAAGATTAGATTTTCAAATAGTGGTTAAAACAATGAATGAACTGTCAGAATTGCTTATGCAAAACTGCACAAATGATTTAGATTCTCTGAATGAGCATGAACATGATATAATCAAGCGCATTATCCATAATCTTACTCTGTGTATCAGAAACAGGGTTGGAGAACGTACTCTTATGTCTGAATCAAGTCATCCTCACACGTCATATTGTGTTAGGAAATCAACTCATCTAAACAAGGTATGGTGTTTTGGTTTCTAAAAGTTGTGAATCTGATTTGAGGAGATGGAAGAACTTCACTTTCTTCTGTAAATTATATCTCAACTTCTGTTAGCATATTCAGGCTCATAATGGGTTTTGAATAGTTATAAGTTTTGTATATTGCTCGTTGTAGAAGTATCAAGGTTGTCTCGCTATAGTTATGTAGGCACATGGTCTATGTTATTACTAACAATCAAGTTCACTGTTTTATTTTCTTGAGAAAGACTTTTGTTTGATACCTTCATTACTCACATCCGATATGATTGCTGCTCAAAACTTTTCTTATTCATGTCAATTGCTGTCTTCTTTCTCCATGATAGATAACTTGTGTTCTTCCGGGTTATAGTTGAATGAAGAATTTATTTTCTCCTTTTGTGCTATGATTTGTCTGGTATTGCTTTTGACTGCAGTAGATATTTCATCTGGCCTTTCATCATTACTTATTGCGAACCTGAATAATATCTTCGGCAGTGCTCGAACATGGAACTTCAAACAACAAGGACAAAGGCTGTGATGGTTTCGCATGAACTTGGGCATCAGAATAAGCATGAAAGGCAGATGAGTTCTACTAGTTTTAGGGAGAGATTCCTGGATTCTTTAAATGCAAGGAATGGAGGATTCAATAAAAATGAACACATTACTCAGGTACCAATCTCAATTTCTGGAACTTGTGGGTAGAATTTATTTCTAAGCAGCCAAATCTTTGCATTTTTGTTGGTGATGTAGGTCAATGAGAAGGCTCTGGAAGGACATTATGAACTTGAGGAAGAAGAGAACCCTCAAGTTTTGTTCTACAAGAATTTGTGGCTCGAGGCTGAAGCAGCTCTTTGTTCCATGAAGTATAAAGCTTCTGTTCTGGGTATGAAAACTGAGATGGAAAATATAAAGATGGCAATAAGATAAAAGATATTGTAATTACCTGAGCTCTCCCTTAAGGGCTTTCGATGCAACCTTCTGTTCTTCCTGCCCTCTGCTGTGAGGTTGGTGATTTTATTGTAAAGTTCTTGCGTTGGGAACCCACCTTGCATCCAGATGTATATACATGTAAGTTATACTGGTTTGACAGAAGTTGTCGAAGCACTCGACTTTATATTTGATACTGCTGGGGCACATGGGCATTTGACTGTTTCATTGATGGGGCTAAGGGAAGGAAACATCTTTTTATTTCTTTGACAAACAATTGAGTATAGTAAAGACTACTGTCCATATAATTCAAATGCTGCGAGTTCACTATTTGAAGGGGAAGAAATATCACTAGGGTATAAAACCTAGTATGTCCATATATGCTTTGGCTTGGAATTTTATTTTTGCAGAACTGATTGAGTTCTCTAATTTGACCTGCTCCCATGCCATTTTGATTTGTGATCCAAACAAGAGTTCATGGCTATGTGCCTGGCTCCATATGTGTCCTTTCCTTGAACCTACTGCAGCTTTACTTAAAGAGCTCAAATCACATTGGCTGAGCTTCAGTATTAAAGATGCGACCCTTTTTGTTTTTATGGTTGCCCTTATTTTTCTATTTCATTGGCCTAGCTTTGTTCCTTCATGGGCTTCAGAGATACCATAATTGTGTATCTCATTATTTCTTGTTTAGGAAAAGGAAATTAAGACTTGTCTGAATTTTTGGGCATGAAATAACTAAATTCAGGCACTCCCGAGCTGATTGCCCTAACTGCATAACCAATTTGCACATTGGATACCAATGTTATTTTAGGAAAGCAGACAGTAGTGGTGGAGTCATAGCATGTTGTGATATGCTACTTGTAGATTGGCATCATCTCATCGACTCTTTAGCTTCATCACCTTGTCTAAGACCTGTCACATGGGAGTGTCAAGAACCAATATTCATCCCAAAGTAATGTCTAATGCCCACTGAAAAACATGGGCTTGGAGCCTCCAATGTTGGATGCAAATGCACATCACCATGATTAATCAGAGCATATCTGAAGAAGATACCAGCATTTAATTATCCATAGTTACCAGACCCAAGCCAATCCAAGGGTTTTTTTTTATATATATATAAATAAACTCTAAAAAAAACCTTTTAAAAAATTTGTTTTGAAAGAAAAAAACCAACTTTTTTCACTTGGTTTTGTTAAGGTCTTGGTTCAGTAGTTTAGTTTACCAGGCTATCTTGTTAAATTAACGAGTTGTTAAATTAACCAGTTGCTTCTTGTCAAAGGGGATACATACACTTTCACATGTGGTGCTTTCCTTAATTTTAACCATTTGCTGCTTATTGTTCTTTTACCTTGTCATGGTAAATGGTCATTAGAAATCTATGCTTCCTGTATTGTCTTAATCTAAGGAAATGAAGGGAAATAAGATGGAAATTCCATGGCCAGAGATTGGAGAGGGTAGGAACAACTTCATTTGTCTCTCATTTACTGTAGAGTGGTACCACAACATGAAACGTATTAGCTAGGCTTAGGATATGTGTACCCACTTGGAAATTGGAAAGTACAAGGACAACCCATGTAGTCACTAAGCCACAAGGACAAAAGGGACTAGTCACTGTAATGGAGGGGACCTTTAACTTGGCAATTTGTTACCATGTACCCTAACTCCAAAACTTGCAAGTATCAGTACTTAGTTTATGCAAATTATAATGTTCTTTCGTAGATGGCCAGAAAGAAAAGAGAAGAAGTCAGTCTGTTTTGTGGTTCAAGGATCAATGCTGCCAAACCACATGGTGCATGCATTTTAGCTTACATGAGAAGAGAAAAACTATCTTCTTTACTCTCTCCATATGGTTCATATATATGGCCTATTTTCTCTTAATCATTATTTCATGAAACCGAAATGATTCTATTGCCATAACGAAAGGTAGGATCATAAGATGAAAGAAACGGCAGGAAGCAAGCAGGACGGCAGCTGGTGGTAGGGGTAAAAGAATATAAAGCAGAAAAAGAAAAAGAAAAAGAAAAGAGACGGATGACTGTGTAGGTCGAGATAAAAGAAGACAAAAAAATGGAAAGGAAGAGACGAAAGAGATGTTAGGGAATAGGCAACTGGGCCTGGAATATGGTGCAGTTATTTAATGTTACCTTAGAGCAACAATCTGGGCACCCGGCATTGAATGAGGGAGATCAATGCATGTGTAGGACAAAATATACCAGCCCTATCCCATCCAGGTGGGTCAGAGATTTCAGAGAAAGATTCTGCTCCTCTTGCCATCCCCTTTATTATTATCGTCCTCTCTTTTATCCTTTCATCTATCTCACTTGTATTTATTAAGTTTAGGTAATTTAAGTTTTTTACACACAACTTTCTAGTGTTTGTACGTATAAGGTAGTAATTTAAGTTTTTTACACACAACTTTCTAGTGTTTGTACAAGGGAGTGTTTGATTATTATTTATGGATAAAAAAATAGAGATAATAGAAACAAATAAAACATATATCTCATACATAAAAAATCATTTTAAAATCATTTCAAAACAAATTTATCTTTTAGCAAATGACTTTGCTCTCCATGTTATTAATTCTTGTTTTGAAATTACAAAATTCATTTCAGAAATATTATAGAAATAGATGTGTTTTATATTTTTATCTTTATTTCTCTAACAAAATATATTTTTATATCTGTTAGATAATAATATAAATCATATCCTGGAACCTCACATAACAGTTTAAGCTATTGGGTTGAGATGATTCTTTGACATGATATCAGAGCCTTGATGACTAAGCGATCACGAGTTCGAATCTCACCATCTCAATTTATTTGATAAAAATTAAGCACAAGGTAAAGTGGGTCTGTACAAATTTCAAACTCAAAAGGCTTTCACTTGAGGGGGTGTGTTAGAGAATAATATAAATCATATCTCAGGACCTCACCTAACAACTTAAACTATTGGGTTAAGATGGTTCTTTCACAATATCTATTATCTCTATCTTCTTTGCCTTGAATCAGTAACCAAAGACTACCTAACAAAAGGGATTTGCTCTCCATGTTATTACTTAATTCGTATCCAAACCCCAAACTTAGTCCAATGAAACACTAACTTATCAATCTAGGTTTTAAACGTAATAAGGATTTAGATTTAAAACATAAAAATTAGTCCCAAAATACACATGTATGATGTAAATGCATTTTCCTTATCATCATCCTCTCATTCATCGAACATACTCAAGTATAGTATTTTTATATACTTCTTTGTAGCCACAATCGGGTTTATTCTTCACGTTATTATTTTATATTTGAATCCAATGAAAGACAATGAAAAAGAAACTTTTTTGAAATGTATGGATCTAGGTTTTGGACGTGGTAAAGATTTAGACTTGGCATGTAAAAAACTAGTGCAAGAATGCCCTAATGGTTTGAAGAAGAAGACAGATCTATACACATGCATGATGTAAATGCGTTTTCCTTTATCTTTACGGCTGTTTTGGAGGGGTGTGTGTGTACCTATAATGAGATGTTGCTATCAACACCACCCTATATGATTGTGGCTGTTTTCTGGGATCTGCTGCCACTCTTTGCAGTAGTTCGCACAATATTGTTAATGCCATGCCATAATTATAATATGAAAGCCTTATATAGCTGTAAACACTGAACATAGCTTTACTCTCTTTTCTTTTCTTTCCTCTCTGTGCTAGCTACTCTCTTCTACTTCTGCTTCTCTTCTTTTTCTGCTGCTTAATTTCTTTGCCTTTTCTCATTTCTTTCTGCAGGAAAGTATCATATATATGATCCCATACAGAAACCAAAAGAAAAAAAGCACTGCAACCCCTTTTTTTTTGTGTGTGTGTGTGTATTCAATCTTAGCCGTTCATTCCTCAACATATTTTGATGACTCATAATCAATAACAGTCCAGATTCTATATCTTGTCCTTTTTAACTCTTCAAGGGACATGGAATGTTCAGTGTAGAATGAGGGGAAAAAAGCATGCCATGCACCTCTCTCTCCTCTCTTCTCTCACTCTTCAATTCTTTCGTCTTCTTCTTTAATATTTTACAACATAGAAATAAAAATAATTGCAGAGAAAGCAAGAGGGTATTTACTCTTTACCATTCATAGTATTTTCCCAACAGTCATGTATTTTCATTCCTTTTCGTATATGATCAAAACTAAGTTACACGTAAATTAGTATATCTATGACAAAAAAAAATAAAAATGGATTGAACCCAAAATAATAACATATAAAACAAACCAAAATAATAACCCAAAACTTCGGATAGAGTGGAGCATGTTGGAAAAAGGTAAGTTTCAATGTCAAGTTATCATCATTTTGGTTTATGGAATTTTGTGGAGGATTTGGATGGCTAGAAATCAATTGATATTTCATGAAGAGTTGCGGATTGGAATTCAATTTTGGAGCTAGTTTTACATTTATTGCTTTATAGTTGAATACAGCTGATAGAAAATTAATGTTTACCGGGTAAAGATGCTTTGGTGTTGTTTTTTTTTCCTTAGCTTAGACAAGTTTTTTTTTTTTTGGAAGACTTTGATATTTTGAGGGGGCTAATTAAAAAGTAGTCAAAAGTAAAATACAAGAAAAAAATAGAGAAGAAAATAAAAAATTAAAAAAATAGAAAGCAGATAATAAAAATAAAGAATCAACAAATACAAATTAAAAAAAAACATCAAAAACTAAAAGAATTAATGTACCATGCTTAAAGTCTTGATTTGATGTTATTAGACCAAAATATAATACCTTTAGGCCCATAATTAAATGAGTTCCAATAACTTGGACAAGTTTTGATACAAACTTTCATGACATTACTTTTCTCTTTTATATTTTATATTTTAGATTATATGTTTAAACTTTTTTGCTACTTTTTATTTGATAACCATCTCAATCTAATAGTTTAAACTTTTAAGTTAGGTTTCAGGATATGATTTATATTATTCTTTAACACTTTTCATAAAATGAAAGTCTTTTTATCTTAAAACTTGCACAGGTCCACACTACCTTGTACTTAATTTTTATTAAATAAATGAAAATGCTGAGATTAAAACTCGTAACCGCTTGGTCATCAAGGCTCTGATACTAGCTATGTCAGAGAATCATCTCAACACAATATCTTAAGTTATCAAGTGAGGTCTCATGATATAATTTATATTATTTCGTTATATATATATATATATATATATATATATATATATATATATATATATATATATATATATTGCATGGACCACGTTTAATTATTTTTTTTCCTTTTTGTTTGTAAGGCATCTTGATCATTTAAAAAGATAAAAAAATTGAAAGTAAAAAAAGAATTTACACTTAATTATCCATAAAAAGAAAAAGAAAAGAAGGGTATGGTAATGATATACAATCACGGGGAATTGGATGCCTTACAAACAAAAAGGAAAAATAATAATTGAACGTGGTCCATGCAATTCTAGGGAGTGGGAGCACTGAGTAGGGTGCATGTCGACACTCTTCTCTCTTGTATATTCGAAAGAAAAACAAGAGAGAAATATATGTATTCCATGGCTTAAAGACCAATGGAAATTAACTACTTTTCTTTGTATCCCTTTCTTTATTGTCGTCATTGATTACGCCTATGAACCCTAACCCTACTACACAATCCCTTTCTAGCTAGAGTGGGGACTTTTCTTCTTCTCCTCTCCTCTCTCTCTCCATCTCCATGGATATACCCTCAGGTTTATGTGTTGGAAAATCTTGGCATCTAGTTTGGTTTCATTACTTTATTATCCTTCATGTGTAGTTACCATCGGTGGGTGCTTTTGAACTTGTTTGAACCCTTTCAATACTGTTTTCATAGAGTGTTAGGTTACATAATCTTGTACCACAAATAGTGTTGAGGTAAGCATTTCAATGCTCAAGAAATATATATTAATGAACTCCAAACTAGCTAGGTTAACTTTAATTTATAGTGACATGGAGTACGTACAAGTCATTTTTGTTCTTATTATAATAAAAAAGTCATTTTTGTTTTCCATTTTTTTTTAACTTAAGCTAAGTATTCAACACAAGTGGGGCTAAGGTCTTAGGCTATTTAGCATTAAGTTTAATTAGTCATCACTTCATGGTTGAAGCTATGAATATATCTCATGTAATTAATTTAAGCGAGTTTGAGAATGCTATTAAAATACTATTTATTTTAAATTTAATTTTTTTATAGTATTTTTGAATGATTTTTATGTGTTAATATTAAAAATAAAAAAAATTTTATTTTAATATATTTCTGAGTTAAAAGTATTTTGAAACACAACTTTTCCCACGCTCTCAAATAGAACCTAAAAATAATTTAAAAGTACTTTTTGTTTTTTTTAATATTTTTTTATTTTTAATATTAATATATTAAAATTATAAAAAATTATTTAAAAATTATTAATTTAATATTTTTTTCAAGTAAAATATAATTTCAAAGCATAATCTATTCCCCTCGCTAGAAAGGGTACAAAATGCAGTTATTATAACGAGTGTTTTCTAACTTATGAAATTGAAGCCATAGAAATGGTACAAGACGGTCCAAAATATTGTTAGAGATCATGTCTCTCTGCTGTGGTACTGGCTCTGTGATCCTAGTGTAAGCACCTTACTACTAGCTAAGACTCTCTAAGGCAGCCCTGGCTGGCTATCTAAGGCAGCCCTGACTAGGTCATGTTTAAGAGTGAAGTACTTCAGTGGCTTGTCTTTGTTGAAGGATGACAATCCAACAACAACCATGCTTATTCTACAGCTCATGTCCACCCAATTTGAGACTTGGAAATTGGGATTTGATCAGTTCCTTTTCTAGCGATTATGCTTTTTGATCAAGAGAATATAGTAATAATTATTTTTTAATATATTTTTTATTTAAAAATATATTAAAATAATATTTTATTTTTTAAAAAATTATTATTGATACTAGCACAGCACAATAAAACAATTAAAAAATAAAAAAAACTTAAATTTTCATAAAAAATACAATTCCAAACAACACCTTAATCTACAACCCTACAAAAACTACATATATAGTCTTAGCTAAGCCCTATCAACTTAACTTCTGAAATAAAACAAGTCTGGCATTTTTTTTCCACTGGTGTGACAGGAATGTGTAAAGCGTAGGCATATTTAATTTTGTTTTTTATAATATGGTTGGTGAAAGAATAAATCAATTTATGCTTCCATTTTATTGGAGGTGTTTGATATACGTAGATGCGGTGTACATTTTTTTCCACTTTAAATTTCAAAGTTTGGTATAGGAATTAAAACTAGCAATTAGTACTAATCTAAAGATTTTTAGGGATCATCATTAAACATCTATATACTAAACATTGAAAAAATCTGATATATTTGTATTTTGTATACATATAAGACTATAGAATATAAAATATATTCTAATCTGGCTAATTTGATCAAATACACCAAAACACACTCTCAAGACTAAGAATTTCTCCTCTTGATCAAAGGATTTGAATCCGAGTTCTTATTCATCAAATAAAATTTATCTTATTTAAACCAAATAAGTGAATAATATTTTTCACCAACCCTTTAAAAGAGGTTCTAAGTATAAACTAGTGTGTATTTTTAAATTCAGCTTCCTAATTAACTTAAATTCTCATCTCACGTCCCTTATAATTATTTATCACATTGATAGTAGGCCATCAGATTAATTAATTAAGGAATTCACATAGAGTGCTCTCTCCACATAATTAAATTAGGATATTATTTTTTAAAAAATATTTGGCCTTTAAAGGGCCGATATCGTTAATTTAGGGGATTAAGATAAAGTTCAGGTAGCTGTACATACTCGTTGTCTTCAATTATTGCTTGCCTTAATTAAGATAAGGTTGTGATTATATCATTTAACTCTAGATTAATCATTTCCTAGCACTTTAGATTATGGATCCAGTTTTTCTATGTTCATTGCGGGATTCACAAGAATGTGATTAAACAGTATACGTGCACATGGATGGATTACTGACTAATCATTGGTCTGTCATAGCTGTTTAAACTAAGATTTGGCCTCTTTCATGTGCAGTATTATTGAACTTGCGTGTGTTGGCTGACAATGCCTCAAAACCATTTTTAAAGTGACACAATTACTTCTCTTCAATGCAAAGTATTAGTTATTGTTGTGTTTAACTGTTTGTTAGGGTGTTGAAGTGTGATTGAAACTATGTCTTGCTCTAATCATAATTTTAAAAGTGTTTAGTTAATTAAAACATATAATAATTTTGCATGGATCCTACTAATAACTCTTTTTTAAAATCTTGGTTACGAAAAAGCTATAATTTATAACTTCTCTTAAATCTATTTTTTTAAACCACAACTACAAAAATTATTAGAATACCAAACACACAATTACACTAGACCACATGGAAATCACAAGAGAGATAACTCTCTAACAATATTTTGGACCATCTCATTCGATTTTCATGGCTTTAATTTTGTAAGAAGACGTTAGACACAAGCAAGAAAATAGGTAACTTCAAAAAGAATTGACTGAAACAATATTTTGGACCATCTCATTTGGTTTTCATGGCTACCATGCTCGAGCCCACTCTTTTTAGACCCTATGTTGTACTTTGGGCTCGGGATACCAAGCCCGAGCCTAATGAGTGTTCTTGTTGAGTCTATTTTGGGAAATGTTTTAGGTCCATTTTAGGGGGAATTTTTGGGTTCATTTTATTTGGATCCATCAACACTCCCAAGTCTTTGTGGTATTAATTCATAAAAACTTGTAAAAATACTTGGTTATCATGATGAGTTCGTTGAATTTTCTTCACACGAGAAGAGAGGTTGAAAACCCAGGTAATAAACTAGAGAGCCTGTGTGTAGGGATTATGCACCATATCTGGAAAAAAAAATTTAAGTATATAGAGGGGAACCATGAAGGAATCCATACTTAGAAATATTTTTAAGAAGGTGAGGTGAGATATAAAAGAGACTCCATACTTAGAAAATTTCTTAAATGGCTGGTGGAAACTCATGGAAAGTGAGCCTATACTTAGAAAGATTTTTAAAGGGCTAAAGGGAACTCAAGGAGGGGGTGGGGGGTGGAAACCCATACTTAGAAAATTTTATAAAGGGTGAAGGAGACAAATCCATGGAGGGTGATTTTATTGCACCAGAAAAAACTAAGTTCATTCCTTGAAGAGTGGTCGCACTAGAGCGTGAAAGGTATGTGACCTCCCTTGATGGTATGAGGCATGAAAAATCCCTAGTGAGTGTTGGTCTCGGTCCCATTAGAAGTGAGAAATGGGTCCAAGCATGTTGGGCTTGGAGTGTGCTCCCGAGCCCGATCATGTTGGGCTCGGGCATGGAAACTCGAGCTCACAAGGGTGTTCGGGTGCTAGGGTGCACGTCCATGCTGGGCATGCGCCCTGTATAAGCTCGAGCTTCTTGCCTGTGCCTATGCTGTCTAAGAGTTGGGCTCGGGCTACCACATCCGATCTTACTTTTTTTGGCCCGCTACTGTATTTTTAGCTTGGGATACCAAATTCAAGCTCAATAAGTATTCTTGTTGGGTATATTTTGGAAAAACTTTGAAATCTATTTTGAAGGAAATTTTTTATTCATTTTATTTATATCATCTTCATAGTACTAACAAGTAGGAAAATTAACCTAGTACAGAACACGATACATATATTTCATGTGTTATCACTAAAGCTAGCCACAACAATCACATATATCCAAGGGATGGGAAATTTGCCTCTTTCCCTTGTAATCCAGAACCAGAATTTTTTACTTTTACCCCCAGAAAAACTTGATCTCATTCTTCTGAAAAAACCAAAACCTTTTACTCTAACAAACGTTTCTAGGTATAAAGTTCTACTTGCCAATTACACGTATAAAGTTAAAGAGTACTCGGGCAACTCAACCCCAGTAACCTTCATTCAAAGGCATTTTGCGAGCTGGAAACTCTTAAGCAAATTCATAGATTTTGTGATACTATTAATGGACTAGCGAGAATGCCATAAAAAAGGTAGCACCAACAGGTATATGGATATATTTACCTGTGAGACTGCATGCATCTAGGATTATGGAATAATATATAGGTATTTCTTGATTATAGATTTGCACCAACAGAAATGGCCAACTCAAACGAAAAGATTAATTTCACAGTTCAAGGATATCTCAGTGATTATTCAAGCATCATCATGTAGAGCTAAATCTCACCACATCACTAGAATATGCAAAAAAAGAATATTTATGGCTACAAAGAGGACACATATTGTATGAACTTGATCAGAAACCCATCAAGTATTTCAATAATGAAGAGAGTGATATGAGATTTCATCGATCAGTTGTCAACCTCCCCATTCATTGTTCCAATACTGCAACCAAACTTGTAGGCACTAGTCATCTTAAAAGAGGCCAGGAGCATAGCCTAATACAAGCTGATATATATATATATATATATATATATATATATATATATATATATATATATATATATATATATATATGATAGCAATAGTTGGAGAAATGGCTAGTAGGTAGAGAAGGAAAATAAAGTATAAAATAAAGTAACCACATTCGACATGATGTATTTAACATAATACTCAGATGACCTGCCGTGTATTGTGGCATGCAGAGTACTGTAATTCATGTCTTCTTGTTCTCAAACTAGCATTCTACAAGCAAACTACAGTACTTGTCCTTTTCATCATTGATAAGGGCTTAGTGAAGGTCAACACAGAGATTCAATGGGATTCCAATAATGATGTCATTGGGAAAGAAATTAATTTGGTCTACTGCTAAATCATGAAATTGTGATAAGAATGAGAAGAAAACATGAGACCAAAATACTTTTAAATTAATTATCATGTTTTTGAAGTGCAAGAAATGTTAGATTGAAGTGAAAATGACATAAATATAAGTAAATTACAGTGCTAATACTTTATAATTTATTCATGTTAGCATCAAAGAAAGGGACAAGTTTGTAAAGGAATCCTTCTATCATAATTATATTTTATTGAAAACATGGTCATAAGAGCGTGTAATGAAATAGTGAAGTGAAAGCAAAAAGTTGATTTTAAAAAAAAATTAGCACAGTAAAAAAAATTAAAGCAAATAAATACATTATATAAAATATTTTAAAATAATAATATATATATGATTTGGTAACCAAACTATATTATTTTTCTAAATATTTTCTATATTTAATGATTAAAGATAAGTAACAACTTGCAACTATTGCAACTAGTCAGGTATTAGTATCACTATCTTAGACTTTGTGGTTATCTTCTAATCAACTAAACATGATTACTGCTAATCACAAAAAAAAAAAGTGTTTAAGTTATTTGTATAATGATTATTCATAAGGGAATTAATGAGGATTAATTGGTTATAAAGAACACCCCCTCCAAAAACAAAAAAAGAAAAAGGTTTTAAAAAGAAGAGACCTAGACATGGAAACAAGAATCAGAGAAAAAATAAATAAAGAGGGCAAGAAATAAGAGAAAAACACTACCTTTAAAGCTCTGCTACTTTGTCTGCTAAACCTGTGGCAAACCAGTAACAAGAACAACAACCTAGATACCAAGCTAAAAACAAGAGAGAAAGAGAGAAGAAAACAACCTATGGATTATATCAGGTTGCTAATAATCTTACAGTACTAAGTTTATACACAGGAGTCAGGAAAGGTTATTATACTATGCTATAGTCTATGTACTTAGATAAGGAAGATCAGAGAGAGAATAGTTAGTACCCAATGAGAAAAGATATTGGAAACTAATAAAATCAGTGAGAAACCACGGCATTGATACATAATGAGGAAAACGAAACCAGGCTCTACAAATAGAAAAGAAAAGAAAACATGGAATCTTGGGAAACAAGGTTGGATCTATGTCTGATATGTCTATATCTATTGACATGCACTACATATATTTATACAAAGTGAAAACGAAAGACAGTACTTGAAACATTGGTGGCGGCTAGAGCTAGCTATCTCTCTCAAAGTCTCTGATGTTTTCTGGATGATGGCTAATAAATCCTTTGAAAACCCCCCAAACTTTCAACAAACCACTTGAGTACTATTGTAGGC
Organism: Populus simonii; assembly: GCA_007827005.2. Lineage (NCBI taxonomy): Eukaryota > Viridiplantae > Streptophyta > Magnoliopsida > Malpighiales > Salicaceae > Populus > Populus simonii. The sequence continues at coordinate 50,054,830 of CM017464.2, read as the reverse complement.
AGCAATATTAATTCATTGATAAGATCCTTTTCATTCCTCTTTTATTCATCATCATCATCATCAAGTAATGACCGGTGAAGGAGGAGCATAATTTGTGGTTTCTGGGGTCTTTGAGGTAGAACATCAAAGAAATGAAGATATCTAATGTAAAAGAAGTGATCAATCAGCTAGTTTTCTTGATGTGCACCTTCTTGTTGTGTTTGTTGATGGAAAAGTATAGAATTTTGGACCTCATAAGGAGTCAATAATCAGATATCTAAATCCAAGGACATGGAGGATGATGATGGTGATGATGACTTCCCTTTGTGGAGAAATTGAGTGGTGGAGGGTGGCATTGCTGCTAGTGGGGTGCCTTTATAGAGTCTCAATTGGTGGAGAGGATGTTGCAAAGACTGTGAAGAGAGTTGAGGAGTAGGCTGCAATGCAATAGTAGCATTATGAGGTAATGTTACTGCTGCTGCTGTTGTTGAGGACAATTTGTGACCATAGTCATCGGATTGATCAGTAAGGGGGCAATCCATGTTTACACCAAACAACCTTAGTCTCTTTGCTGCTGCTTTCCCTTGGACCACCGGCACCGACTCATACACCACTGGCTCTACAACCCCACCTCCTCCTAGCTGCCATTGCACCATCCCCATGCCAACCTGTTGCGGGGCTGGTTCTAATGCTGCTGCTGCTCCTGCTGATGATGTCATGTAAAAAACTGAACCAGAAGATGAACAAGGGTTTACCACATTGCTGTAATTACCATAACCATAACCATAACCATAAGAACTACCACCAATTTTGTAACAAGTATTTCTATTAGGATTAGACAAGTGAAGGTGGTCCCTTGGCAAGACTGGTACTGTTGGTGGGCGCATGAGTAAAGGGCTCCAAGGGATTGCTGAGAAATGGTGGTTGTGAAAGTGGTGTTGATGGCGAGAGGGGTCGTCCGGTGCGTCTGGCCGGCGCCTCCAATTAATGTATAAACGATCTTTACCCAATTCACCTACCCCTCTTTGAAAAGACACAATATCACCGGCATCAAGCTTCTTCTCCTTGACAAAACGGCTCCAACCTTTAGTCATAACATAGCTCTGGCTACTGCCCCAGTATGAATACCTGAATCTCCAAGCTTTACCATTCATATCCTCAAAATTCAGTAAAAGCCCCTTCTCATTCGATGATGAATCTAAAGGAAGGTACTTCTCTGCGTGCTGTTTTGGTATCACAAGGCGATTTAGCTTACCTACATCACTTGGAGTTACAACCTTATCAAACATGTGCTCCTTTTCTATCACCTGCACACTACTAGATTCTCCTCGGCCGCCTTCTTCTTCATCATTGACATCCATAAGGTCAAGTTTAGCGGCGTTGACAGCTACACTCTCATTAAATCTTGATGTATCTTGATCTACCTGGTCATACTTGTTACCTAACCAAGAACCCATTTGGTGGTTTTCATAGATTTGGCCTAAAACAAGTTGATTTCTTTGCTGAGAAGAAGATGATGAAGGAGATGAATTCGAAGATGAGTATGAAGAAAAAGGGAGTCCTTTTCCTCTACTCATTTGATCTCCCTCACTAAAACCTGTCCCAAATTCCATTTCTTTGCTAATAATTATAAAGGATCTTGTCTTTTCCTTTGGCAAGATCTAATACTAGCAAGCTAGGAGAGGGAAAGATCAAAGTAGGTTAGCAAACTAGAAATAGTACCTCCTTCTATCCAAAAAAGAAAAGAAGTGGGGGTTGTGTTTAAAGGCAAATCGGTGGATCAAAACAGACAAGTACTAAAAAGTAACTCTTTTTTAGGGTTAAAGATTATTCTTCTTCCATAATCTCAATGACAGTCACTGCCATATTCTTTGACAAGCTAGAAGACTTGAAGAAAACCAACACTAGACAACAAGCTCCTTCACAGACGTTACAAAGGGTGCAAGTTCCTATCGTTGGAATGTTAAAAAAAAATCAGATAGATAGATGGAAAATAAGAGTGAAACAAGGGTAGGCACATGTGTGTGATTTTCTTACAAGGGTGCTTGCCTGGAAGCTTCTCAAGTTAGGCAATTTTGCCTTTCTTCCTCATTCTAAATCCTTGCTTCTATCTTCCTTGAGAGAGAAAGAAAAAAAAATAAAAATGGAGGGGTGTGTTTATATGTAGGGACCTCATGTATTATCTGGTTGGATTCATGTGAGCTTGTCATTGTCATCATCCTTGGTGGTATACATTATTTTCTTAATTTTTTCCATAAGATCCTAAAAAGGCCAGCTGTTTTGAAGAGCATGAGCTTCTAATTGCAATTGTTTTTACCCCAACTAGGAATATAAATTTTTGTTCGCTACTTACTTTATTGTTTCTTTACATGAATCTTCCTATTAATCTAATCCTATTGTATTAACACTAATCCTATGACCGATGCTAGGATTAAAGACTGTATTTCTTCCTTAATCATCGTTATTCAAACTTATGTTATACTAAGTGGAGTAAAATTCTTATGGATTTTCTAATCTAGATGTGGATGATATGTTTTTTTATACGGTAAAGATAAAGAAATAGATTTAATTTTGATGTGCGAAAATTCATTCTAAAAACGATCGTGCGAGCTGGTATCAAGACAAAACGCCAACTGGGGTAGTCTTTATATGTAATTATGAGTGTTACTGGACAAAATGTTACTAGGTGAGATTTGGTTTAAAGATCATATCTAACCTTTTGTTCTTATAAGGAAAGGAAGGGTAGAGGAAGGGGGAGAGGGAGAATAGAAGGAGAAGGTATCTATGATATCCAAGGGAGTAACTGGGGTTGTTAGGGTCTTTGACTCTGCTTTTCCTTTCATTTAATTCGTACGGACCACCCTCCTGCTTTTTGCCAACAGGAGAGAAAAGGATATCAAGTTGGGGACTACAGTTTCTATTGCAGGGCCGCATGCAGTCACATAAGGCCCACATAGGCCCGCCACTTATGTATCCCCAGATTTATGCCATGCTTAATGTAATGTCCCAAGAAGCATGGTTGTAAAACCCTGCTACGTACAAAACTTATTATCTAAAGTTAAATCTAGATTGAGTTTTAAGTTAGCTACAAAAAATATTAACTTGATAAAATCTAATTGATCTGGCTAGGTTAACCTATAACTTGATTGAATCCGACTAGATCAATGAAACAATATTATTTTAATAAAAATAATTAACTTGAACTAACTGGTAATCCAAATATTTTTTCATATCAATCTCTATGTCATTTTCGATTAGGAAATTCATAACCCCACCATACATCTATATGAACCAGGTGAAAAGAGAACACCTTACTTTTATCTTTCATCAATTCAATACTCATGTGATTGTCTTATAAAGATATGAAGTGATTGATGTGTTATGACTGTCTTGGATAATAAATTAATTATCTATGTGATGTACAAGGATCTTTAGGGAGGGATTATTTTTCTTAATTATTATTATTTCTTATTTAGTTTAGGAACATATTTTTTTCCTTATGGTGTTTTAGGAAATAAAAAATTGAGATTGGTCATTTTATTTTTCCTATCTTGTTTAGGACTTTTATAGCTTTTCCTTTATTTTTAGGTTTCCTAGTTAGTTCAGGTAAGTGTTCTTTGGGTTTATTTAAGGAGTCATAAACCTTTTAGAGAGACAGAATACTTGAAGAGAAGTATTCAATAATAAAATTATGAACTAAGATTCTCTATGACAATCTTATTCGGCTTCAATTCTACCATCTAGCTTGTTATCTTTTTGTTTATGTTTTCATCCGCATCAATTGGTATCAAAACTCAATGATCTCGATGAAGCTCATTGCAAAGGATATGTCTTGCATGTCTTGAAGAGAATTTTAGAATTAATGAGATCAAAACTGACGTTCTTATACTTCAAATAAAAATTGTGAAGTAAATTTTCAAATCTTTTGTTATAACCCACGCCCGGTTTTATATATTTCAAATAAAAATGGAAAATCCAAAAAACAAATCATGTGAATTTAAAACAAAAAATTTTCATTAAATTAGAAATCTTCAATTAATTTTTCTTTAAAGGAAAAAATCTTCAATTAATTTTTCAAAAAATCTTTGAAATCTTCAATTAAATTCTTTGAAATAAAAAATCTTCAATTAATTCTTTTCTAATTTATTTTGTTATTATAAATAAAGGGCAAGAGAAAAAAAAGGGAGGAGGAGGTTTTTGTGAGAAGAACAACAAAAGAAAGAGAATCACAAAAAGAGAGAGAGGGAGAAGGCTGGCCATAAAGAAAGGAAAAAAAAAAAAGATTCCCCTTTTAGGTTTTCCTCACTAGGACAACTATACTTATGGTTTCTCCAACATTTTTCTCATCAAGCCCACTATTTTTGCAGACCACACTCTCTTTCATTTTCAAACCCCCAAACCATACCAAGTATAACCACTAAAACATCATCCAAACAACCATCTTCGATCCCAACAACATTCATTTGTAGCCAACATAGAATAGCCTAAAAAACACCAGTTGCAAACCCTTACAAAACATATTGGAAAACTTTATGCAAACCGTAACACTTTTTTGTTTTCAATTCATAATAGAAGCCACACATCTTGGTTTTAGGTGTTCTTTAGGTAGATGAAAAGCTAAGACATAGGTCTAAAAATTTTATGAATAGTTAGAAACCCAGTTCTACCATTTGAAAGCCTGAAAAAATAGCCAAAACAAAGAAGTTAGAATTTGTCGAGAAGTTCATAGTAGCCCATACATGTTTTGGTTTTTAGCTTATATTTGGAGTTACAAAAGTCATAAAAATGCAAATTAGATGTGTTAGAAAGTTTAGAAGGAGGTCTGCAACGTTTTTGAATGGTTCAGCTCCAAACTGTGTTGTTTCAACAATTTAGGCCAATTTTATAATTAGTTTAGGTTAGTTTTTGGATTTATTTAAAGAGTTGTAAAACTCTTAAAGATAAATATTTAGCAATAAAATTATGAATTGGAGTTTTGTTTGACAACCCTATCTAACTTCAATTCTACCTTTCTAGCTTGTTATCTTTTTTTTTTATGTCTATATCACCATGTTTCTAAGAATTTTCAAAGTACCACCAAATAAACATATAATCAATGATTTATACCATTTAATCTCGTGGAAATCCATTATGAAACCCATTTATATCAAGCAAAATACAAGAAAAGAGAGGTGTCGTTATTGTTACCCATTTTAGGACCCCACACACAAAATAATTAGAAAAAAGAAATATAAAAATTGAAAAACAAATGTTGAAAAAACAATATCAGTGAAGAGAACATAAAGAATGCCTAGAAAATTACCAAAGATTGGTTATGGAGAATAAAAATATTCAAAGTTGAAAAAAAATGATTCAATTTTGACTGATAAAGGCCCTAGTGACAAGAAAAATCCAATTTGGAAAGAAAAATTCAAAACTAGATGTTTAAGAACTTAATTTGAATTTTTCAGGGTTTAATTACAAGGAAGATTGGTTGTTGAGTTTAATTTGAGCTTTAATTGAAAGACATGGAAGTCTAGGGGTTGAATTATAATTTTGAAAAGCTAATTTTTGTTAAATCAAAGGTTTAATTGCATAAATATTCAAGTTTGATAGGTAATTAAAGACTTGATTATTGAAATTCAAAACCAATGACCAAATTATAAAATTGAGTTTGGCAAGAATAAAATTACATAAAATTGAAAGTTGGTGTATTCAAGAAGACTTGAGAATTTAGGGACTAAATTGAATTTTAGCCAAATTCCTATTTAAAAACCCTAATCTTAGGGTTTAACATAGACTTGATCCTTGACTGAATCCATAAAAAAATCTTAACAAAACCCAATAAACACCCATTGGAAAATTAGAGCTGAGGAGGAGAAAAATAAAAGAGAAATTTTGATAAAGAAAGTCCTAGTTATAAAGGTTCACGACCCTAGCACAAGGATTTCTTAAGTTTTGAAAGGGCATCAAGTTTGTGGAAACAAAACTTTACAAAGAAAATCAAAGACGGCAATAATTGTTCTAGGGGTTTGAAGGTATATTTCCTATATAAATGTGGACTTCATATTATAAACATGGTGATGACATTTGGAATGCTTGAAAAGTAAGGTTGTGATTATCTTTTTGTTGTTGTAGTTTTTTTATTCTATGGTTTGATGTTGTTTTCTGAAGCATTTTTGGGACGTGTTTGATGTTTTCTATGTAATAAAAGCTTTTAATTGGAATGTTTTTTTTTCCATGTTTTTGTGTTTTTTTTTAAGTTTAATCTATTTTGGATTATTTATTTTGTTTTAGGTTTGTTTTCGAGTTACAATAAAGATTTTCGATGCGGTTCATGGTTGAATTAATGATTTCGGGTTACCCTGTTTGGTTTTCAACCTTATTTATAAAGAAATTTTTTGCTTAAAGGCATGTTTGACAAACACGTCTTTAGGCTTGTTTTGACAGTTTTATCTGAAATAAAAAATGAGTTTTTGCCAAACAAAGCCTTATGTATATGGCCAAGAATCCTAAAAATTATTTGAGCCTTTTTTCTTAAAATCTAAAATACTTTGGTGTTTTAAAGAAATGTTGCCTGATTTTACAACAAGTTTATAAAATTTCAAAGGATTTTGGCAAGAAAATATATTATTCACTTTTAATATAAGAATAAAAAACATAAAAAAAAAGTTAATATCAAAAATATTATTAGTGATAATAATTTATTGGTACTCATTTTAATATAAGGATAAAATACTTGTATGGGGGATTAGTATTCAAAATATTATTAGGAGTAATACAACTCATTCTCTTCTAATATAAGGATAAAATTGTAAGGAATTTTATCTAAAATATTATTTAAAATGACATAGTAGCAAAATAATTACAAGTTTATCCTGAAAAAGCTTCATTAATAATTGTGGATATTTCAACCTATCTAGGAAATCAGGGTTTGTTCATCGTAACAAACCTGCCAATCACTTAGAACATAGGACAATCACATGAGTGGATTAGTGAAAGATGAAAATGGGGTGTTCTTTGTTCTCCTAGTTCAAAATATTAAGGGGCAAAATAATTAATTAGCATGTTTTTCTTGTTATGATTGTACAATAATTTCTTTGATTTTTCCTAGCTTGATTTCTAATTAATAGGCATTGATACACCCACACTCACACCCACACACACACATAGCTGAAATTCATTTCCTCTTAAGGCATATGGCTAAAGGAACTAAGAGAAAGAAGACCCAACATAAAGGTTTGACAGAAGTTAAAACTTGTGAAAAGCGACTCTGGTAAGATGTCAAACCCAACTCTCTAGGGCTCAGCTATGCGTAAGTCCCAAGCGCTTATAGGTCTGGCAAGAAGCTAGATCTAAGAGCCTGTGGATCTGGAAAAATGCTAAACCAGACTCTCTTGGGCTTGGTTGTGCGCCAAGCCTCAACGCCTACAGGTCTTGAAAGACGTCAGACCTAACATCCTTGGGTCTTAGATTACTTTGGATCCAAGCACCAAACATGAGAATTTAAGATCATCATTTCCCTTTACAGGTGGATTTACTCACGGGATCGAAAAAGCATCCCGAAAAACATTACCCGCTTTATTCCGTTGGTATTTTCTTTGGGAAGCTTGTCATACAACCGACATAAATGTCGTATAGAATTCCATCGGTGATTAATATTTTTTTCCAAAAATCTATTTAACATAACTATAAAATAATAAAATTAATATAAATCAACACTTCATAATACCCAGGAACTGAGTTGCTTGAAAAAAAAGAGAAGAAACTCAACTCAAATAAATTTGCAACAAATAAATAACACAAAAAAAAAACATGAGAAGACTTATTTCAAAACCCATAATCTAGCAACAAATACAATTATTTAATTGAAATTGAACAAAATTGAAAAACAAAATCCAACAAAATTGATCTCATATGAAAAAAAAAATCCTACAACAACATTCATAGAATTATTAAGAACATAAAAAATTAAAAATAAAATAAAAACAAATATAATTCAAAACAAAATACAAAAAAAAAAGAAAAAAAAATCTTACTTTAATGTAGTTGCGAGTGAAGCTGAGAACAGAAAATAAATTCATATAGTATGTTAATTAAAAAAAATATGAGAAGAGAATAGAGAAGAAGAGGAGAAGAGATACATGAGCATGAAAGAGAAGAGAAGGAGTTGAGGAGAGAAGACAAAAGAAAAAACGAAAGAGGTGTTGGTGTTTTTTACATAATAATAATAAGAGGTTAGTCTGTTGTGAAATAATGGATTCTAATCTTTTTATTGTGGCATTTTATCGTTAGTTTTACCAACAGAGAATTAAATATTAATATTTTTAACTATTTTGTCAGTGATTTTGTCTGTAATATTTAATTTAACTTTTGAATAAATTTTTTTCAGAAAATGCCAAATATCACCAACGACTTTTCAATTCGTCTATGATTTTGTCTGTAATATTTAATTTAAATTTTCAATTTAATCAAAAATTTTCAAAAACTTGCAAAATAAGACTAATGACTTTTAAATTCATTTGTGATTTTGTCTGTAAATAACAATAATTAATAGTGTAATTAAGAAGTGAACAGTTCTAGAACTATTTGGAAAATACCAACAGAATTAATCCGTTGGTGATTCCCTTTGTAATTAACATAATAAACAATGTTAGGGAGAAGTGAATAGTTTACCAACGAGTTTACAGACGGATCTTACCGATAATATTAATATCATTGGTGTAAATGACATGTCATCGTACTTTTTTGCTTTGTTTTAATTCCTTCTTTTCCCACTGTAATTCTCTCGGTATATACCAAGAGAATATTTTCATCGGTAAATTTCACTGCAATTTACTGACGGAAATATTCCGTTAATATTTTCGTTTGTATTTGTTAATTTTCTGGTAGTGCAACCCTTTACACCCTCATTTATGGAGAATAGAATAGTAACATGAACATGTGATCATCCATCATCTAAACACTAAAAAACTCAAGTTTCCCGACATATTGGATTATGAAGCATTATCAATATATATTAAAAAAAAAAGTAATAATACATTCGATAGAAATTTATTATACATTTTACATCCATATAACCATTGATATGTTAAATAATAGATCTTTTAATTGACTATTACTTGTTGGATACTTATAAATTATTGTGCTTATATTTTTCAAAGTAATTAATTAGTTTTGTCATAAGTTCAATTAATTAAATCAACAAACATATTTGCAAAGTAATTTAATATTTTTGGTAGTATAGATTTTTTTTAATATATTTATCAAAGCATTTTGGGACTACATTTTATGCATTTAAATTAAATCTTTAAGTACGTAATCTACAACCTATATCTTTAAGAGGATTAATCTCTTCCTCGCAAGCCCACTTTGCATCCGAGCAGGCTTAAATGTCTTCTTAAATTTGAATATAGGTATTGATGGATCGACGTGTTTCATACTAAAAACCCTTTTTCTCATAAAGCCTATAACTAGAATGGACTAAAAGAAAAAAGATCCATTATATAAGCTCAGCAAAGGCTGACTCATAGCAAAAGGGTATGCATTTTAGGACTACATTTTATGCCCTTATATTAAATCTTTAAGTACATAATCTACAACCTATATCTTTAGAAGGATAAATCTCTTCCTCGCAAGCCCAATTTGCATCCGAGTAGGCTTAAATTAAAGTCTTCTTAAATTTGAATATAGGTATTGATGGATCGATATGTTTCATACTGAAAACCCTTTTTCTCATAAAGCCTATAACTAGAATGGACTAAAAGAAAAATGATCCATTATAGAAGCTCAGCAAAGGCTGACCCATAGCAAAAGGGTATGGCAAAATGTCATGCCCAATTCCTCTAGGCTCGGCTATGTACTAAGCTCAAACACTAGTGGGTCTGGCATCAACCCCTATAGACGCAGTTGTGTGCTAAGCCCAAACACCTTTGAGTCCAACAAGATACTAGAACTAACCCCTCTTGGGCTTGGCAACGCATCGGGCCCAAGCACCTGTGAATCTGGCAACATGCCAAATCTAACCTTTATTGAGCTTGGCTATATGTCAAACCCAAACACATGTGGATATAACAAGATGTCACACACAACCCCTTTGGACTCGGCTATGCACCAAGCCCAAACACTTATGGGTCTGACAAGATGCTAAGACTCAACCTCATTCGGCTTGGTTACACGCCGAACCCAAGTGCCTGTGAGTCTAGCAAAATACTAGAATCAACACCCTTTTAGGCTAAGGATTCCTTCGGATACAAGAATCTAAGGTGGGAATCTAATTCTAGGGTCATCATCTCTATTAATTACTTTGGTACTAGAATATGAAGGTTTTAATAGAACAAATTAGAGTATAATCAATAATTGATGATTTTAAAGTTGTTTTACTCTTAGAATAGCTTATATTTAATATATGTTTAGATTCTCTTTTTAATTTTGCAATTAGACGAGCTATATGTGTGCGTGTGCGTGTGCGTGCGTGTGTTTTAAAGAAAAACTAGCTGTTTATGGCCTTTATAATCCTATTGACAACTTCAACGGTCGAGCGGTTCATATTGGTTAAGCCAATTGATTGACTAGTTCCTGTAAAAATCTCAAATGTTCATCATTGACGAATAAGTGATCAAATGGTTCATTTGGTCACACTAAACAGTCGTTTGGCTCATATAGAATTACAGTTTATTTTATCATATGATTTATCAATCCTTTAAATGTATGTTTAGTGAAGTGTGTGAGTTTATTTTAATTGTGCTATCAAGTAGGATATAAACATTTACATTAAGCACTTAAAATGAATACTTAATCTAAGTCTTCACTTTGCTTCCTTCTTAGATTGCTGATTGATTTTTTCATGAAATTCATCATGCTTGTTGATATGTTCTTTAAATAAATTTGTTTGAAATCTATTCTCTACAAGACATATTATTGTCCATTTTTCATTTTATTTTTACTATCAAAATATATAGAAATATAAATATTTGACCTAAAGGTCAACAACATTTTCATTATTGTTTTTCAATTTCTAGTAGTGGGAAGTCATGAAAACTTTTCAAACAATTATGAGCTTTTGATGACTGCATTATGGTAAGTGGTTATTGAGCTTAAATGCAAGCTTTTCTATTTGGACTTTGTATTTCCTGCAAAACAAGTCTCATGCCAAATAGAGGACAAATGTAAATATACGAAAAGAACTAATTAATGGACCGAAAATAGAAAATAATAAGAGAACAAAGGAGAAATTGTGTGTTATATGTTTATGAATGATCTTTTGTCACTTGAATTTGTTATGAACCTAAATGTCTTGAATTGGCTTGCATTTATTGATGAAGAGGTTAGTGCTCACCTCGTGGAGCATAAAGAGTGGCACTGCAAGCATTCGGTATATGAAATTGCAAGTACCTCGTGAAATACAAGAGCGGTACCATTAGTGGAGAGGTTGGTTGCCATTGATTATGGTGATTATAAATCTTGTGTAGAACTTGGTGTTGCAATAATGACATCTCAGGAATAAAAATATATTGAAGTGTGTGCCTTATGTGAGGGAGAGAGGAGAGAAAAAAGAAAGAAAGAAAAGAGAAGACGGATATAAATGTTTGTTTAGGGAGAGAAAGTGTGTGTGGTAGAGGAGAAAAAGAGGGGAAAATAAGAAAGAAAAGGTGTCCTAGCTGTTTGGGCATGGGCCTGAACGATCAATATTTGGTTTTTGGTATATTTTTTTTGTACTCCATCATATTTAATAGAGAAAAATTATCCTTTTACATGTTAATATAAAAATGTATTTGAAGATATCTCCACGAATAACAATAATTAAACATGAAGATATAAAATCTAAGTTTATTTTTATTACAATATGAATAAACCAATATGATAATCGTATCTCTTGGTTAATTACTATCATCATTAGAAGTATTAGTGAAATTTAATTTCAAGTCATATGGAATAGCACCAAATTAAAGTGAAGCTAGTTAAATAGAATATTATTCTATATTAATAAATAAACAAACAAACTCACCTATCGCAAACTCAAGGAATGTACCATGAACTCACTTTAAAAGTTGGATCCCCATCCTTTTATTTTCAATAATGATGTTAAATGCGAGAGAGAGAGAGAGAGAGATAAACTAATTAATTAGAAAATGAATCTTGTAGTGCTAACATGTCTGTCTTTTAGGTCACTCCCTCTCCCACTTGAATTCAATATAATGGACCAACCTTTTCTAGTGAATGCATGGTACACTAGCTATTCTTATACTATTATTATAATTATACTACTTTCATGCCAAAGTAATTTCAATATGATCAATTACGTTGAGCAACTTTCGTCATCTCCCCAAATAGGGTGACGTTTGAGTTTATTCATCTAATCAACAAAGTAATTATCACTTGCTATGATTAACTAATAATTAATGCTTAGTTAATGATGGTTATTAGTGATTCTTTTGACTTGATTTAATAAGGCCATTTGCCTTGCACCTAATTCGAAATCAGCCCCAACTTGTCATCCATCTCTCTCGTATCTCAAAAAAACACACCACATTTTGAGCTAATGCAGCCCCCTGGAATTCTCCGTCTTACTTATTGTTTGTTCCCTTAATTTGTGATTAAGATATAGATAAATGTATTGTTGATTAAATATTCCAACTTCCTCGAAGTATCACCTGAGATTGTAGACAAGAACTTATTTGGTGCGACTTTGAAAAGGTTTTTTTTCACGTTTTTTTGTTGGGATATTAAATCAAACTCAAGTTGCTGCTTTTGGGCCGCATGCAGAGTTATTATTTATGAAAGATATTTTTAAAAAATATTATTATTATAGTGATTGAGTAAATGAATTTATCTAAACTAAAACTGTTTGATTAAATGGTTGGTGCGGTGGATTTCAACAGTGGGGGTGGATTGATTCGAGCCATGAGAAATTAATTAAAAAATGGGCTCCAAGCTGGGTGTGATCGAACTACCTAAGAGATTTGGAATTAATCCTTGATATAAGATTTAAAACAATATATCTAGCATTCATCTTCTAATAGACTGTGTGTTGAACTCGCTCAAAATCTCTCAGAACTTAGTAATACAATAAAATTAATTATACAAAAAATAATGACGAAATTACGCCACACATCACTCTTAATAACAAAATTTAATAGCCATGAAGGGGGAGATACTGTCAATTGTCATGTTGAAGAAATTTATCAAATTCAAATTATTGACAGAGTCCAATGCATCATGTGGAGAATGCTCCTTAATTAAAATATACCTTGTCATTGAACCTTATTGATTGGGTGGTTGGGTTCTTATGCCATGTTATGATCATGAAGAACGCGAAAGGGATCTGCCTTGTCCTTCAGTGCTACTCCAGGGACTAAAATTCAATAATTGATGTTAATGCATGAAGTCTTAACTCAAGACTTGTCTTTTGTCCACGAAATTGTGGAATCGAAATAAACTAACCTCGTGCCATCTTTACCACTGAATGTTGACAAGCCAAACTGGTTTTCTTTTCATTTGTTCATGATAACGTATCGTATTATCTACTTCAAAGCTGATATTCTTTTGTCTTTACGGCCTATTCTCACATCCAGCTGCCAAGGACTAGCTAGCTTCGTGTGTCAAAAATCAAAATAGTTTTTTTTTTCTTTTTCTACAAAAAAACCAATAAACCAACCACAAATTAATTGGATCAGGGTGGTATTAAACCATTCTGATAATAAATATGAGGGGCACGCGAAGTTAAACAAATTAATTTAGTCTTGTGTACTAAAGTAAAATTATTTATGTGCAAAACCCACAGACTTGCAAGTCCTGGCACAATTTTCTTCTTCTTCTACTTCTCTGGGACAGCATATCACTATCTGATGAACACAGGAGGAGCACGCGGGCTCACAATTTTGGTGGGGGTAAAGTGGGGTACGTGAAGACAGTAGCAAATAGCAATAGGCAATAGTGAAATAGACAGCAGCCTTTTCTACGTAGATGATGATGAATTGCAAGGATTAGGACAACTATTTGGTAACAAATTAATGGTGACTCGTTGACACTTGACACACACACCTTTCAAAATTATGTTAGGATAGACATTGTCTTCTATTATTTATCTCCACAAATTGGACATTAAATAATCTCCCTCCCTGGCAAACATCTTAACTTAAAAATCGCACAGGGTCGGTGTCGCTAGTCTCCAAACACATGCTCTTTTCTTTTCTTTACTTGTCTTTTTATATGGAAAAAACTTAAACCCTGATTTTTTTTTTAGCATAAAGAAATATAGATATCGGTTGAATTACAAGATGATTGGTTAAAAAACACAGGTAATTTCAAATTGAAAACATTTAAGTACTATTAGTGTTTTAAGAAATTAAAAAAAAGATTCGGATATGTTTGGTATCAAAAATTCAAATTTTTTTTTAATGAAATTCAATAAAAAAAGATGAAGGGCCGGGTTTGTTTAACTTATATATACTCACTATGAATCTCAATACAATAATACAATGTGAGTACATATACCCTAACAAAGAATATTGACTACGAACATTGAGCAACCTAACAAATTCAGCTATTTAATTAGTACCCTCTAGCCCATCTCAATATATTGTTGTTTACCATAAAGCAGTCCTTGTTTTGAGTTTTTAAAAGTGAATCATATATTAGGCAGGTAAACTTCTTAAAATCCTGCTACCCCACTAATTAATTATCTATGGATCGTTAATTAATTCTGATAATCTCTCAAGATGCATGGTTATTAGGGTATGCAAGTCTTATAATAGAGCATCATTCAAGTTATATGATTTTGAAATCCAAAGCCAAAAAGTATTTGGTAAAGGGAAATATATAGTCATTGAAAAAGGCATGATCATTAATGGGATTCCCACCTTAGGTAGAGGAGAATTGTTTAATAAATCCTCCAGGGAAGCTGAAGTACTTCCATAGCAAAGATAATCACATAAATGCAATCCAACTTAAAAATTATTGGCTTCTTATTAATTTTTAAATTGTACATGAATAGAAGAATTAAATATTCTTTGAATAGTGATTATGAAGGATCTAAGTCTATGTATGCCCCCGTACCGTTTTCAAGAAAAATGAAAGCTTGCAAAAGTTTATGGTCGTAGAAGCAATCTTTGAAACAAATCAATTTGAATGAAATATGTCCCAGAAGATGATTAATTGTTGTTGGAAACTGATCAATGCCTATAAAAATAGAGCTAATAAAGCAATAATTAAATTAAAGGATTGAAAAAAGAAAAGAAAAATTGTTCACAATTTGTGTACGTACCATGCACAGAAAACTAGCTAGCTAGCTGGCTAGCTATCATCCAAAAATGATAAATCAAGCAATGTGCAGAAGGATGGGGGAAGAGCATCCACTGATGTGGGGGAAGAGTATCCACTAATTTCTAACCTGTTAGAAGAATTAACGTACTCATCACTTATCCATCACCAGACATATATATGAAGCTGTTGCATGTTTTCCTTTTTCTTCCTCATCTTCCCCTTCCCCCCCAACTCTTTAGGACAATAGGGTTTCGCTGTTCTTGTGAAAGTAATTCATTAGCAATATCTGTTGGTGATAAAAGGATTCCATCAGTTTGCTTCAGCTTTCACCGGTGGATTTGGAAGTGCCTGCCGTGTACATCAAGTTTGAGGGGGACCTCTCGCTACGGCCTCTCTGATTTCATGACAGAAGTATGTCACACAATCACAGAGGAACACAGGTTTTCAAGTTTGAGAGCTAGCTTGATTTTCCTGGATAGCTTTTTCTACTAATGAGTTTCGTTAATTTTAATCTTGTCTACTTGTGTTCATCCAAAATGGGAAATTGTGTACTTAGTTATAATAATGGCTAGTTCAATGCACGGTGATCATGGAAGATATTAGGATCTAGAACATGATTACAGAAAAAAATCTAACAAGCAAACAAACAAAAGAAACCGAAGTTCAATGAGGTATGGCCTTAATTGTTGAGATCATAGGTTTAGGACCACTCCTTAACTCAACTGGACCACCAAGCTGGAATGCTCTACCCTCCAATTGACAGTTGACGGCTATCTTGTTTTATGTTTCAAAATATTTTTAATTGTGTGCGTGCACCTGCGTATGGGTTGAAGGTAAGAGATTGAATGTTCGTTTAAAATATAGTAATGTTTTTTATTATTATTGTATGCAATATAATCTATTTTTATTTCAAAGTTGAGATCAATTGTTGGTAAGGTTTTGGTAGCAAATTATCTATGCTAGTATTGAAAAATGGAAATTTCACAGCTAGCTAGCTGCAAGTTGCACTAAGCAAGGCAACCAAATCCAGTTCAATGCATGTGCGAGACACCAAGCTGTGGGCTATAATTTTAAGCAAGTGGGCGATTTTAATTTGGGGGCTCAATGCAAAAGCAGCAAGTTGTTTTCATCTGTTTTGATACCATAACTTATGTGCAGTTTTGCACCCTGGCTAGCAACTTCAATCCACGAGCTAGGTCTCTATTCTATATGCTTCTTGTGCCTCCGTTTAACATTAACGATTAACAAAACATTAAAACATAGCATTCTTAACATGATCTAGTATACTCAAATCTTTTTCTTTTTTTTTCATTTACATCTTACTTTCTTTTTATTTTTTATTTTTTTATTGAGTTGTTTTGGTTTCCATTTAACAACTATAGTTTATTTTATAAAATTGATGTTTTATAAATCATAAAATGCATGGTAATTGAATTATGAACATTGAAAACTTTGTTTTTCATTCAAAAACTTTCTTTAACATTAACAATTAACAAAACATTAAAAGATAGCATTGTTAACATGAATAGTATTCTCAAATCTTCTTCTTTTTTTTTTCTTTCACATCTTTTTCTTCTTTTTTGATTGGATTCTTTATAATTCATGTACATCTTTTTTTTTCTTTTTTTATTGAGTTCTTTTCCTTTTCATTTAATAATTATAAGATTTCATCAAATTAATGTTCTATAAACTATGAAATGGTATTTGAATTATGAACAGTTAACCATACCAAGCTTTTTGGTTTTCATTCGCAAGCTTCTTCTTTTTTTATTGAGTCTTTTTTCTCTTTTGAATCCTTAATGAGTCTTTTTGTTTTTTATTTAATAATTATAGTTTGGTTTTTCTTAAAAATAATGCTAGATAAGCTAAGAAATGATGTTTGGAATCATGAACATACGATCCACGGTGAGTAACAATAGTTATCCATAATGTTTTTTTTGTTCTTTATTTTTTTTCTTTGTCACTTGATTTTTTTTATTCTCAATTTAATTCTTTCATATTAAGTTGACTTGAGATTAAGTTTGATATTTTGTTTGTTTTGGTTAGCTTTACATGGAGCTCTCGCAATGTTAAAAATAAGTTTCAACATTGAGTTAACTTTTAAAATGACAAAACAAAATTCAATTGTATTGATTTAAAGCATTTAAAATTTTAGAGATCTAATTTCAAATTGAGATAAATATTCAACATTTTTTCCCCTAAAAAATAACATTTTTATTTCAACTTTCTAACTCAATATTTTATTAGAATTAACATATTTGTTATTATTTATTGATATATATAATTATCAATTTATTTTATTAAATATATGTATAAACTTTTTGATTCACCTCTTTTTTTATGTTGAAATTAAAGAAAACTTCATCCCACCACATAGCGTGGCAAATCAAACCAGTTTGATTTATTTATTTTGATCTTCCACCTTGCCTCGGAAGTGGATCATCATCAAAACAAAGGGGGTCATGTATGCTTGTTTTGCATGGACCCAAAAATGGTTCAAGGACCAAGACCAAAATCAACTATGGCTTTTCGTTGAGGCTTGTCTTTGGGTCTAATTACAACCCAAATCACAAAGAATGTGGGGTGGCTTTTATTTTTAAGATGCTGTTTGGGTTTGCTGTGTAATTTATTTTTTTTTATTAAAATTTATTTAAAAAAAGAAAAAAGAATTCCATCATGGGTTTCAAGGCCCATTGCCAATGTGAAGGCCTACGAAGATAGTGAATTTAAAATTATCATATTTGATGAGTAATATATTGTGCATTATTAGTGTTTTTTTCTTCTTTTCAATAAGATGACTAGTAGTAAATAAGATAATTATAATTTATGTTATTTTGAATATCTTCAAGGGAATTTTTAAATTAAGTTTATTTGGTATAATTATTTAAAATATATAATATAATATAAATAAATTTAAAAGATAAAAATTCAAATAGGTATAAGTAAATTAAATCCCAAATAAAAATAAAAAACATCCATAAAAAAATAAAAGAAAAAAATTGCATTCCTCTGTAACGAGAAAACCAAACATAACTATATATAGTACCATACTAACAAAAAAGAATTGACTTAAGGATAACCTGTTTGCATATGAACCAAGATTTAATCCTTACTCAAACCATTTGTGAAAACTATTTGAACCACCATAAACAAATCATAATTAATTTTAATTTTAGTTTCAAGAAATTTAGATTTATGGGATCCATTAACTAGTGGGAGATTCACCCATGAATGATGTTTTTAAAGAAATTCTGTTGACAAAGTTGCTGTGATGCTTTGGGCTGCAACAATTTTTCTATAACTAGGCTGGCTCTGGACTACGTCAATTGGGCCAACAAGGGTTTAAGGATTTTTTTAAAACAGAAAACAGAAGGATCACAGCCCTCTCTAGGGTTTAAATCGAAATATTGCCCCTCTCTTCTCCCTAAGCACCGAAACAGAGTCACAGAGCCAACAGGAAAACAGAGAGAAGAGCAAGAAAGAAGTAATGGATTCATTTTCTTCACATTCAAGTATGGGATCTGGGTCACCGCAAGTTTCAGCAGAAGATTTTAAGGACCAGTTAAAGAATCAACTTGCACAAGCTTATGCCCAGGAGTTCCTTGAGGTTCACTTTTTCTTTATTAATCACTCTCTTTCTCTCTTTTTATTTGCTTCTAATGCATAAATCTTTGTTTTTTTACCATCTTTGGTGGTTTAGTGGAGAAATTGTTTGGTTTTGGGTGTTTTTAGCTTAAAGAATGACTAAAGATGATATTGTTTTAGTCGTCAAAGATGAGTTATAGGTGATTTTTAGTTCAAAGATTGAATTTTTTTTATCTGGGTTTTATATTTATTTTGATTCTAATGTGAGAGTTGCGCTTTAAGTTTCCAATTTTAGGGGAATACAATGCAAGGGCAGGGGAGTATTATTCCGTACTTGTAATAATGATGAGCTTTCCAATTCATGTAATTTGGTGTTTATCTCATCTGTTTAGGGAGAGGACTTAGGTAAAATGTTGATTCTCTGCTGTCATTTGGTGGTAAAAGAGTTTGCAACATCTAAGCTTGATGGTTTACGTTAAGTAATTACTTCTGCTTGGTTGTTTTTGGTTGAACTGTTGGAGGTAATCTTGTATACAAATCTGCTAGGTTGTTATCGGTTGAAGAGTCGGAGATGTTACTTGTATATAAATGTACCTTTTTTGTGTTCGTATGTGGAGCTTTTGTGAAGATAAATATTTTTTTCTTCTAAAGGATCAAGAAGTACTTTTTGTGTGTTAATGATATTTCATGCACCACTTAGGTTGGATTTTCTCATTGCTAAGAAGCCTAGTTGCGTGCGCTGGATTGTCTGTGCAATTCTATGTGCAGGAATCGGGAATTAGAAATTATCTTCTGATCATCAAATTAGAATTTCAGATGGTAGTCTTGTTCCTAAAATGAAATGATGAAGGTG
Source organism: Populus simonii (assembly GCA_007827005.2). Lineage (NCBI taxonomy): Eukaryota > Viridiplantae > Streptophyta > Magnoliopsida > Malpighiales > Salicaceae > Populus > Populus simonii. The sequence continues at coordinate 50,035,170 of CM017464.2, read as the reverse complement.
AACTTGCAGTTTCATCGGTTCAAGTCTAACAGCTGTTTGTGTAACTTCAAATTTCTAAGAAGAGGTTTTACCCTGGCTACTTTATTTATTTGTTATTAGCATTCAAGTGGAGGTTATAAACACATATACCCTGATATTAGTACTGAATTTCAAGTTCATCTCGTTACAAAGTCATGCACAGGCTTTACTTTCCTGATTTTTTGTGGCAGAAGGAAACATACAAACACCTGTGTTCATGTACAAATTTGTATCTTAGTAAAGCGTGTTCTCTTAGGATACTGGTTGAGGTATCTACATATATGAGTCGCACTTTTTCTTGATCTCTCAAAACCCGGTCAGTTTGGGGTCTTTAGCAGCTTTGGTGTCCTCTCTTTGACTCGCATGTTTTGAAAAATCTGTCAGGTGCTAGGGAGGATATTAGAGCTAATTTATTCTCTAGTGGCTGGTACTTGTAATCGGATTTTTTTAGACTTGGTGGTATCACAAAGTTGACTTTAGTGGTATATTTCTTAGAAGCATTTGTCAGTGCTTTCTTGAATTCCTGTTTGAGAAATGGGACTCAATGTCTTGTACTATGCAATAGCTTCACTGGCATTTGTGTGCAATTATCGACATTACTTGTAATTCCATTTCAATGCAGACTGTGAGGGACAAATGCTTTGCCAAGTGTATCACAAAACCAGGGTCAAGCCTGAGTGGGAGCGAAAGTAGCTGCATCTCCAGGTGTGTGGAGCGCTACATTGAGGCTACTGGCATCATCAGTAAAGCTCTTTTCAATGCACCACGCTGAACTTCAAGAAAGTTTCCCCCGAAGATGTCCTGCAAGCTATCATGGGAACTCTTGAGCGAGAGCAGAGATTGTGTTTTATATTGTATCCCATTTTTAGCATTTATCATGGGAACATATATTTTCTTAACATTGATCTGTAAAAGATTTATTCAGTTGAATTTCAGCCAATTTTTGGGCAATTAGTTAGTATTGTGGCGTATAACGATGGAATTTACATGCCCTTGCAATATGAGAATGCTAAAATAGCAAGAGCATAGTAAAGGATTACATAGGTACTGCGATCTCAATGAATGTATAGATTCTATCAGCCAATATTTACCTGAAATCCCTTCTCCTGATCAATTCATCTGTCTTTTCTTGTACTTTTGAAAAGTTAGAAACCCTTTTTCCATCTCTAAATTGATTTGTACTGGATCGGCTGTTTAGGGGCTTAATCTGTTCAGAATTCTCAAGCTAGTCCCTCCATGGCGCCATTAACTTGATGCAAAGTTTCTTCCACTGGTATAACGCAGCCAATATACATCACATAATTAGCATGCTTTTAAGTTGTAAGGCCTCCTCATCTGTACTGAGAATGTTTTCAAGCTTGTTAACCCGTATCTAACTCAGCCTGAGATTTTTTATGAGCTTCTTGCTATGATCTCATGGTTTTCCAGCTTCATTTAACGCTAACAATGAAGTCAAGCTCTTATCATTATCGCTGTCATCTTTAAGGTCCAACGTTCCAGATTAAAATGGATAGTTTATCGAGTATAATTTCAGCCCATACTTGGGCAATTGCCATGTTAGTAGAGTGCGGTGCAGAACCTTCTAATATTCTGAGAGAATGTACACCTTCTCCAGTGTACACCTCCCCTTGATATGAGAGTGCTAAACTTGCTACCTAAGAGCAACGTATAAAATTACAAAAACAGTGATCTCGACGAATGTAAATAATCTGTCAGCCAAAGCTTCCCTGGATTCCCTTCTCCTCATCATTTCTCTCTTCTGTTTCTCATACTTCCTTAATCCCTCTTCCACTTTAAACTGATTTGTACTGCGCTGGCTGTAAAGGGCCTTATTCAGAATCATCAGACTACTCCTTCCATTGACATGGGCACCTTCTATGTTCTCAATTCTCATGCTGATTTCCCTCCATTCTAAACACTCCTCTCTTTCTGTAATCTTGAATCTAGTTGTTACTATGAATCTGGCCAGCTTCTGAGGAAGCAAACTTTCTTCCACGGGTAGAACGCACCCGAATTGCATCACATAAGTAGCATGATATGGCCAATTCTTCTGTACTGATAATGGCTTCCAGCTTGAGAGGTTAACAGCTTTGCCTGTCTTCTTGTCCACTAGTATCCAACTCAACCTGAGATCCTCTATCAGCTTCTTGCAAAGATTTTCTCTTGATTTTCCAGCCTCATTGAGTGATGATATAGGAGAAGCTAATGCTTCGTCATCGTTATCTTCATCGTCTTTAAGGTCCATCAATTCCAGTTTAAATGGATAATTTAGAAACCATTTCTGTCGCTCGTCAGCGATTATTTCCCAGCTGCTGTCAACAAGTCCATGTTTGAATATATCTACAGCCTCAGGTATGCCATCCGAGATCCTCGAGAGGACACATTTGTTCTTGTAATAAACATCAATCAATGACAGTAGATCAGAAGGAGATGTGCGGGGATTTAGTTCAGCACATTCAAGCAGTTTCAAAGAGTTAGCATTGGCAACTTCATCACACAAGACAAGTGGGCAGGCGTCCGAGTAGAATTTGTCGAAGCAACCGTGAACAGAACCTGAAATCAGATGTTCAGCTTCTTCAAGAGCAGTGGAAGGCCACCTGTTATGACACAACTTTTTCCACAAGCTTTGATCACGAGCAATGCCTCGGAGCTCAGAACATGTACTAGCAACCGAAGCGAGGGCTGAGCCATCTACACGAGACATGATATCGGTTAGCAGGTCACCATTCATGCTCTGGAGATGACATATCGGACGCTCCATCATATCTATCTTGGATATATATATTTTTTGCTATCTTTTAGGTGTGGCTGAATTTGGAAATCAAAAAAGCAAGGTCTCGTTCTATATAAGCTACAAGAAACTCTAGAGAATATACATTTCTATGGTGTACACAGGTCAAAAAGGCACAATTATCCAAACGTGCCTAATTTAAGAGATGGGTGGAACAAATGGGAGTCAGCAAATCAAGATGGGTGAAATAGGACTTGACAAGTCTAACCAGTAGGTCCAATTAGCCATTCATAGGCTTTGGAAGAAACCTAGTGGTGTGTGACCGTGTTGATTTTTTCAATGCAAAGCATGTGAATGAATGATCAATGTTGATATTGTTATTGATCCTTATGGCTCACAACATTGACTTGGATCCTTTATGAGTTGGACTCATCAAAACCTAACGAGTGGTTTAGATGTGCCACTCAGTACGTTTCTTTTGGAAATGTAAGGGCATGTGTAGCTCAATTATGATCCCATCACCTGCCAAAATTAGTCGGCAGCCATCGTTTTCTGTCCTGACAAGCTGGTCCCTGGTTAGAAGGGAGAATTGTTTCAACCTGCAGCAAGCTCGCAATTATTTAGTGCTGATAGATATTCGATGGCTTATGGACCAAGGTAGGTTAAGGATGAGAGGCAACATTATTATGATTATTAATTATAATTTGATGAATTTAGTTGCATATTAGTCTTAGCCCCTCTATTAATCATACTTAACGGGTTACTGCACACTTTATAAGATATTATGATCACAAGGGAGTGTTGAATTCAATTTAATTTAATTATTATGTGAGATTTTAAGAATAATTTTATATTAATTTTTAACATGGATTCTTAAGTGAAAACAATGCTTGATTTTTATTATTTAGAATGAGAATAATAAGATTTGTATTCATGATTATTTGTCAATAAAACTGTAATTTAATATCAAAAAAATCATTTTAATTTAAAAACTTAAACTATTAGGAACATTTTATTTATTCAAAACTATAGCATTTTATTAAAAAATAATAAATTTAACAAATATTGGTGTCGTTTTCTTCTCAAAAGATTTTGAGTTCCCAGATCTCCTGTTCCTTCTTCTTCTTCTTCTTCTTCTTGAATAATTCTGAATTCTTCTTCTATTCTTATATATATGGAACCACATATTCAATAATAATAAAAAAATTTCTTGCACTCACACATATTTTAAGGGATACCCACTTCACCAATATATGTGTGTGATAAAATGCAACATTTGTTTGTTAAATATATATGCTATAAGGTCCTTTTTGTAATAAACAAATTACATTAATTAATCCACCAATCATAAGATTTAAACGTTAAGAAGGATGATTCTACAATGCATGAAAATAAGGAATGAAAAAAATATATATATATTTATATATATTCAAACTAAACATAACAATTTTAAAAACAGGAAAATATATTCTTGGTTGGTGGTCTTTATTTCTGATATGTGCTTGCTGCTTGGCCAATTCAACCTCCCTAACATTTATTTTGAGGATGAAGAGATGCGAGAAGTACGTGCTAGGTACATCTAACCTTGTTAGATTACAAGTCATTTTCTCTTTAGGAAGATGCAGGTATTCCATTTTTAAACGGGATTATCATACACCAAACAGTATTATTATTCTTCATAGATAATCATCATTTCAAGATGAGGCTTCAGCGACGAGTCCTCTTCGTGAGATGAAGGGTTGTGGCATAGTTTTGCTAGTTTTTGACGCCATGAAACTACCCATCCACCCACCAAGGAAACTTCAAATAGAAACCTCTTAGCTGTGCAAAGTCCCACACAAATTGGCACGATCTTGTGAATATTTTTCACACAAAATGTCAACAAGCAAATGGGAAATGTCTGTGGTAAACAGAAATGCAAAATAAATTTTAAGTTATCCCCATGATCAAATTGCTGTCAACTACTCAAAACTATCATTTGACATCCTGGCCTTGGCCTATTTTACCTACATCTGCCTGCGCTATAGTCTATGCTCGGCGTCAGATGGAATTGATCTCGTGTTTTGGTTAAAGTTTTGATTCAATTTTTGCATTCCATCTAAAATTTTGCCAAATAATACGCCTACAAAATTCTCAAGAATGTTGAAACTATTGTTATAGTTAATTTCTACTTTGCTAGAGAGAAAATTTCGAAAATCAAGGATATTCTCTACGTTGAATAAATTTGAATTAAGGAAACAATCCATGTTAGAGGGAGAATTTATTAGAATTATATATATATATATATAATCAAGAAATTTGAACGAATCTTATGTCTAAAATTGACATCTGTGAAAATAAAAAACACCATATCATATTTATCCATTAAGGGTTGTGACGATATCAAATTTGTGAAATCTAACGTTATCTTGTAAACTAGATTTAGAAATCCAGAGCAGTCTCTTATCATATGTCTTATAACATAAAGAACCTAAAATAACACATAAAAAGAAAGAAATCAGAAATTCATAAATTCTCCCTACCACATTTAATAATTTTACCAACCAAACTTTTGTCGGTGTCATTCCCGAACATCGCGGTGACTCGTTAATAATAATCTATAGATGGTAAAAGGGCATTTTATTTTTTGGAAGTAAAGGTTTATTTTAATAAATCGTCACCTAGTATTATAGTCACTAGGAACCCTAACTGGTCAATAGAGATTCTATGGTATAGGACTGGTTACGCAAAAGAAAAGATGTTATCACTCCTTAAACGTTCTACTTGAAGCAGATTCCATTGCTAGTTTTGTCTAAAAAGCAACATATCAAATACACACACAAAAAAAGGGTGAGGTGCCCACAAATAAATCAACGACGATCCCTACATATTTTTGGAATTTTTTAATATAGAAAAGGAATTTGCTTGGTCATATATCAAAATATAAAGGGAATACAACACGTGGAAAACGCATAAGGGTGTGTTTTGCCAAACACACCCTTAGCTAAATATGGACTGGGCTGGCTGGATCTAAAGCCCAGACCCGACCTACACTTTTTTTTTCTATTTTTATTTATTGGCTGGATCTAGCCCAACCATGTGGGCTGGGCTGAATCTAGCCGGCCAGGTAATAGGCACGCGTTAATTCACGCGTGCACTATATAGTGGGAATGTAATTAATATTATCTTGGCACTATTTAGCAATTTAGAAATGCAGAAACTGGGCAGGAAAAGAAGGGCGTACTTGGAGCTGTAGCTTGAAGGTAAAGATAGATGGTTGTCACACACCCCGCGGTGTTGATGACAATGAGTCATCTTCTAATATTTAATTAAAGGTTACTAAAAAAAACATGAATATATTGGTCTTAGTTAGAGATTCACATATAAGATACTGATTATAACTAGAAAAAATATCGGCAACTCTAACACACCCTACCTAAAATAAATTACTTCATACTTTTTATGTGATTTAAAATTTTAAAACCAGTTATTAAATCTCAAAATATATATAAAAACATGTTCTTGTATTTTAAAGAAAAATAGAACATAATTTTATTTATATCCAAAATATTTGACTATATACAAATTAAAATATTTTTATTTTTATCTTTATCTTTTTTATTTTTTTAACATTTACAAAACATACATAAAAAAACAACAAAAAACACACACTCACACATTACTTTTTTAGAATGCTCAACTCACACATCATTTTAATATGTTCCAGAATAACAAAAATTCCAAATAAATTAAATACAATTTAAAATACAAAAATAACCCTAAAAACTCCAGGAATTGCTGGGAAGGCCTTCTTGAACTGCTGGGACAATGGGTTCATGAGTCGCCGCAAGAAAATCGAAGAAACCAGGGGGATCTGGAACGGCTCCTCCTCCTCTTCCCTTTTGCACTGGCGATGAGAAGCAACATCACCTGCAAAGCCAAGAAAACGCAACAAGCAGTGGTTTTTATTTTATTTTCTCCTTCTCAGATCTTCTCCCGATCTTCTTTCTTTCAGATCTGTTTCTTCTGTAGAATTGTTTTTCTCTTTGTTTCACCTTCTTCTCTGTTTCACGTGGCCGGCGTTATGTCCAAGGGGCGGGGGGCGGCCGGCGGCTGAGTTTCTGTCGTGTCTGTGCAACTGTCGATGGCCGGTTCGGGTCTTGGCGAGGATGAGGGCCTGCGGGCCGCTCCCTTTCGGTTGTGGAAGGGTTCTCCTTGAAAATGGAGGACAGATCGAGGTGAATGGCCTGTGGGCCTGTTGTCCTTTGGCAGGTTCTAGGGGCCGGTTGAAGGAGACGGGGAAGTGAAGAGTCTGTTAGAAGTGGGAAGAAGTTGCGGCTACTGGAGGTTTAAGGGTTTGGTGGAGGCCGGTTTGTAGGGGCTATGTTGACAGAGAGGGAAAGCCTGTTAATGGTGTTCACGGTGGTTGCAGGCTGGGAGAATGAGGGGGCTGTCTTGGCTGGTTCTTGTGGAAGACGATGGGGACGATGGAAAAGGGAAAGGGAGGCTAAACCAGAGAAGGGGGAAAGCTTTGGCTCTCTGGTTCTGTTTTTTTGGCCAAGGCCAGGGAGGCGGCAGCCATCCCTAGAGATAGATGTAGGTTTTTTTTTTTTAAGGTTTGAGGGTTTTTACTTAAGAATTTTCCTCCCTTCTTCCCATAAATTTTTCTCCGCCCCCTGTATCAAAAATTTTCACTTCTTTTTATAGATAAAAAAGTTGGTTATTTTTAATTGCTTGATCCTAGCAACCTAAAAAATAAATTGATCCCTCAACCTTTTCTTTTTATATTTCATTCCTTGTAAATTTTAATTTTTTTTATTTTTTTTATATTTTTAAATTTTTTTAATATGAACAACATCAACATCGACTCAAACAAGAAAAACCAATAACTTTGAAAATAATGCATTAAAGTCGAACGCTTTTAAAAAATCCTTTGAAATTTTAAATTATTTTGAGACGATGCTGAAAATGATAAAAATAATACAAATGTATCAAGAACATATTTTTTGGGTTTTCTTTGTTTTTTTGCAAAAATTTTTGGATTTTTGAAAACATGGAGTCAAAAATTATATAGCAACAATGGTGTTAGAGAGCTTGAGGTTACTGGTCCAACGAACTCCTTCTCCTTTACTTTTTTTCTAGTTTTTAATTTATTTGGTTGTATGTTCGTCGTCTCTCTCGGTTTTCTCCCTTCCCTCTTCTGGTCTTTCTTCATCCCCTGCTCTCTCTATTATTGCCCGTCTTTTTGTTCCCTGTTTTTTTTTTTTTCATTCTTCTCTCTGGAAAAGCTCCGATTCCCTCTGTTTTTTTTTAGCCTCTCGTCCTCTCCTCTATTCTCCCCCTGTCTTGTCTTAAATTGTTAAAATTTTGTTGATTTGTGTTATGACGGTTCATTGGTAATATTTCTGACTCTGGTGTCGGTAAATAGTCAACTACGGGTAATTCCAACTCTGGCATTGGTAATTACTCAACTGCGAGTAATTCAAGCTTTGGTGTTGGTAAATATTTCACTACGAATAATTCCAGCTCTGGTGCTGGTAAGTATTCATAGCTAAAAAAACCAACATAAATTTAAATCATTAATTTTTATTCATATTTCTGACATCAATGAATAAATCGGTAAAATACATTTATTTTTTTTTATTTCTAATGCATGCACAATTTCTATTTCTTTTTTTATTGCTTTTTTATTTTTTTTTTATTTTTTAGGGCTGGGTGCAGCTCAGCCCATGTGAGCTGGGTGACCCAGCCAGCCCGGCTCGATCACTGGCACTTGTTCACGCGTCCATGGCACTGTGCGAAGGTAATTAAATTACCTTCCCGCAGTGTTCTTGCAAATTTAAAAGAATGCAAAATGAAAACACGGGCGTACCTGCTTTTGCAGACCGAAGATGCTTGCAGCGCTGATGGATTCTCGCGTATTGCATCCCTTTATCTTCCTTCTGTGCTCACTTGTATGTGTTTTATTTTTGTTTTCTCAGCAGCTTTTGAAGCCGAGAAGATGATGAAGAGGCCGGCTCACTATGAATTTGTTTTGATTCTGGGTCTTTCTCTGTCTGCAGGGACGAAAGCAATGGCAGAGCCAATACTCCTCTCTGTTTTGCTCCTTTACTTTTCCTTCTCTTTTCTGTGTTTTTTTTTTTTTTTTGTTCATGCTCTCTGTTTCGTTCCTCTCTGTTTTTCTTCCTTCTCCCTTTTATTCTCTCCCGCGAGGTTGCCCTTACCCGGATTTTTATAGGGCTGGAGATTGATCGGCGTTGTAACGGCCGGCAATAATGGCGTGGGGCGCTCCATTCAATGTAGAAATGTCTTTGCATTTGATGGCGGAGTCGTTGCAGAGGAAGAAGATGAGCGAACAGTCGCCTACCAAAACGACTCCGTTTTCCAATTCCAAAGGCTGCTTTCAATTTGGTCCTTGGAATTCTTGTAATTTTGCAATCAAGCTCCTAGTTAAAATGTAATTGGATCCTTGCATTTCTGCGCCATTTTCAAGCTAGTTCTTGGATTTTAATTTTTTGCAATTTGAACCCCAATGAAACCCCAAACTTTGATATTGCTTCAATTAAGTCCCTAATTCCATTAAGTTAATTCCAAGTTTAATTAAGTCTAAAAACTTATCAATTCTCCAATTAAACCCTTGATTTGATTACTTAAACTAGTCAAGAGTTTAATTAATCTCTAAACTTCTAAACATGTTGCCCTTCACCAAAATTTTAATTCATTCTTATTTATTTCATTTTTTATTTGTTTTTCATCATCATTTTTCATTTTTTATTATCATTTTTCGGTAAATAAAATAATAGTAATAATAACAATTAAAATAAAAGGGGCAAAAATTAGGTTATGACAATTGCCTCCTCTTTATAATATTTACGATGCAAAGATATTGGAAAATTTCATTTTCTTTTAGCTTTGTGTAGTAAATTTATAAAGAAAAGTGAGCAACAAATTTTGACAACAGTAAGGACTGAAATCACTTTTTCTCTTCCAAAAATTAAGAACAAAACATATTCGGACTAAAAACAAAAAAAAATCCAAAAACTAAAAACAGTGAAAAAAGGATGTTAGAGCGCCCAGAAAATGGCTAGAAGTTGGTTGAAGAGGCTAAAAAATTCAAGGATTAAAATTTGACAGTATATTTTTTTATAGATGAAGAGCCTTGTTGACAAAGAAAAATTTAATTTGAGGAAAAAAGTCCAAAATCATATGTTTATGGACTCAATTAAATTTTATTGGAGGTTTAATTGAATTTATATAGGGTTTGATTAAAAGAAAATTTGATTTTTAACTCAATTTAGGCTTTAATTGGAAGAAATTAAAGTTCTGGGTCGAATTAGAATTTTTGAGAGTTGATTTGGTCAAATCAGGGGCTTCATTGCATAGATATTGAAGTTTGGTGGTTAATTAGGGACTTGTTTAAAGAAATCCAAAACCAAGGACCAAATTGGCAAAGGCGTGTAAATAAAGGAACTGAAATTGACCAAATCAAGAGTCAAATTGAAGAAATTGGAAGTTTGTTGACGAATTAGGGACTTAATTGAATAAATCCAAAACCAAGGACCAGAAGGGAAAAAGGCGCTGAAATCTGGGGCTTGAATTGAAGTTCTTCAGGGGTGGAATTGAACAAAATTGAAAGTTTGAAGCCAATCAAGGGTGTAATTAAAGATAAATCACAAATTGAAGGATTAAAGCGTAGTTAGCAAGAAAGTTACTATTTATATTCTTCTTCAGAGGGCCTGCCCGAGGGGCATCCTTCTCAAGGCGTTTAATGCCTCGTTTCTTCCCTAAATTAAATGAAACTTGCACGAAAATGATCCCCTGACACCTGACTACACGTTAGTATAAACTTTTTGGGCTAATCGAGGTTGTAGAGGCGGTGGCACCGCTCCAAAGTGGCCAAACCTACCAACCATTTTTCCTGCACAAAATTGACAATTCATTATTGCTACTTTGAGCCAATCGTTGGGATGTTTTCGGGTCGAATCAAGGGCTGAGATTTTGTACCAGAAGAGACAAAGTGTCCCTCTTCCACCGCCTATAAATAGATTTGATCTTTATGCTCCAGGGGTGGAGAAATTTGGGTCCAAAAACAGCCAAAAACAGCCTCCCTAACCGGTTTCTGCTGCCAGCAGAACCTCTATCTATCTCTCTCAACCGCGGCGTTCAACCACTAACATCGTCACCACCAGCTTGAACACATCCATCTCCATCACAAGCAATCGCCCGAACACGTCATATAGTGAGCGCGCCGCTGAGCCTCTCTCCTCTACAACTTTTCTTCTTCCTTCACCAGCAACCGACACCGGCCACCATTCCCTCCACTGAAGCCTACTAAGCCACCGGCAGAACTTCCTTGTCACAGCCAAGCTTCCACCGCAAGTCAGCCTCCTTCCCCTTCCCTTTCTTCTTCTTCTTCTTCTTCTTCGGCGGGTGCTCCACTGCTCACGTTGCATGTGAACACTGGAAAGTAATCTACTGTTAAAAAAAAAAATTAAAATTCCCAAAAATCTTTCTAAAAACTTTTTGTGATTTTCTCGTGTATTTTTCTATCTATTTTGCGTAATATTAGTTTGTATTTTTATACTGTAAAGATATAAATCTGGTATTAAAATACATGGTTTTTGTCAAAACATTGCAAAAAAATATCCCTTTCCCGCTTTCCACTGATTAAAGACAAGGAATCCTTGTCTCCCCATATTTCATATTTGCCAGATACCTAGATGAAGTAGAATATTCACCGCGATGCCGCACACATGTGATAGAATGACGACTCCACTAAGAACCTTGTGGACTAAGCTTTGTTTTTGTCTGATCATTGTGTTTTATTGTTTGGTTTGCACATTTATTGTTAATATTTATTTTCTTTATTTATTTTCATAAGCGCTTTAAATTCTATTCATATTTGTTTATGCATTGTATATAATTACCTCATGCATCACGCTTTAATTTTGGGAAGTACACACAAGCTTATAAGTTAGATGGGGGATTAACCATCTGCCCTATGACTATTGGTCAGGGTTCAGATGCGTGAAACACACAACTCATATCTGAGTGCCTACTTGGTAATGGTGGGCATACGTGCCTTAATTATTTCTTATAACACCCCCATACTATCTTTACAAATACCATCATTGGGCTTATATGAGACCATTTTGAGACCAGGTAGAAAGCTTACCCATCATATAATGGCTCAAAACCTATCCTTAGAGTATGAGCTACCCAATGTCCATGTACATACATATGCATTCATTGTAAATAACATACATACATGTATCAGGTTGAAATATAGGTCTCCTAAAAGTCCAAAACACCTAACTTTGAGTGAGAAACATGGAAGATGAAGAGCGCGCTCACCGTGACGCCTATTTTCAAGAAGAATTGGAGTCTCTGAAGATAAGTGTGACTCACCTCACTAGCTTACTCGAGCAAACACTGAGAAATACCTATGGTGAAGGTCCTTCTAACCAACCAGTCATCTTTAATCAGACTCTGACAACAGCGCGGCCCGAAGAAAGAATGAATGAACATGGTCAAAGGCCTCAACATAATCCAGCATTTGTGCAGTCAACGACACCTGCACCAGCCCCGGCAGTCATAGATGCATTTGCCAATGAATCCCACAAAGCCAAGTCATCTGATAGCATTGACCAAGATAAGATGGAGGCATTGGAATCCAGAATCAGAGTCATTGAAGGGGTAGATTTATATGATCTAGTACGGGCAGCAGAGATATGTCTGATCCCAAATGTGGTTGTCCTGAAGAAGTTTCATGCTCCTGAGTTCATCAAATGTAGTGGAACACAATGCCCCATAACTTATCTCAAGTCCTGCTGCAATAAAATGGCAGAAGTAGTACATGATGAAAAACTACTGATGCATTTTTTTCATGATAGCTTAAGTAGGGCAACATTAAGCTGGTATATGAGATTGGACAACACAAAGATTCGAAGATGGAAAGATCTAGTGGACGCTTTTATCAATTAGTACAAGTATAACATGGACATTGCTCCCGACAGAACCAGCTTGTCCAATCTAGAGCAAAAAGACAAAGAAAGCATAGGGGAATACGCTAAAAAATGATGGGAATCAGCTGCTTAAGTACATCCTCCACTTCTGGACAAAGAGATGGTCACTTTATTTGCCATCACACTCAAGGCACCATACTACAAGCATGTGATGGGTAGTTCGGCCCAGTAATTCACTGATGTTATGGTAGTGTGTGAGCGCATAGAGTAATGTGTCAAGAGTGGTAGAATTTTGGTAGCCCCCGAGAAAAGAGGTTTTGAAAGGAAGGTGGTCGACCATGTTGGAGATGACTATAAGGGTAGGAAAAACACATTCCAAAACTATCACCCTCTATCCCAAATTATCAACATCAACTCTTCATCTCCCATCAAAAGACTTGAGCCCCAAAACTTTCAAGCCAAAAGCCAAATTGGAAATTACCAAAGGGTCCAAGAACAACTACCTCCATTACCGTTACCCCTGAATGAGATGTACCGGAAGCTATTAAGCATCGAACAGGTAACTCCCGAACCTCTCGCACCTTTGTAGCCACCTTACCCTAGCTGGTATAAGCCAAAGCTCACTTGCAAATACCATGCTAATGTTGTTGGGCATAGCATCCATACTTGCTACGCCTTCAAGAGAAAAATTCTGCAATTAATCAAGGCATGGTGGATAATATTTGAAGACACTCCTAATGTGAACACGAACCCTCTACCTAATCATGCTTGAAGCGGTAGATCAGAAATGCACTAGCGATGTAATGTCTGGGAAATCTAAAAGCACTAATGGTCCAGATAGGGTGCGAAAAATACAGCATAAATTTTGATGGGCTCGAATTTCGACCATAGTTTTTTTGTCCCCATCAAGAGCTGTTATGGGGAGGCTAGCCTAATAGGAGAGGATGAAGCTTGCCCTATTATTGTCTTTTGTTTGATCATGTCTGTTTTAAATTGTTTCAATCTTATTGGTATTTTGGCTCATAACACCCCAAGACTTTCTTCGTCAAATGAGCCCTTATTATTAAAAAATAATAATGTGTTTTCTTATGTTCATGATGTGCCTCTATTTTTATGATTGTTTCATACCTACACAAGCACACACTTTACTCACGAAACCATTGCACCAAGAATTCTTCGTTGTGTTTCCAAAACCATGCATAATCTCACATGTTCACAAGGATTTTTGGGAATTCAAAGTACAAGATAGAAACTAGACAGAATTCTTCGTTGATATCGAGAGCTTAAGTCCTTTGAAAATGTCCCACCTTGTTGAAGAAAAAGTTTTTTTTCATTTTATCAAAAGTGATCTCGTTGTAATGGGTTACCAACCCAGCCGGAAAAATACGAGGATTTTTCAAAAGTGGTCACATTGTAATGTGTTACCGGCCCGGGGGGGAATATGAGGGTTTTTTAAAAGTGATCACATTGTAATGGGTTACCAGCCCAGTGGAAAAATACGAGAATTTTTCAGATTGATCACATTGTAATGGGTTACCAGCCCTGTCGCACCCTCGCGAGCGGAGCGCGGCGTCGCGGCGATCCTCGATTGGTTTCGGGGTCTTTTTTGTTTTGTGTAAAGGAGTCGCCACCTAGTATTATGGTCACTAGGAAACCTAACTGGTCTTTCGGAGATTCTAAGGTAAGGGACTGGTTGCGTAAAGGGAAGGTATTAGCACCCCTAGTACGCCCTACCTAAGATAAGCTGCTTGGTGTTTGGTTTGCTTTATAATCTGCTATGATGTTGGTGTTTTCTAGTCCCATTAGTTTTTCTAGGTTTGATTCAAACTAAATTTATTAAGATAGAAATCCAAGGAAGTTCCATGTGCTTTAAAAGCTCATTTTCCCCTTAGTTTTTCAAGAGTTTGTGACTCGTAAATCGCAAGGAGGAGGGATAAAAATTTAGAAATCTAGGGTGCTTTAAAAACCTATTTTTTTTGTCTTAGTGTTTTATACCCTCACGGCTCGTAAACCGTGAAGTAAAAAAATTGAAATGTCCTCGATTATAATCAAGGCTTCTTTCAAGGATGTGTGCAGATTTATTATTCCTAGAAAATTATTTTGGATATTTACCGTTCCGGGTTTCTTTATCCAAATATTAACAGTGAATAATAACAAATTATTCCCAATAATATTTTGGATATTCGTCCTTTAAGGATTTCTTTATCCAAACTTTAGCGGTGAATAATGGATGAATTCCCCCCAAAATAAGATTTTTATATTTTTTGGAATATTGGCCAATACCCTTTGGAGTTTTACAAACATGTTGTAAAATCCAAAAATGCAAAAAAATAATTTTGTTGTGTTTAAGAAATCCATGCGAAAACACATTTTCAAAAAAAACTTCTAATATTTTTTTTTATATATATAAAAGAACGTTCAAAACATGTTAGGGTATTGGCCATATGCAACACACAAAAACATTTTTATATTTTTCTATGTTAAAAAACGACATATTAATCAAATTCTTAAGGCTTTAATAAATCAGTTATTAAATCCCCAAAAATATATAGAAACATGTTCTTACATTTTCACGGGAAATACAACAAGATTTTATTTATCCCTAAAATACTTGATCATATGCAAATTAAAACATTAAATTTTTTTTTATCTTTTTTTATTTTTTTAATTCAACAACATCCAAACACACACACACATCCCCTTTTTATTATGTTTTTCTCAATACAGCCATGTTTAATTAAAAATAACATAAATTCAAAACAAATCTAAACGCACAATATACAATTCAGAAATTGCAAAAATAGACCCCCAAATATTCAGGAATGGCAGAGGAACACTTCTGGGAATGCAGGAACAGTGGCGGCGCGTCTGCTCCACGCGCCGCACCACTGGCGGTGCGTGGGTTCACGCGCCGCCGCAAGAAAAAAAAAAAGGGGACGGGGAGGATCTGGCTTGGTTTCATCCCTTCTTCCCTTCCTCGCCGACGGTGACCTGCAAAACACCCAAAAAAATGCAGCAAGCAATTGATTTTATTTTTTTTTCTTTCTTGTTCACGGATCTGTTTACTTCCGTTTGGATCTGCTTCTCTCTTGGTTTCGCCTTCTTCTCTGTTTCAGGCGGCTGGCTAGCGAATGGGTTTCTGTCGACGGCTGTGCAGCTGCTGGTGGCCGGTTTGGGTCTGCTGGGAGAGAGGGACGGCGTCTGTGAGAGGATGAAGGGACGCTGCAACAAATAAGGAGGAAAATGAGGGGGTTTCTCTCTGGTTTTGGCCCGTCTGTGGTGAGGTGCTGAAATGGCAGAGAAGGGCTGTTGATGCGCCAGTTCTGTGGGTCTGGGAGGCTGTTTGGCGGAGGAAAGGGGAGAGATCGACTGGCTGAGGGGCCGGTCTCTTTTTTACTGGTTCTGGAGCTAGAAAAAAAATGGAGTGGCCGAGGGATGTTGATGTGGGTATGGCGGCAGTGAAGGGGAGTTGCAATCGGGGAGATAGAGGGGAGAATGTGCGGCTGCGATGGTTTTAGAGAAAAAGGGAGATGGGGCTGCTATGCTGCAGGTTGAAGATTGAGAGGAAATGGCAGGGCGAAGATTTGTTTGACCGGCTGAGAGAGGAGAGAGGTTTGTCTGCTAGGATGTTGGAAAAAAAATGGCGTTGGGAGGCGGCTCGTTTAGGTTTTAGCCAAAGGAAGGGAAAGGCTTTGGTCGGCTAGAGGGGGGAACGGCTCCATGAGAAAAAAAACGAGTTTAGGGTTTTTTTATCTTTAGGGTTTTTTTTTTGTTTAGCTCCCTTTTTCTGAAAAATTGCCTCTTCTGAATCTCTTCTCCTTTTCTCTATGATTGAGGGTTCATTTATATATAAATCTCTACATGTGCTATTCAAGGAAATATTGCAATAATTATTGCAGAGATTATCTTCTATAACCAGCACCAACAAATCCTATATATATGGTATTTTATATTGCATTGATTATTTTCCATAACCAGCACGAATCAAATCATATATCTATGGTATTTTATTGCAGTGATTATTTTCTATAACCAGCACGAATCAAATCATATATCTATGGTATTTTATTTTGCAGTAATTATATATAATTCAATAATTATCTCCTTGACATATTGCTTCCTTAACCCTGATGCTCTATGTTCTCGCCACATGTAAATCTTTATTTTATTATTTTTTTATTTTTATTATTTATTTTTATTATTTTTAAAAAAAATTATCAAAACATGGGTCAAAATTTGGGTAGCAACAAGCCCAGTGGAAAAATATCAGGATTTTTTAGATTGGTCACATTGTAATGGGTTACCTGCCCAGCTGAAAAAATATGAGGATTTTTCAGGATGGTCACATTATAATGGGTTACCTACCCAGTGAAAAAATACGAGGATTTTTCATATTGGTCACATTGGAAAAATACGAGGATTTTTCAGCGAGAAATATACAAGGATTTTTTAGATTGGTCACAGTGTAATGGGTTACTTCCTAGCAGAAAAAATACGAGGATTTTTCAGGATGGTCATATTATAATGGGTTACCTGCCCTGTGGAAAAATATGATGATTTTTCAAATTGGTCAGATTGTAATGGGTTACCTGCCCTAAGGAAAAATACGAGGATTTTTCGGTATGGTCACATTGTAATGGGTTACCTGCCAAGCGAGAATAATACGAAGATTTTTCAAAAGTGGTCACATTGTAATGGGTTAGCAGCCCAGCAGGAAAAATACGATGATTTTTCAGGATAGTCACATTGTAATGGGTTACTTGCCCAGCAGGAAAAATACGAAGATTTTTCAAAAGTGGTCACATTGTAATGGGTTAGCAGCCCGGTAGGAAAAATACAAAAAATTTTCAAAAATGGTAAATGGAAGACATGATCGGGTTCGAAGAAGTACTATCTAAGAGATGGGATCTCGAAAGAGGTGAGGGCTCGAAGGTGCTCTCACACGGAGGTAGGGTTAGAGAATACACTACCTTGAATGGTCGAGGGCTCGAAGACGCACTCGAAAGGAGGTGAGGGCTCGAAGGCGCACTCCAAAGAAAAAAATATGGAAAATACATAAATTTTTCTCAAGTGCCCTAATTCTCATGGGCGGCTTGTCCAGGTCAAAAATTTCTCAAAAGTGAAAAATTTTCAAAAGCATCTTCAATTTTGGCCCTTTTTTTGTTGGCCTTCCTTGTGATGATCCCATTAAGGATCTCTTTTGTAAAATTTGCAAAATGCATTGTTCAATGTTTCAAAGTTATATGAACTTGTTCACGCGTGCATGACACTAGGCGAAGGTAATTAAATTACCTTCACGTAGTGTTCTTGCAAATTTAAAGAGTGCAAAATGAAGACTCGGGCGTACCTGCTTCTGGAAACCAAAGATGCTTGCAGTGCTGATGGATTCTCACCTACTACTTCCCTTTATCTTCCTTCTGTGCTCACTTGTATGTGTTTTCTTTTTGTTTTCTCAACAGCTTTTGAAGCCGAGAAGATGATGAAGAGGCCGGCCTGCTATGAATTTGTTTTGATTCTGGGTCTTTCTCTATCTGTAGGGACGAAAGCAATGGCAGAGCCAATACTCCTCTCTGTTTTGCTCCTTTACTTTTCCTTCTCTTTTCTGTGTTTTTTTTGTTCGTTCTCTCTGTTTCATTCCTCTCTGTTTTTGTTCTCTCCCGCGAGGTTGCCTTTACCCGAATTTTTATAGGGTTGGAGATCGATCGGCGCTGTAACGGCCGGCAGTAATGGCGTGGGACGCTCCATTCAATGGAGAAACATCTTTACCTTTAATGGCAGAGCCGTTGCAGAGGAAGAAGACGAGCGAACAGTCGCCTACCAAAACGACTCCGTTTTCCAATTCCAAAGGCTGCTTTCAATTTGGTACTTGGAATTCTTGTAATTTTGTAATCAAGCCCCTGGTTAAAATGTAATTGGATCCTTGCATTTCTGCACCATTTTCAAGCTAGTCCTTAGATTTTAATTTTTGCAATTTGGACACCAATTGAACCCCAAACATTGATATTGCTTCAATTAAGTCCCTAATTCCATTAAATTAATTTCAAGTTTAATTAAGTTTAAAAACTTATCAATTCTCCAATTAAACCCTTAATTTGATTAGTTAAACTAGTCAAAAGTTTAATTAATCTCTAAACTTCCAAACATGTTGCCCTTGACCCAAATTTTAATTCATATTCATTTATTTCATTTTTTATTTGTTTTTCATCATCATTTTACATTTTTTATTATCATTTTTAGGTAAATAAAATAATAGTAATAATAACAATTAAAATAGAAGGGGCATAAATTGGGTTAGGACAAACTCAATTTTTTACTCTTTTATTCTTTATTTTTACTATATTTTCTATAAAAAAAATGATAAAAAAATAATAAAATGATGAAATAAATAATAAAAATGAAATAAATGAAGAATGAATTAAAATTTAGGGTTAATGGCAACATGATTAGAAGTTTTGGGATTTAATTAAAATTTGGATTAGTTTTATTGACAAAATCAAGAGTTTAATTGATGAATTGATAAGTTTGGGTCTTAATTGAACTTGGAATTAAATTAATTAATGAAATCAGGAACTTAATTGAAGAAGTACCAAAGTTTTGGGTTAATTTGAGGCAAAATTGCAACAGATTAAAGTCCAAGGACTAGCTCGTAAAAGGCGCTGAAATGCAAGGGTCCCCATGGGCTGAGCTCGACCCAGCTCCAAAAAAAAATTAAAATTAAAAAAATATGTGCATGCATAAAAATAAATTTATTTTATTTGTTTATTCACTAATGTTAGAGTTAAGAATAAAAATACTGAGTCAAATTTATAGCTACATAATATTTAACAACGTCAAAGTTAGAAGTATCCGTAGTTGAATATTCACTGGCACCAGAGTTAGGAATATTACAAGTAAACAATCATAGCACAAATCAACAATTTTTTAGCAATTTAAGACAAAACCAACAATGTAGCTTACCTTAGATAGGATGTGTTAGGGGTGCTAATACCTTCCCTAGTCACAACCAATCCCGTACCATAGAATCTCTGTTGACCAGTTAGGGTTTCTAGTGATCGTAATACTAGGTGGCGACTCCTTAAATGAGACATTTTCCGATCAAAAAATAGAATGCCAGAAATCCATTCATTCCAAAGATTTATTTTTAAGGCCGTCACGATGTCCGGGTGCAACAAAGATAAGGATTGATCTTTGTGTTTTTGTTGGACTAGGATGCCGACATTGCAATTTCTTTCCCTTCTTTGTAGGCGGATTTGCAGTGTTAGAGGAGGAGAAAGAAGAATCAATGCATGTTTGAAACTGCGTTGTTTCGATCCTTAATAAAGTGAGAAGAGCCACGACGTCCTCTCTACTTTCAACTATTCCGTTTGTGGGTTTTCATTCTTGGCATCAGTTTCGCTTTGTCACTTCCTCTTTACTCACTCTCAACCCCTGCTAGATGGCCACAAATTTGCAAACTTGCGAAGGCAAAGAGAGCTGTAAAAAAAAAGTTAATTCACTTGGAAGACAACACAGCCTTATTGGATTCCCCTTTTACAGAGAAAGAAGAAAGCTGAGAGAGAGATGATGAGAGGCGTGTTCAAGAGAATCAATGACTTATTACAATGTAGCCTCCTCACCTTACTAGCTAGGGACCCAATCTACAGTATTTGCGCTGAGAGAGAGATGATGAGAGGCGTGTTCAATAGAATCAATGACTTATTACAATGTAGCCTTCTCACCTTACTAGCTAGGGACCCAATCTACAGTATTTTGCTACTGTGCAATTTGAGCATCTCTGTAGAAAATGTTATTTGAAGAGATAAATTGATAAAAGTATTTTAAATAGTATAAATATGATTTTTTTTATTATATCTACTCCAATAAAAAAAAGCTATTTAAAAAGTTAATTATATTGAAGTAAAAGAAACAAGTGTTTTATTATTTCTTAATAAATTTGATGTTATTTTTTTTTCACATAACTACATTTAATTGATTTATTTTTTTAGTGATTCTATTTTGTTGGTTTTGACTTTTAAAAAAAATATATAAAAATAATATTTGTAGAAAAAAAAAATATTTTAACATTTTATTTCACACTTCTTTAAAGAGTGCAAAATAAACCTGGAGATGCTCTACTTCATAATTTTATAAGCCCCCCTCTCTCTCTTGTAGGTGTGTGTGTCTATATATATATATATATATATATATGATTCTTGTCCTTTTGTTTTAAAATTCCCCCTTTCACTCTTTATGGCATTTTTGTACGGGCTCAAGTCTCCTGCTTCATCTACAGTAAGTACTGCACGGTCATGAATGTAGAAATAAACGCCCTCACTCGAAGAAGGAGCCGATGACATCATGTTTCATAGTTTGTACACAGTACGCTGGGCATCTCCATGGCTTGTTCTAGCTTATTTTCTAATCTGAATTGGCAAATTGATCATTGTCGAGGAAAAAAAAAAAAGAAAACTGAATTGGTAACCAAGGTTATCTTTATTTTTTAGAAAGTGATTTTTTAAAAAAAAAAATTAAATTTTTTTTTATTTGTTTACTATTAGAAAAGTTGATTAACAAAAAACATTTTCCAAATAAAGGTAAATTTGACTTTGTTTCTAGAAAAATGTTTTCCTGAAAAATTTAGAATGAAAACACTTCCTGAAAGTTGTGAAAAATTTAGAAAAGTCATATTATTTACTGATTATATCAAATTTGATCCTCAAACTTTTAATTGCTATATATATTTTGTTTTGAATTTTTATTTTTCAATTTCATGTCTTAAAATTTAATTTTTATATTAACTTTGGTTTTCATTTTTATAATTGTTATATGCTTTTCTTTTATCATTTTCTTATTAAAATTTTTTATCTATCAAATTTGGTCCTAATTCTTTTGATTGTTACTTATTTTATTTGAAATAATTTATGAAATATTTATTATTATTATTTTAATTTCTTCATCTTTCATTTTTATTTTAATTTTTAGATTTGATTTATATTATTTTGATTATTATTTATTTTATTTGAGATAATTTATGAAATTATATTTTTTTTTTCAATTTCATCCCCATTCAACTTTTTAATTTGTAAGATTTGTTCCTCATTATTTTAATAAAGTTGAGAAAATAAAACATTAATAAGTTATTTTCCAGCTCATTTTCCATGACATAACCAAACATTGGAAAGTGTTTTCCAACTTATTTTTCATTACACTAACAAATATCGGAAAATAATTCACTTTTCAAAAAAAACTACTTTCCATCAAACAAACGGGACAACTTCTTCTAGTAATATTGACTTTGTACTCAAAATTATGCACTCGTCATTTTTATTTTTCCTTACAATGTTGATTCATGGCATGTTGCCCTTTTCTGATATTTCAACAACAAGTTTCTCTTGTTCATATAGCGATCACATCACCAAATAGAAACTCTTACCATTGAGATTAATAAAGGGCTTTTTTTTGTATCATTTGTGTTTTTGATTTAATACCAATCTTAAACCTTGAAAATCATGCATCAATCTGCGGTTTCCATTCAAGATGTTTGGAAACATGGGTCCATTAAAGAATAGAATTTTCATCGATGATTTAAAGGCTGATGTTATTGTTCTTGCAGTCTCAGTGTTTGTAAACCTGAAATTGCATTAGTTAAATAAAATCATTTAAAAAAAATTATTAAACATGTTATAAAAGCAAAACAAACTTACATTGAATGGTTGTCCTTCCATTGGGCCTCGTAATTGCGGGTAAATAGAACTCATTGTGAAGGGACCCCCCTACCATTACGACATCGCACACAACAACCCCACGTCGTGAGTCGATGCTTGTGCCTCAAGTGCATGTTCTTGGTCGGCACCTAATGACTTGTAATCATCAGAATTGTCTTCTTCTTCATTAATTGACGCTTCCTCATCTCTATCGCAATCTTCTACATTGATTTCATCGCTATCATCATCTTCATCAACTTGTGTGTATCTGTTGGAGTTCAAAATATCATTTAACTCCAACCAGAAATCATTTCATAAGCATATTTAAGGACGTACTTTACCATCCGTAATTTCGTCGGTATATACCGAGTGATTTTTTTGTCGACACATTTAAGGATTTAATTTACCGTTGGGTTAATTCCATCTGTAACGCTGTTGGTAAAAATTACACGCCATCATATTGTTTGGGTTTTTTTATTCTTTATTTTCTCATTGCAATTCCGTCAATATATATCAACGGAAAAAATTTGTCTATGTTTACCGATGGATATAGGGATGAAAATTTTTTTGGATAAAGTTCACCACAATATACTGACGAAAAAATTATGTTGGTATTTTTATTTGTACTTGTCAATTTTCTAGTGGTGTCTAGAATTCCAGTTAAACTATAAACATAATTTTAATTTAAAACAATAAATATTAATAACTGAATGCTAATAACATCAAATTTGTTTTTAAATAGTAAGTTAAAACAACCTAATTAATAAATCCTGAATTAAATAAATATTCTATACTTTGATTAGAAAAGAAGATTGAAAATAACAATAAAATAAAGAAAATTATGAAACAACATCAAACATGAAAACAATTTTATCTAGTTACAGTAAACTAACACCTATATAACTGGATCTATAAAATACAGTAGCAAAATTTCAAGTTGATCAAGCAATTAGATTGAAAACTATATATTCTATTGTATTTTTTTTTTTTTCAAATATAAACTCGTCAATCTTATCTATAAACATGTATGCAAGACATTCTATATAAGTCTAAATAATTCAAAAAAGGCTTCCTGCGTAAATTTGAAGGATAATACCCATGGAGATCATCCTTTTATCAGAACTTAGCCAAAACCGAAAGTTTCTGTTATAGTCGATCGGTAACCATCACTGCCGTGCCCGGGAGTTTTGAAGTATATCTTAGCTGAGAGACAAGCTTGCCACGTTTCATATATTATCATTGCATATACGCATTAATGTTTCTAGAATTAGTGATATTTAACAAGACTCTTCCATCCAACTGGACGTACGGTGCCGACAAAATACCAGATAAGCAAATGACGCTGACAAACTTAGTCAGAATCCATTTAACTCGATCATTTCTGTTGTCAATTGGATCTAACATGGAGTTATTTCAATAACCCTAAGGTTTGATGACACGGTACATGGGTCTGAAACCTGCTTCTTGTTATTCATCCGTGACCTGTTGTCCAGTTTTGTCAGACCATAATTGAAAGCAATCTCAGAATTTGATAAATGTCCATACTAGTGTGTACCAGATTACTTGCGTGTAAGTTTTCTTTGAATTTTTTTGTCAAAATTCATTTCTTGGAGGGGGTATTTTTTGTTACGTCTCGAAGACTTTTGATGAGCTGGTTTCCAACGGAAGATCACATTTCAAGGGAAAGCGTGGAATTTTTTATCTTTTGATGTTGCTCGGACTATTTGCCTAATTAGCTAGGTATAATCTAATTTTCAAAGATTTTTTTTTATTAATATAGATATCCAGGTTAATTTATGCGCACTTCGACTAATTTTATGGATCCTAAAATTAATAATTATGTAAGCCTCCAATAACCCTAAGATTTATAAGACTCGAACTGATAAACTCTAAAAAATAAATTTTTAACCTGATTAATTAAGCTATAATTATCAAAATTATTTTTAAAAAATTTTAATCGGACTATAAAGTGTGTTGTCCTCTGACATTGCATTGATTATCGGTTACTTGGTTGTTTTATTCGTTTTCTTTCCAACTTTTACTTTGGTTTTAGCAGTTTTCAGGTTTATAACACATAACTTCTCGTTAAAAAAAACTATTATTGTAGTAAAATAACTTATAGTTAGTTTAACTATTTATATAAATAATAAACTAGATTAATATATTTTTTAAATTGTTTTATAACAACTTCATATTTCAACTTAGTTAGTTAAAGCATGTATAGCCATGCACCTCGACTTTGTTGTCACAAGCCCTTTGAGTAATTTTTTTTTTAATTTTATTTTTTTACAAGATTTTTATTTAATATTGAAGTGATAGTGAATTAGTTTTTTATATTTTTTATTATATAATGAAATAAAAATAATAATTTGACCTAGTAAAGTTGATAATTCGGTTATCAGTTTGGCAAATTCACTAAAATTATTAACCAAAAAGTTATGTAAAGTTTTTTTAAAATTTAAATCATTCTCTTGTTTAAAGAAAATTCTAAAATAATTTCTAATGTTAGATATTATTTTTTAAATTCGAGAAAATTTTAAATCCAACGTGACAGCAGGAGCAGGGAGGCACTTGGGTTGTTGTCGATGCTTGTGTGAAAGGATGGCTTCGGGCACCAGCAGGAGTAGGTCCCGCAAGACCACAGAGTTGTTCAACAGCCTGTAAACAACATAGTATTGTAAGGCATCCAATGAGTCAACTTCCATCATCAGTCGGCGATGTGATAGTGCCTGGCGAAGAATTTAACTGAATCGTGCGTACTGATATGTCGGCAACACTGAAGAAAATAGTAACAAAGGTTTTGTTAGATTATCATCAACGACGATAGATTTATTAGTTGTTAGTATTTAAGGGTTAATTTAAATCAATATAGAAAGTGAGAGACTCTTGCACCATCTCAAAATAAAAATAAATAAATAAATAAAGTCATCTTTCTACCAAATTTCTTGGAAGATTCAAACTCAGGATATTGTAGTAATTTTTCTTAATTTATGTCTTCGTTAATATATATATTTATGTATTCTAATTTCAGGCTCGAAAACCTAGCTTTTAAAGTCATATAATTTTGTTATTTTGAGTATTTTGAGGTGAGCAAAAACGTTTTATACTGTAGACAATAATTTAAAATTTGATATATAGAATAACTTAAATCTAAGATCATTAAAATTCAATAGAGCTATAAAATTTGATCTCATTTATTATTTGGATCATAAGTTGGTAAGTCACCTGTAAATTGATGGATTGATTTGGATCTATCTTATTTAAAAAAAAATTATTTAAAATAATGTTATTTTGGATATTATTTAAAAAAAATAAAGCTTTGAGTAAAAATTAGAAAAATATTAACATGATTTCACTCAAATTTTGACCAAGTTTTAGGGTTGTAGATTAATTCATAGGTTACTTGAGTTTGACGTGATTAACTCTCTAGATGATTAAAATCAAGCCCAAATCTTGAATCAACATGTTAAATTAAGTTAGGTTTCATAAATATAATTACATCCCTCACTTACATATAATAATAAGATCTATAAATAATCTTGATGGAAAAAAAAATCATACTTTTCTTTGTTTTTTTTTTAATATGAAACACTGAATTGTCTACACTATACAATTCCTCACTAGCTATGTGACTCGCGTTTCGTCACTGGTCAAATATTTTATTTTTCATAAAAAAATATTTATGTAGGTTTTTTCAACGTATTTTGTTAGTTAATAAAATATAACAAATCAAAAAATTTATTCACACATGTAATCAAATAAACTAAGAATTATATGCGTTAATAAATCAATAAAAAATCATTAATGACACTTAAAAACAAAACTTGAAAAACCAAAAGACAAATGTACATCAAGATATTAAATCTTAAAAAATAAGACATTAAATTGATTGAATAGAAAAAAGAATAACATGTAAGGGTATACATATTAAAAATATCATCTAAAAATACATATTTTTTTAATTTTCAAAAACATAGTTTATCTATATAGAAGATAAAAACAAAACCATAAAATTAAACATATAACAAAAAAATCAATATTTTTTAAAAGAGACCCCTGAACAATATAAAAGAAAGGAGGTTTTGCCTATTTTTCAGTTTTTAGTTTTTTAAACGGTCATGTCACTTTAATTTTTTTTCAATTGCATTCTTTAAAGTTATATTTTCATGGTAGCTATAGTTATCATACTCGATCTGGTGGTTGACCCGGCCAAGGGGCTAGGTCCCGGGTTACATGGGTTGACTCGGGTCAACTCGGAAAAATTGAAAAAAAATATTTAAAATTTAATATTTTATATGAAAAAATTAAAAAAGAATCCATGTGGATATATGCTATACATGTTGTAAGTAATTAAGTTTAAAAAATTATTTCAAAAGGTTTTTTTAACCCACATTAAAAAGATATTATCTTATTATTCTAAATTAAAGTATTTAAACTAAAAAGGTTTATATCTCACATTGAAAAAATATAACTTTTTTTCTTATGAACATAGAGTATATATACTAAAGGGCTTCAAATTCCACATTAAAAAAATTAAATTTCTTCTAGTATTTATATAGTGACCTTTGAAATGAGTTACCAACTAACTGAACAATATGAAGAAAAAAAAAGGTCTCTAGATAGGAGAAAAAATACATTTGACAAAAAAGATCTCTACTGGATCCAATACTTTGGGTCCAGATGCAAGACTCTTAAGTTTGACTTGGCTGGCAGACCCAATACCATGGGTCCGATAGCCATGGTGGACCCAATACCTTGGGTGTCGACCCAAGATTCTTGGGTCTGGCAACAGAGCGAAACCCAAAGGCATCGGGTCTGGCGGGCAAAGAAATTAGGTATGGCGGTCTAACCAGATCTAATAATCTTGAGTCTGACTACGGAGCAATATCTAAATGCTATTAGGTCCCAAATGCTATTGGATCTAGCTATAAGTCAGATCCAACAACATTAGGTCTGGCGGTCAAACATACCTAATAACACTTTTTTATTAAAAAACAGAAAAGAAAACGCCTCTTAATATTACTGTGTTGTTCAAACACTTCATATCTACAGTGTGATTCATAATATAATAAATTTATGTTCATAGAATAATAATACTTACATAATATTTTTCTTCCACACCTTTTAAAATATAGTATAATATGAGCACCATTTCTATCATCTCATCAACCTCTTTTTTTCTTTTTCTTAATATAATCTATCATGAATCCAATTTGGTATCACGAATACAAACACAACTTGGCTATTTATCGAAGAAATGCATTGCCACGTCATCACAGTCGCCACTTTCAAACCTAATGCTGACGTATCATGGATAACGTCATGAAAATCAATCACCACGGGATACCATCCTTGTAAGATCTTCGTGTGAATATGGAGCGTGACCTACCGACAAATATCATTTTAATCCCTGTGCTTCAATTTTAGCATATTAATAAACATTAGTTCTATATATCATTTGACGATGAAAAAAGTAATATTAAACCAGTTTCTATATTAATTGAAATTAAATTTTAATCTTAAGGAGACACGCCTTTTATATTAATATGATTATTTTAGAAAAATCACAATATATGTTGTTTAATTTGTATATATATATATACCATCTTTCTTTACTTACTAAATAATAAATAGTTAAAAAAATTTATTAGGTGAGCCTAAAATTAAAATTACAGATAGCTAGAAAAGAAAAGAAATTATGATGGATGCATGACGTTTTTGAATTGATGTCAATGGTATGTCGTACATTCGCCGTCTAACTCCAGAGATTGGTTGATTCCTGCTGGCCGACTGACTTAATTAGTATAGTAGGTGTCATTTATTTATTGTTGATCAATTATTGGACCAAACCATGGCCCTCAGTGAAGCACTTTATTTGTTTCTTACAACCTATGCGATTTGAGTGTTTAAACATTTATCGATTGTGTTCTTGTAAGGGTGATTGTATGCTGTATTTTCTAATCAAGACCCGAGGGATGGTCCACGATTGAAAAAAATAGGAGGTAGAAGAGATAATATTTCATCTTCGAAAATGTAAAATTTAAATTCAAACATGCCAATGAAAATTTGTTGATTTCAATGGAATGGAATGACTAATTTAGTATATAAAATTGTTCTTTAAATTTATTTTTTAGTTGGGATAATTATTTGATATGATATTAAAATTTTAATAATAAAATACTTATATATATATATATAATAATATAAAACTATTTTTAAAATCTTACAAAAGTATTTATTTAATATTTTTAGAGTTTTTTTTTTAACAGCAACAAGACCAAACAATATCTTTTTTTTTAAAAAAAAAAGGATGGGTGAGGAAGACTTTCTATCTCTTGGAAGAAACAATGGTAATCAAATATTTACAAAATTTAGTACCATTTACTTCAATTTTTACAACTCAGGTGTGTAATATTTAATCATAGTTAAACCCATTGTTTAAAAAATATTTAATTTTTATGTGTATAATAATATCAAAAACAATTCTCACTATACTTGAATATTTTTTTTACATTTAATTTTTTTTTATCCTCTCATAGCATAGCGAAACTAGTCATAAATAAATTAATAAATATATAAAACATAGATAAAAAATGATGATTATCGCTCTATGTGTATACATTTTATATGATTTTGTTTATATATAAGATATATACACACACGAGTTTACATTAAACAACTGTATTATATAATAAAAAGATTAGTAAAATCATAAAATATTAGCATTGACTAATAATGAAAATGACCTGGAGAGTTGCATGCCGTTTTTTACAATAAAATTAAATCTATTTTGATAGAGCATGCCTGTTCCGATCTCTATGAAGTTAAACAGAATTTTATTACATTAAACCAAATTTTACCATGTTTATGACCCGGATCTATGACCCGGATCTAGCACTAGATTATATTTAATTACTATGTTTATGCCTATTTTACTCTCTGCCTTTTCTATATGATCACCTAGTTCATATATAAAATAAAAATAAAAATTGGGGGCATTATGTGGAATTTTATGGGTAGACTCCTAAATATACAAGTTTTGATCTGGTTAGAATAAGTCCTGAATATATCTTGAATTGGACTAATTAGTTTGGTTTTTAATTTTTTACTTCTTATTTAAGATACTCATATTATAAGTTTTTATACATGTTGTCACCATTTTCGTGTTATTTTTTATTTAATTCTACTTAAATACTATAAATAATAAATAAAGTTTTTTATTTACTGTTATTTAATTTTAAATTCTAAAAATTCTGAAAAAGAAAATACACTTTCCTGCTTAAAGTTTAATTTTTTTTTTTGAATATTAGAGCAAATTCAAGGAAATAAACCCGACTCTAATTCAACAAATAAAAAAACCTTCACTGTAAATTATTTATAATTTCAAAGATATCAACTCGAATTTTTAATCTATTTTCTAGATTAAAAAAAAAAAAAAGCAAGAAAGGGCATGGGAGGTGAAACCCCCACTCCGATCAAAAATCAAGGAGCCCCGTTGGAAATCATTAATTATTGCGGCTGAAAGGATTAAAAGTTTAGTTATGGTTATTTTTAAAAATGTTTTTTTGTATGAAAATATATTAAAATGATATTTTTTTTATTTTTTTAAAATTATTTTTAAAACAAGTATATTAAAATAATATAAAATATAAAAAAATATTTAATTTTTAATAAAAAAAATTTAAAATTTTTTAAAAACTTTAATTGACCCATGTTTGTTAAGAACATATTTGTAAACACGGGTTGGACACGTTTCCAAACCTGCTTAGCACATGGCATGACAGCCTCAAGTTTTCTGCTATAAATATTTGGCTTCCATGTCTTCATTTCCATCAGCTTAAGAACATACCAGAAAGAAATCCTTTGCAATCTCACCCCGTCATGTCCCCCCCTGCTAATCTACTACTAGCCGACCTTGCATCAACAGGTGTAAAGCAAATTCCTACTAGCTACATCCGTCCCATCTCCGACCGCCCCAATCTCTCCGATGTTCAGATTTCCGACGTCCCCATTCCTCTAATTGACCTTCACGGCCTGAATGGTCCTAACCATTCTCTTATAATCGAACAAATTAGCCAAGCTTGCGAAAACGATGGCTTCTTCCAGGTACTGAAACCACGTTCATTTTTCTTTGTTATTCCTTGCTCACTACACTCCTTCCTTCTTTCTCTTCTCCTCGTTTCGTACAGATCCTTGTTGTAGTTCTGCTTCAAAACTATGGTTGTTAATGTTCTTACAAAATAAATGCACCACTGTTCTCAGGTGAAGAATCATGGGATACCAGAGGAAATGATCGGTAACGTCATGAACATAGCTAGGCAATTCTTCAATTTGCCTGCAAGTGAAAGGTTAAAAAATTACTCTGATGATCCTACTAAGAACACCAGGTTGTCTACAAGCTTTAATGTTAAGACAGAACAGATTTCTAGTTGGAGAGATTTCTTGCGACTTCATTGTTACCCTCTTGAAGATTACATACATGAATGGCCTTGCAATCCCCCATCATTCAGGTAACGTCTAAATTCCACACGTTTTTCAAACCCTTTTTTATTTATTTCGATATACTTTGAATTAATACTAGACATCACATCCTCTCTGTTTTTTTTTTAATAAAATATCAGTTAATTCTTTTGATTTGGAAAATCTAATACTGAGTCTTTATATTTTCGTGTGTGTTTGTAATTTAGTCTTTTTTGATGAATTGTTTTTTTCAACCTCACTTTTTACAAGAAAAAATAAAAATACACTTTAAAGGAAAATTAAATTATTTTTTTCTAAAAAATAAACTAATTAAAATTTTCAACACTTATTACGAGAAAAATTATAATTATGTTTGAAAAGGGTAATTTGGGAATTTTTTAAAAATAATTAACAGTAAACTTTGGTTAAGAAACTAACTTGTGATTTTCAAAACTAAAAGGATTAACTTATAGAACATTAAAAATTAAGGGGCTGAATCATAATACACTTCATGTTTCATGTTTCAGGAGAGATGTGGCTGAATATTATACAAGTATTAGGAATTTGTTTTTGTTGATTAGCACAGTTATAAAAAATCAGTAAAATAATACAATTAAAAAATAATTAGTAAATTAGCATATTTTAATGAGTTGCATATGCTAACTGCGACACTTTTAACTGTGTTACTTTTATAATTATTTTTGTGCCTATATTATTTTATAAAATAATTTTTTTAAATGTGTTAACCAACAAATACACTCCCATAATTTGTTTTAAATGTGCTACCTTACAAAATTGTAATTGTATTTGAAAAGGGTAATTTGGGAATTTTAAGAAACAACCAATAGTAAACTTTGGTTAAGAAACTAACCTATGACTTTCAAGACTCAAAGGACTGACTTATAGAACATTAGAAATTAAGGGGCTAAATTATAACACACTATTTTTGTTTCTTGTTCCAGGAGAGATGTGGCTGAATATTGTACAAGCATTAGAGGTCTTGTGTTAAAACTGCTCGAGGCCATATCAGAAAGTTTGGGGCTGGAAAGAGACCACATAGATAAGAAATTAGGCAAGCATGGACAGCATATGGCTATGAACTACTATCCACCGTGTCCACAGCCAGAACTCACGTATGGATTGCCAGGACATACCGACCCTAATTTAATCACCATTCTTTTGCAAGATGACGTGCCTGGATTGCAGGTTCTGAGGAATGGCAAGTGGATTGCTGTGAATCCCATTCCCAATACCTTCATTATCAACATTGGTGATCAAATGCAGGTGAACTTCTCTGTACTTTCCGGTCATCGGAACAAAAATATATTTTTTTAAAATGTAGTTGATTCATCGGAGCATTAGATTGGTGGAGATTTTGTGTTATTAGCTCAGAAAATTCAAAATATTGGCAAATAATATAGCTACATCGGTTGGTAGGATTGAGAAGTCATCATTGAATTAGTATGTGCTTATTATGGCTCTCTAGGGCTGAGCATTTCCGGTTCGGTCCGGTTTTGAATCAAAATAAACAACCAAACCAAATTATTTTTTTTAATTTTTTGAACCGAACCGAACCGAAAACCGGTTCAAACCGATTAATTTCGGTTCGGTTTTTTTCCCTTTCAAACCGGTTCAAACCCAATGGTCCTCTCTACTTCTCCTGCAGCCTCGTATAGCAGATCCCAAGTTACTGGAGGTGAAGACCCATTCGGGCTTCCACAGCTAGACCCTTGTCTACAAACTCACCTACGTCCAACTACACATAGCGTTGATTGAGGCTATCCAGACAAAACTCAACCCTGCAAATCAGGCAAAAAACCCAAAACCCGAACATTAGCCCCAAAAAACATAATCACAAAAACCAGCAAGTTGTCCTACTTTAAAAAGAAACATAAAGGAAGCAATACCTTAATCTTTTTGGTGCCACAAAGGAGGTCGTTTCTCTTGAAATCATCTTCAAGGGTGGAGTGAGCCATTTGACGAGTTAAACCAGCCAAGTAATCTTCTTCATCGCTCTCTGTCTCAGTAGAGCCAACCATAGACTCGACAGGAGAACTAAGATCTGAAGAAAACCCAAAGGAACCAAATCCATAAGAAAAGGGGAGGAAAATCAAAGCAAAGCAGAGAGTAAAGAGAGAGGAGAAAGTGAGAGTAAAGTAAGATGCAGAGAAGAGAAGGGGGGGCAAGGGAGGGGAGAAAGTGAGAGTAAAGGGAGAGATGCAGAGAAGGGGAGGGGGGGTGACGGCTGAATGTTAGTCTAGGGTTAGAAATTAGAAAAGATTGTATTTATACTTGTTTTTTTTTTTTTGAAGTGATGGCTGGTTGAACCGGTTCAGTTCGGTTTGGTTCAATCGGTTTCAGGCTTTAGAAACCGAAACCGAACCGAACCGGAATTTTTTTGTGATTTTTTAATCGGTTAATTCGGTTTTTTTTTTGTTCGGTTTTTTCGGTTATTTTTTTTCCGGTTTTCTCGGTTTAATCTGTTTATCGGTTTTTTTCTCACCCCTAGGGCTCCCCATGAGGCTGCCTCGGAGTTTACGTGGAAAAGTAATATTTTGAAATTGACCGACAACACTGCAATTATGATTTTTACATTTGACTAAATTAAAAAGTGTAAGAACCTTTCAAAACCTAGCCCAGCCTTGTCTGTCTACTCTCGTCACCTGCCGACTATGAACTTTGTGATTTTAAGGATCAATTCACAATTAATTTACTCGACTAAAACCGAGTGAGGTTTGATGTGTCAATTTCAATAAATTTTTTTTAATTTTGTTTAGAATAAAATTGTTTTAATTTTTAATTTTTTTAAATAATATTTTTTTATTTTTTATTTAAAAACATTAAAACAATCTTATTTTAAGTTGATTTAATGACTCCAGTCCTTCATCGGGTCAAACCCTTTGAGCAGTTCTTACAACCATGCCTCTAATCACTTGTATTTGCATCCACAAATGCACTTAATTTGATGGTTAATTATTCCGCACTGGTTCCACGATGCAATTAATAATTTTTATTAACTCTAACTAAGTTGTGTTATTTATTTATTTATTTACTATGATAAGGTACTTAGCAACGACCGTTACAAGAGCGTGCTTCATCGAGCAGTGGTGAACTGTAACAAAGAGCGAATATCCATACCAACATTCTACTGTCCTTCGACAGATGCTGTCATAGGCCCCCCTAATGAGCTAATTGACGACGATCATCCGGCAGTTTACAGAGATTTTACATATGGTGAATACTATGAGAGGTTTTGGAATAGAGGACTCGTTAAAGAATGCTGCTTAGACTTGTTCAAAGCCTCTCCTGATTCATGATGTTTTATATATATATATATAATTGTTAGTGTTTGAATCATTTTATATATGCCTCGATTAATTTTATAAGATCCTGAATTTAACAATCAAGTAAATTTCTAGTTATCCTTGAAAAAACTCAAACCAGTAACCATTAAAAAACAACACAACACACACCTCGATTCATGATGTTTTAATCAATTGGAATCCCATATTCATTTTTAGTCACACTTGCAAGACCATATGTATTTCTTTAATTTTAATAATAAATGTGACAAATATTAACCTGAATCAAAATCATGTATAAAAAATATATATAATTTTAATTTTTAAAATTTCAATCTAGAATAATTTAAAAATTAAATTGGGTTGATCAAATAATTCACAAATTAATTAAATTTTAAGTTTATTATATATACATATCACTCTACATTTGACTTATTTGTACCATTCTTGTTATTCTTATCTTTATTCTATTGTGATTTATCATTTTTTAAAAAAATTTGTTTTTTGAAAAATTATTATACAAACACTAAGGAAATTGTCTTTCACTGTAACAATTATAACATTGTTTTATTCTTCTGTTACATTAAAAATTAGTTTGAGATCTTGTAAGTTTTTATTAACATATATGATCTTTAGTATATTTTATCATATATAAATATCAATTTTTTGATTCACATTTAATTTTTTACTCGATAGAAAAAGACATATTAATAACATCTACACATTAACTCTTTTGCACTAGAAAAAAATATTTGACTTGCAGCGATGCGAGTTGATTAAACATATTAACATTTTAATTTTTTATATTTGTTAGCATGAATAATTCTCAATGGATAGATTTTTTAATTTACCATTAGAATTAAAAAAAGCACATTAAAAATTTTATAGATTTATTTTTTTAAAAAAATTATTCCACCGATACAAAGCAACGGTGAAATAAGTAAGTAAAATACTAAGTTAATTGTGTGCTTCATCTAACTTAAATTTATTTCCAATCAATCTGTACCAAGTACAGACTCTGAGATCGTTTAGTCATCGTGAAAGATCTTGCCCTTGTTATTCAATCATTGACCTGATGTGTTATTCGATTTTGTCGGATCCCTTAACTTCGACTATTGGAACAAATTCTTAATATTTGAAAACAAATTAAAGTGATTTGATGTGATTTTTTAAATTAATTGATTCTTCATTAAAAAAAAAATTAAAACAATTTTCCCTTTTCTTTGTCAGTAAAAAGCTGAATAAAAGTACTCATTTGTTCAACAAGAAGACAAAAGGCAATATGTCCTTCGTTGTTCTCCACAGTTTCAGCTAAGAGAAAATAATCTATGGAGAAAATAATCTATTAAAAATAATAAAATAAATTAAAAAAATATTATTGGTCGTGGGGCAACACCACGCTTAGGGCAACACCACGTCTGGCAAAGAGTCAATGCAGTTTGGTACATAAAATTAAACAACTTGGCTTCGTTCCTTGAACACCTTACAGATGCTAAAATTAAAAACAAATTTGTCACCTCATCAATCTGTCATACGTCGTGACGTTTCAAGCAATGACATATCAAAAACCAAATACCACGATGTACCCTCGTCGAAAAATAAAATCAAATAAATGGACGGTTTTAGGTGGAACCACTACTAATAAACCTAACCTGACCCCACAGATTAATACGGAATCAATCAATCGATTAATTCTAGACCTAACTTAGTTTAGTCTCATGAAACATGAAAAATAAGAGGGAGTTAAATTGGTGTAACTCGGTAAAAATTATAAATTAATTCATGATATGTAGATATATGATATGTTTGAGAGTCTAGTAGCGATTATGATTTAAAATATTTTATACTCGAAAATATATTAAAATGATATTTAAAAAAAAATTATTTTTAACATCAGCATATCAAAATGATATGAAAATATAAAAAAATTAAATTTTTAATAATTATAATTTTTACTATATTTTTAAACGATTTAGTTAAAATAATCAACTTTTTTTATTTATTTTTTTTCTCACAACCATATAAATTTAATTTTTTAAAACAAAAATAGAGTGAACCTACCTTATGTTGGGTCAAATCACATGTCAGGTTTTTGGGGTAGAAATTTAGGCAATAGAATTTAAAAAATAACTTAATTGTCTCTTCCAAGTTTCAAAATCAGGCTTTTCCAGCACCATCGGTGTCCTAATATAAAAAAGAATTGTCACCATCATCACAGTCGTCATTTTCTTACGAATTCTGACGTGTCGTGCAGTACTTAAAAAGAATCACGGGAAAGGTGGTAGACTGACGTCATTATTCTGACGTGTTGCCACTACAAACCGTCCTTGTAGGATTAGGCTGTCCTAGACAGGTGGTAGACTCTATATCACGGGAAAACTTTTCAATGTCAAATTGATGTTACTGTTTTTAAAGAACTAAAAAAAAATTGAGATTGTATTATAATAAGTACAATTAATTTAATTATATGATTTTAAAAATATTATAAATACCATGAAAAATAAAACAATAATTAATCATCATATCAAAGGAAGACCTATCTTTGTTTTGCCGTTAACATTACTCAATCACAAGAAATAACTTATCGAGACATTTTAAACATTATTGTGAAAACCTCCATGTTGACATTTTAAACATTATTGTGAAAGTAAACTAATCATAATATTATAAAATGAGAGCATCTCATTTTTATATTTAATAAATTAAATTAAATTAATTTAAAAACAATTAAAAAAAACTAAATTAAATAAAGAACAATAAATAAAAAGATTCGATATAACTCATGTCATTATTAAATTTAGTGCAAAATTCTATAGAAAGCAATTAAAAAAGATAATGGAATCTAATTTTCAATTAAATAAATATTGGGGGATGAAACTGAAACATATGAAATTAAAAAAAAAAAGAAAAAAAAGCAAGCAAGTGCACATAAATTTCTTAAATTTGGGTTAATATTCCAAGAAACCCTAACTATTTTTAGAGTTTAGATAAGTGGAATTATTGTGTATAAGGAGGACGTATCACTCCTAGTACACCTTACCTAAAATAAGCTGCATTATTTATCATTTTGATATAATCTAAGGTGTTGTTATGTTTTCTAATCATTTGTCCGTCTAATGATCGATCAACTCCAATAAAGTGGACCTTAGCTTTAGAGTCAAGTCTAGCCATTCTAAAGTCAAAACTTTTTATTTTGTTTTTTTTCTTTTAATATCATGAATGCATCTTATGAATATGTTTGTATTACTTAATATTAGAACAAACAAAATTTTTCAAAGAGGCCAACCTATACACCACCATGATGACCTGACATTTTACTACACCCGATGTAATCCTTGATGGTTGGTTGCCCCTGCAGCCACCGCAGTGCCGTCTCAAAAAAGCCAACCTGATCACCTTTTTTCCAGCTAATTTTTATAGACCATGATGACACCTTCGAGTCAATGGTTGAAATCTTTCCCGCCTAAATCAAGAGCCAAGATTTTTTCCAAACAAAAATAAGATGTACCTTTTCCACCCCCTATAAATAGGGGTGGATTTCGAGCATTGAGAAATAATAAATTAGTGTGCATAATTGGTAAAAAATCAATATTCTCTCTAATTTTTCTTCCATTATTGTTTTTCTTCTCCACCACCGCCACGACTTTGTCTTCTGCATCTACAACCACCTCACCTACGCCATGACCATCGGTGGCCCAACACCCTTGCAACCCCATCTTTTTCTCGACAATAAGAATAGCCACCGTGAGCCCCCCACCCCCCCCCCCCCACCCCCCCCCCCCCCCCACCCCACACACTACAATCAGTTAACCTCTCAACCAACAACTCATTTGTGTCGCTATGACTGACAGTTCATCCACTAACAAGCGCTAGCTTTCACCATTGTACCAGCTATCCCCTATGCTTGGTAAGCTTCTTCTCCCCCTTACTATAAGATCAGCCACTGCATGCAGAATGATAATTTGTTTTGCATGCAAAAGGAAAAAAATAATTCATATGGTCGTTGTCATAGGCCGACGACCATGTGAGCTGGGCTGGACTCGTTTCAACCCAGCCTAGATGGCTCTGCCAGGGTCCAACCCAATATTAAAAAAAAGTACTATTGGGTCATCAGTCGGACCAACCTAATCTGACTGAGTTAGGTTGGACATGTTTCATACAAACAGCTAGGCCAAGTCCAACCCAAAATATTTAATAAAAATAAAATAATATAAAAAATTAGTCATTATTAGTATGAAATTGAGAAAAAATGGATCAATATAAAAAAAAACTGTTAAGGATAAAAAATATAAATTAAAATAACGTGAATCAAATTGGTAGAAAAGAAATCTTAAAAAGGATGAAATTAAAAAAAAAAACTTTTGAAAATTATCTTATATAAAAACAAATATCATTAAAAGAATAGGAACTAAATTTAAAAGATAAAAAAAAAATTGAAGGAGAATGAATTTGAAAAAAAATTCCAATTTTATAAATCATCTCAAATAAAATAAATATAATAATAAAAAAATAAAAAACAAAAGTGAAGATATAACAAAGTGAACGACTACTTTTATTTTTTTAAAAAGTTAGCACGGAAAGAAAGGAAAAGAAAAAGATGGTCCCACACGCCAAATCATGTATTCTTTGGAACAAGCCACCTTGTGACAGTCACATGACATCCTACGCGCAACCCGAAGGGCGTGGGGATATTTCACATGCAGGCGTGCTTATGCAACGTGCAAACTATTTTTTAAAATAATATCTGTACTAAGTCAATTGCGAAAAATACCTAATATGAAAATAATAATGAAATTATTTTTTAAATTATATACAAGAATATTGAAAAAAAATAAAACCTATTTAATTT
Source organism: Populus simonii (assembly GCA_007827005.2). NCBI lineage: Eukaryota > Viridiplantae > Streptophyta > Magnoliopsida > Malpighiales > Salicaceae > Populus > Populus simonii. The sequence continues at coordinate 49,996,183 of CM017464.2, read as the reverse complement.
TAAGAGAATTTCCAAAACCTCTAATAACCCATCACAGTCGCGCCAAATCAAATAGGAAGAAATAGACATAAAAAAAGAGAATTCACAGAACTATTACAATACACAATGATTGCAGCATGAGTGAACAGTGCTTTTACCGAACTCCTTAATTAATTAATTTATTTTTTTTGTTAATTGTTAATTAGTAACTACACACTACCTTCATCATTGTTAGCAGAACTAGATTAATTCTCTTCCTTATCTAACTTAATCTTGTTCGATTCATTTTCACACTCACCAAACATATCACAAGAAGTGAGGTCCCATCGTATAAAATATAGACTAAAGAGAAGAAGAAAAAAATATAAAGTTGGATGCATGACGTTGTATCGATGTCACAATGGCTACGTCATGGTGTAGTTTGATTTCGAGGATCCATTCAAGTCCAACAAATCTTGTTCGAATGCTTGGTAGCTTCCCACCGAAGATGCTGGCTTCCACTTGCCGATTTATACAAGAAGACAACAACTACCGAGTAAACTATTATATTTGTTTGATCTCTGTTATCTTAACGAATATAATTATTTAATATTCAGGTTACCGAATATGAAGTTGCCATATTTTCATAATTGATTGTAATTTAATCAGTTTATAGATCTTTCATGCTAATTAAATTATTGTTTTGTTTAAATACCCGTAATTTATAATTAAAATTTTCAATCTCACCTACCACTTACAAAATTCAAATTTCATTTAAAAATTGACAATTTAGAAATTCTTTTACTCGCGCTACACTGCCGGTCGAAACGATTTTTTTAATATGTTGGTCTGTGTTGATCCAATATATTATCGTCTTAATATTTTTTTAAATGTTAAAAAATATCTAGTCATTGCTAATATGTTTTTCATAATAATAAAAAATTTGTGTAGGGATTGACTCGATGTGATTTGATCGACTTCACAAGTCTAAAGACAATCTGGACAACTAAAAAAAACATAGTTTAACTAAAAATAATTTCAAGACGACATCTTTTAAAAATCAAATATTGAAACGATAACACGTTGGATCAAACACCGAACAACCCAAGTTAACATGTAAAATTCGTAACCTTGGTTATAAGTCCATGATAACCTACCTTATAGAAAGTAAATAAAAAAACATATTAAAATCCAGTTCTTAATCAACCAATGCTAGAGAATGAAATTGGAAAAATCAATTAAAAAAGAGGAAAAAAGAGACTCGAATCAACTCGAGTTAACTTGTCAAACCTGGATCATGAGACCATGATAACCCAATAGAAAGGAAATCAAAAGAAATTATGATGCCTAATTTTCAATTAATCAAATATTGAAAGATAAAATTGAAAAAAAATAATCAATTAATAGTCAATTTTGAATAAAAAAACTAACTTGTGTTTTTCAGAACTAGAGATATTAACTTGCAAGATTATAAAAAAATATAGGGAATAAATTAATAATTACTAGATCATTTACTTGCACAACACTGCAGGTCAAATTAAATTTTTTTTTTTAATATGTTGACAGTTAATAATTACTTGATCATTTATTTGCGCTACACTGTGGGTTGAATATTTTTTTTTAATATGTAGATCCATGTTGATCTAATATGGTATTGTCTCAATATTTTTTTAACATTAAAAAAATGTCTAATTATTACTAACATGTTTTTAATATTTTTTTAAATGATGGAAGGATTGATTTGAAGTGACTTGATTGATTTAGTATATCCAAAGGCAATCCAAAAAAAAAAAATATAGTTTGACTAAAAATAATTTTAAGATAACATTTTTTTTTTATAAAAAATATTAAGATGATAACATATTGAATCAAATACGGGTCAACCCAACTTAACTCGCAAAACTAAGTCAACTAGGTTCACCCGCAAAACCTGTGATCTAAGTCATGAAACTGGAATAACCTCATAGAAAGTAAACCAAAATAAATTATAAAGTTTAATCCTCAATAAATATAATATTAAAAGATAAAATTAAAAAAAATTATATTAAATACATAAAATAAATATTGTTGCAATGAACAATACTTCAAGGAACAGTAGAAATTTCCTCTCCTCAATTAATTTTTGTTAATTGTGGTTTTATATGGAAGTAATATAGAACTCATGCACATAAGCATCTACATTAAATTAAGCAAATATATTTAAAAGGAAGATCAGTAGAAGACATAAAAGATTGTCATTGACTAATGAAAACGATTTTAAAAGTTTAAACTTTACAATATAATAATTAAACCTATCCTGATATATCATTGCCAGTTTAGATATCCAACAAATCAAACAAATATCACTGCATTATCCAATATTCCTACATAATATAATTACGTAATGGATTTTGTTTTTTATTTTTCTGAAATTTTAAAGAAAAACAAATATATTTAATATTAGGTTAGTATTTTTCAATGTAAGTTTACAATCCAAATATTAAATGAAATTATTGAAAAATACGTGAGGAAGCCACAAATAATTTTAAAATGATCCCTAATATTTTTTTTCAAAATTTTTGAAGATCATTTAAAAATTTTTTGGCAAAAAAAAATCAGTAAATCAAAATTGTTAACAATTTATTACGGCATGTTGACTAAACACATTCTAAAAACAAAAAATGAATTCATTTTCCTCGTGAAATTTTTAACAACCCAAACATGTTCTTAAGATTTAAAGGATTCAGTCCAGTCACGCGGGCTAGAGTTTAAAGGATTTAGTCCAGCCACGCGGCTAGACTCAAGTCTAGCCCAGCCATATAGGCTGTGCTTCTTGAGAATATAGGCTGTGCTTCTTGAGTATACCTAGGCCTAGTCCGAAAGAGCTAAAATAAATAACCTAGCCTTCCTTTTTTTTTTTTGTCCTTTCAGAACAAAGGAGATTAAAAACCCAAGTCCATGAACAAAGAAACAAGAAAGCCTTTCACCTATTAAATATCAAACTAAAAATTGTATGAATTTTAACCAGCACCTCTTCTCCTTCCAGAATATTTAGGTCCCGTTTGTTTGCTGAAAAGTAATTTCCTTTTAAAAAATAAATTCCAGAAAAAGTGAATTTCGGGAAAGTATTTTCCGATGTTTGGTAGTGTAATGAAAAATAAGTTAGAAAACACTTTCCAGTGTTTGGTTATGTCATGGAAAATGAGCTGGAAAATAACTTATTAATGTTTCATTTTTCTCAAGTTTATTAAAATAATGAGGAACAAATCTTACAAATTAAAAATTTGAATAAGAATGAAATTGAAAAAAAATATAATTTCATAAATTATCTCAAATAAAATAAATAATAATCAAAATAATAGAGATCAAATCTAAAAAATTAAAAAAAAAATGTGAAGAAATTAAAATAATAATAATTGACATTTCATAAATTATTTCAAATAAAATAAGTAACAATCAAAAGAATGAGGACCAAATTTGATAGATAAAAAATTTCAATACAAAAATGATAAGGAAAAAGCAAATAGCAATTATAAAAATAAGGACCAAAATTAATATAAAAATTAAATTTTAAGAGATGTAATTGAAAAATAAATATTCAAAACAAATTATATATAGCAATCAAAAGTTTGAGGATCAAATTTGATATAATCAGCAAATAATGACATTTCTAAATTTTTCACAACTTCCGGAAAGTGTTTTCCGCCCAAATTTTCCAGGAAAACACTTTCCTGAAAACCAAGCTAAATTTTCCTTTGACTGGAAAGTGTTTTCCGTTGACCAACTTTTCTAATGGCAAACAAACACAGGAAAGTTTGGAAAGTGGTTTCTCGAAAACCACTTTCCGGAAAACAAATACAGCCAAAAGGAAAAACACTTTCCTGAAAACCAAACCAAATTTTTCTTTGACTGGAAAGTGTTTTCCGTTGACCGAAAAGTGTTTCCGTTGACTGGAAAGTATTTTCCGTTGACCGGAAAGTGTTTTCGTTTGACCAACTTTCTTAATGGCAAACAAACATAGGAAAGTTTGGAAAGTGGTTTTCTAGAAAGTGAATTCCGGGAAACAAACATGGCCTTAAACATGCTCAGTCTTTCTCTGTTACATTATTTCTTTACCAAACAAATTAAAACATTAAGCCATTATATTCAAAGTAAACTATCATGACAACTTTTTTTTTTTTTATAAAAAAAACATGCCTAACGAGTTTTGTTACAGTAGCCTTATGAGATCAATCGCTGCTGTTGCTGACTGTTGAACTACAAATAAAGTAATTTCTGCCGTAGCTATTTATAAATAGCGTATAGGAGAGCAGCGTTCAATATATCGGTAACAATTTTTTTTAATTTTTTTATACTATAAAGAGAAAATAAATTAATGTAATTTTTTTGTTATAGTGTACAAAAGTTAGTTGATGATTATTTTTTTCATTTCAGGTTGGATTGAATTTTCTTATTAATACATGTTTGTTTTTGCGTTTCAAAAATAGTATTAAAAAAATTTGAATTTTTTTTTTACTAACATCAAATTAATATTTTTTTTGATGTTTTTGTATTATTTTGATGTGATGATATAAAAATAAATTTAAAAAATAAAAAAAGTATTATCTCAATATTTTTTTGACATGGAGTGTTTGTACTTTGAATGATACTGTAGCGTCATAGGAGGTGTTGTCTTTTCAGGATGATGTTGGGTTTGGCTCCGTAGGGAGACCCAAAGCATTGGGTCTGACTTGACAACCAGACCCAATGCTGTTAGGTCCTGATGCCCAACAAGGCCGAATAGTGTTGGACATTGCTACCCAGCTGTACCCAATAGCGCTAGCCGAGTCTGTTTCATTCAAAATTCGAGCTTGCAATTGCCCCTGAGTAATTTGGTCAACTTGCCGGGTCAACCTGGAACTCGGGTGACCTGACAAAAACCCTGTAATGACTTTTTTTTTCAAATGTGTTTTTCATCCTACCCAGAAACCCTTTTTTTTCATACTTTTCAATTGGTTACTAACTTATTTCAAAGTTCACTATATAAATACGAGAAGAATGTTTTATTTTTTCAATGTGGGATTTGAAACCCTTTAATATATATACTCTATATTTATAAGAAAAAAATTATGTTTTTTTAATGTGGGATAAAAAAAACTTTTTTGGTTTAAATACTTCAGCTTAAAAGAATAATATAGTATCTTTCCAATGTGGGATAAAAAACCTTTTGAAATAATCCTTTAAACTTAATTGTTTATAACATGTATGTAGTCTATATCCACACAAATTGTTTCTTAATTTTTTTTTTATATAAAATAATAAAACATAAAATATATTTTTAAATCTTATCGGGTGACTCGAGGCCTCGGCCAAGTCTGTTTTATTCAAGATTCGAGCCGGCAATTGGCCTAGAGTGAACTGGTTGACCTGTCAGGTCAGCCCGAAACTCAGGTGACCCAAAAAAACCCCGGTAGTGACCCTTTTTTTTCAAATGTTTTTTTGTCTCCTACCTCGAGACCCCTCTTTTTTCATATTTTTCAGTTGGTTACTAACTCATTTCAAAGTTTACTATATAAATATAAGAAGAATGTTTTATTTTTGCAATGTGGAATTTGAAGCCTTTTAATATATGTACTCTATGTTCACAAGAACTGTTTTTTGTTTTTCAATATGGGATAATAAATATTTTTTATTTAAATACTTTAACTTAGAATAATAAGAAAGTATCTTTCCAATGTGGGATAAAAAAAACCTTTTGAAATAATCAACTTAATTATTGTTTTTTTAATTTTTTAATATAAGATATTGAAGCATCAAATATTATTTTTAAATTTTTTCAGGTGACCCGAGGCCTTGGCAGGGTCTGTTTCATTCAAAATCCAGGCTTGCAAGTGGTTCGAAGTAACCTAGTCGACCCGCAGGGTAGAGACCTTTTTTTTTCAAATGTATTTTTCTCCTACCTAGAGACCCTTCTTCTTTCATATTTTTTAGTTGGTTACTAACTCATTTCAAAGTTTACTATATAAATACTAGAAAAATATTTTATTTTTTTAATGTGGGATTTAAAGCCTTTTAGTAAATATACTCTATGTTCATAAGAAAAAAAAGTTTTGTTTTTTTAATGTGGGATAGAAAATCTTTTTGGTTTAAATACTTCAACTTAGAAGAATAAGATAATATCTTTTTAATGTGGGATAAAGAATATTTTGAAATAATCTTTTAAACCTAATTGTTTACAACATGTATAACCTATATCCACATGGATTGTTTCTTATTTCTTTTCATATAAAATATTAAAACCTCAAATATTTTTTTTTAATTTTTCCGAGTTAACCCAAGACAACCCGTGTAACCCGGGACCCGGCTCCTTGGTCGGGTCAACCCCCAAGCCGAGTTTGATAACTATGGTTGCCATGAAAATATAACTTTAAAGAATGCAATTGAAAAGAAATAAAGTGATGTGACCGGTTAAAAAATTAAAAACTGAAAAAATTGATAAAACCTCCTCTCTTATATTTTGTTCAAGGGCCTCTTTTAAAAAATATTGATTTTTTTTGTTATGTGTTTAATTTTCAGAGTGATTTTTCTGTTTCATCTATGATTTTGTTTTTATCTTTTATATAGATAAACTATGTTTTTTAAAATAACAAATATTTATTTTTAGATGATATTCTTAATATGTGTAGCCTTACATGTTATTCATTTTTTTTATTCAATCAATTTAATGTCCTATTTTTCAAGATTCAATATCTTGATCTACATTTGTCTTTTGATTTTTCAAGTTTTGTTTTTAGGTGTCATTAATGATTTTTTATTTATTTATTAATGCACATAATTTTAAGTTCATTTGATTACATGTGAGCATAAACTTTTTGATTTGTTATATTTTTAAATTACCAAAATGCGTTGAAAAAACCTGCATAGATAATGTTTTATATAGAATCCAAGACGCGTTTCTTGTATTCATGTTACAGAAAGGAGAAATAACAAAAAAAAGAGAGAGAAAGAAGTACCAAATAATATTCGCAAATATAAGTAGAAATCTTAAATTTCGAGAATGAAATTTCTTGAAAGAGAGGAGAATATGAAACCCTGGAAATTTATAATTTAAATATGTAGATGTGTAAACCCTCATGTAAACGTAATATTGAAAGTGGTATGATTTCAATGAATGATGGAAACCAAGATTAGAAATAATAGATAAATAATGACATATAATAGAAGGGATGACCTCCATAAAATGAATTCTGGTTTAGAATTCATAAGGACAGAGAAACTTGTAACATGTTTTGAAGGAAAAAATAATGACAAAAAAAAAAACAAAATGTTTCTAAGAAATAAGTGAGGTAATAAAGAATAAATTATAATAAAAGATAGTGCAATGAAAAGGGTAGGACTCAAAGTGCAAGCACCGATTAAAAACCAGTGACGTTACTTTGAAATGGTAATAAGCGCGATAAATAAATAAAGGTGAAAATTCTAAAATGAATGTATTCCAAAATAATAAAATGACTTTAAAGGCTTATAAGGATAATTGATATGATTTTATGTGAAGATTGAACAAGAAAATTTAGATCGTTGACGAAAAGTCATGAACTGACCAATTTTACATTAGAAAACAAAGCTCTCAATCCGATCGTCGGATTGGGATTAAATTTTGCAAGAAGTCTATTAATATGTTTTCCTACCTTGGTTAAAGATCTCATCCCAATCGAAATTCGGTAAAGACTAATGATTTAAGTAGAAATAAACCAGATAGTATACATGAAAAATAAAATAAAATATATAAAGCCATAAATGAGAGACAAAATTGTAATTAGGGGAAAAGGTGCCTATAAAACTGCAAAGAGGCCATCGGCTCAAAAAAAGAAAAAGAAAAAGAAAAAGAAAAACGGAGAGACAATATTCGGCTAAAGAGAAGTGCAGAATTTAGAGAAACCAATAATGCTCCGATAGCCATATTTCTGGAATCCACCATTGGATCATGCTGCGTTTGTGATATATTATTCTTCTCACACTCCTCTACTAAGTGACCGGAGGGATTGGAAGGAACATAATCCATTTGACATAAATCATCATCGGAAATTTCCTGGAAAACAAAAGGAAATACACCTGCAGGGTAGTTTTAGTCACCGTGAAATTTCTCTCTCTTCCACCATTGGATCATGCTCAATATTGGATATGTGGTGCGACTAGATGTTGCTTGCATTCTGGATGGTAGAGATCGGAATATCATTCTCCAAAAAGGTTTCGTTCATGCTGAACATTAACTCGTCCATTTTTAGGTTAGCTCGGTTTTATTCAGATCAAGGGAGATCTAACTGTTGGATCATTTTGATTTTGATATATATTGTGCAAAACTCTATGATATATAGTCTGACCGTTGGGTGTAAAACAATAATCAGAGGTTGATGACTTATTGCTTTTTGAATCTATTGCTAGTTTAGGCAAAATTTAGGAAGCTTGATTAAAAACATGTTTTGATGAAATTAGAATTGTGTGGGTGTTAGGGTTTTTGGAAGATGTAATGGTAAAATATGTTTTTGTTATTAGTATTGTTATAGAGTAATTGTGTATTCTTTATATGAGGAGAATAATGATTATTGTGTAAGAATAGGAAGGAACATTGCTATATGAACATGTTGATTGAATAAAAAGTTAACTTGTTGGTTGTGTGGATATGAATGAGGTGGAACCATGAAGAAATTAAAATGAAAGAAATTTGAAAAAAAAAAACCATATTTAAGGTTGGTCATAAGTATATTTTCTTGGCAAATTGATTAGTTAATGAAGATTATCATGGATTCTAATTAGTAAGGTGAAATTATTGTTGTGATTTAAATAATGCCAAATGACCTTGGATAATGTTGTTTATGTATGAAAATAAGTTGGAAGTTGAAAAGGATTTTCAAGGGATGAAAATCCTCATTGTCTAAAATTTTAGCTATAAAGGAGGGGCTATTATGATTATTGATTTTGAGTCTCAAAACAAAATAATTTGAAGTTGATTTCTTCATGAAAGTTGAGGGAGTTCACTAGTTTAATCATTATCATGGATTGTTTCAAGCCACATTGATCTTGCTATACATATTCTTCTCATAAAATTGCTAACTCACTATTTTGTCCATGGACAACATTGCCCCCTAAATGAGGTCACTCTTATCCATATCATCATTGTTTAACCTTTTAGACAGTCATGCTGCTTGTTTTCCTAGTGGGCCATGTGAACTTCTCATGCATCAATATCATCTTTGCTAAAGAATTTTGCAAACTCGATCGAGGATTTTTTTTTTAAAATTGTTTTTCTTGTATTGGAAATAGACCATTTAAACATGGTATTTTTTTCAAATCTAATTATTGAAAAATAAATCCTCGAGATTTAAATTTGAAAGTAATTTCATGAAGATCAAAATGCTTTGGTTAAGAACCCAAAACATATCATTCAATGATAGGATGCACTTTGATATATGGGCCAACTGTTAATTGGGTTTGAGAAGAAGCATGATCTGGATCAAATAAGTTTTCATGGTATCTTAGCAAGACAAGGTTTCAAAGGTAATTTTTTTTATTTAAAAAGGGAAAACATCTTGTTTGTGTTATATTAAGCTTTTCCTTTTATTGTTAAAGACCGGATGACTTAATGGCATGAAAATGATGTGTGGTGCACATTCAAGTTATAGTTTCTTTTTTTTTTTTTTTTTTTTTTCTATTTGTGAAGGATGATACCTTTCAACATACACAAGTTTTTTTTTTTTAATCAAAAAAGACTTTGAAAGCATGTAATGTAGGCTACGACCCATGATTATGAAAAAAATTGAATAATCATAAGGCTCACAGTTATGAAAAAATGGATCGCTTACGTTATCTTTCAGGCTTTTCTTCTGGATTTTAATATCATCATGATCTTAATTCTCCTAGTTTTTGTGCTTTGTCATTCATCATTTATCTTTCAATGAATGATTGGCAACCAAGACATGCCTTATGTGCTTTGTCTTAGCATAAAGGCAACAAAGGAAATTTAAAAAAATATATGTATTAGCATGCATTTTGGCTTTAATAACCAGTTTATTCAAGCCATGAGAACTAGGCCAATATTTCAAAAATTTCAAAAAAATTATTTTGTTTTCTTTTAATATCTGGGGTTACGACCTTATACGTAAGACGTATTCCGGATATTAAATTCTTGTGTTGAGGTCAGAATTACCCGATAAGATAAGAATATCTTTACCGAGGAGGACTTTTCTTAAACCATACAAACAACTAGGAAACACGAAAAGACTTTAGATTTTATCAGACAATAAAACAATGCAGCTTACCTTAGGTATGACGTATTTGGGGTGCTAATACCTTCCCTTTACACATCCAGTCCCCGTACCCGATCTCTGAGACCAGTTAGGGTTTCTAGTGATCAAAATACTAGGTGGCAACTCCCATTCCATTTTCCACCGATAAAAGACTAGATTTTCTTGTCCTCCCATATTTGCCAGATAGATAGATACATCCTAGTTTTAAATGTGAAACGATTTCGTCGCGACGCCGCACACGTGCGACAATGCACATAAAATAAAGGTATGTAATGTAATTTTTTTATTTATTTTACTAATGTAAATTATCTGGCTATAAAAAGGAAACCATATATAGTACTCTTGGCATGCTTGACCAATCTGCTTGATGATCTCGTAGAGGTCGATAAGAGGAATGGAATCGAATCTTTCGACCTCGGAAAAACTCGGACGGTCAGAGATAGGAATTTGTTTTACATATGATGAAGCAAGGTCAGCTAGAAGTAACTTTGTGGCCATCGACTAATTTGGGTGTATGGATGTGTTGATCCTTTTGCCTTTGTGATCCCACTGTAGAAGGAAATAAGTTGTGGGACTGGCACGGCGACGAATGACATAACGGTGACTAGTCATAGCACCACAGCTCCTTTTCCACTTGTTTATCCAAAAAAGACAAAAAAATAAAATGAAAGAAAAAAGAAAGATGATGACAATTTCTTAATGCGCCTCCTGTCAATACTGCTAGGAAGAGACAGCATTGTCGTCGGTGAGCCGTCATGACAGTCTCTACATTCAGGTGATGATATGAAGAGATTGTATTATTGGATAAACTGTCTTTATTAGTTTTGTAGTGTTTCATTTTTTTATTGTTGATTTGATTAGATTTGATATGGTTTATTAAAAAAATATATTTAAATAGAAAGAGTTTTATTTTATCCAATTAAAAATTTTCCCACATTATTAAATTTTTCAAATCAACTCTTCATGTAAAATCCTATATCTATAAATAAGAAGATTAAAACATATCATTTGAACAAACAGATAAAAAGTCCTTAAAAATCTAATCTTCTACAATGTTATACACACTCGTGTTATTTACGCAACCTACATGCAATATAATACAACTAGCTTTTTGACTCAAGTTTTGTCATGAATTTTTTTTTTCAATTTTTTTTTTGTATATGCAAGTTATTTCAATGCTTTATATATATATAAAAAAAATTCTAAGTGTAAATACAAAAGCTAATGCAAGTATCTAATTAAATAAATAATTTTTTTTATTAATAATAACTAAAAGCAAAGTTTGAAAAATTAAGAGATAAATGTAGATAAATATATTTGATCCCGCAACATGGGATATTTACTCGGTTGTGTTTACTAATTTGTTTTTATTAAAATTAATTTTTTATTGAATCAAATGATAATAAAAATAGACACATACATGAAATTAATTCAAAAAGAAAAAAGAAAAATATTATGCAAGGTTAAACAACTTAGAAATATTATCTAATATATTAAGGTAAAATTGTTATTTACACAACCTACATGCAAAATAATACAACTAGCATATTGGCCCATTCTCTATAGCAGGTTAATAATGATAAAAATTTCAAATATAAAAAAACAGGAAAACTAATAATTACAAAATAAGGTGATGAATCACCTACTTAGAATAGGTGCACGTGCTGCCACTCCATGCAATTGTCCAGTCCCCACAGCTTCCCCTGTACCACCAGGGATTTAGTTTTTTATCAACAATACAACCAATATCACATCTTCATTTAATTCTCATTCAACTAGTATTCTTAAACCAATTATAAGGAATTTTCTTAATTAGGATCTCATACTCTTACTCATTTTCATTTTCTTATTCATTCTTATAATTTTGTTATTAAATCATCACTCCACAATGATTCCAAGCAAAGATTAAAAATTACCTAGCTTAACCAACTCAAAACACTATCTAGTGTTTTTATCATAACTAAAGCTGTAAAACTCCGTTTTGGGCTTGAGTTGTCTCTATAAATGACTAAAACATAGATATACAACTTTCATAAATGGTTCTACATAAGTGCTTTTTTTTTTAATCACTGAAAGGGTTTACACAGCTAGATCAGATGAAGGCAACTCAAAATAATTGTTGTTAGTATATGACATGCTAAACTCCTTAAAAAAAAAGAGAAAATGAAGCATCGATTCTTCATTGAGATAAACGATGACTGCATGATGACATATAAATTCCACAACTAAGAGGCATTTTATCATTTCTCAAGGAATGGTCAACTGAGAAAAAGCTTCACGTAGCACATACAGAGAGAGCAATGTATGTGGCATGAGGTCCTTGTTATATAACCAAGAGGCAGTTAGACATATTAATCACACAGGAAAAATTCCAGTGAGCTAAAGAGTCAAGCAAAAACAAAGAGAGATGACGAAGAAAAATGGGAGCTATATTTTAAACCAGGTAAAGATGCATGCATATTATTTAATCCCAAAGCATTACATATTGTTTATGCAAAAAAATCCTTGATAGAATCCAAGAAGGCGCAAATGAATCCAAATCAATAAAGAAGTTATCCTTGAGCCATGATAGTAAGGAAAATTTTGACCATGCAATTAGAAAGTGCTAGAAAATCCTGTAGCTAGTTAAGTCATTTCTACACCTTGAGGCAGGTCACCTCTCTAAACAACCAAATTGTATTATTTTTACACTCGGTAGGTCACTCGTTATAATAAGATTATTTCCATTTTTTTTTCCAACTTGGATAGGTTACTTATAAGAATGAAACCTCTTAGGTAGGTCACTCATAAAAATGAAATCATCTTGGATAGGTCACCCATAAAAATAAGGTTATTTAGATAGGTCACCTGTAAGAATGAAAATAAGAGAACAAGTAAACATATCCATCAATTTCCTATTGGGCTATGGTTTGTCTAGGTTAAATCCAAAGGGATGGTGTATTGGGTTTGTGCTAAGTTTCCTTGTATCATAAAAAAAAGGATAAAAAAGTTAATATTAAATAACATCTATTTAAAAAAAAATTGTTTGAAGCAAATAGGATCGTAGAAATAAATTTGTCAAAATTCCATAATTTTAATTTATTCTATTTTTCGATAAGTCTCTTCTTTTAGGACCGATATTGAGGCTTTCTATATGCATATTTCTTTTTTTTTTCAAAGAATGATGTCAAATTCTTTTACTAATTGCTAAATCAATGTGTCTTTCATTTTGGGAATTGATGTAAAAATATTTTATAAATAGTTTGAGTATAAATAAAAGAGAATTAACAAATATTAAGATGATTAATGTCAATTGAAAAAGACAAATTTATAATAAAACACATATTATAAATAATCTTTCATAAAAAATGATGTTGTGAGAGGGACATTATTTTTTTCTTGAATATAATTAACCACCTATTTAAATCTATGAAATCAATACTTATCCTTAGGATTTGTAGTTTTTTCTAATTATTTGGTAGCGATTAATTTTTCACGATAAATATTTTTGCTCTTGCCACGATATCCATCAAGATACGATAGGTTGATTTGTAAAAGCTTAAATTGTGAAGTTTAATTTGAATAAATTTCTAGTTTTGTTAGATAAAACATTAAATATAGTGAAATTTATTTAATTCAAATGAATTTTTAATAACTCGGTCCATGTGGGTGATGTTCTTACAATGAAGGTTCAACGCAATGAAAACTGTTATAAAATCCAATGATACGGTAGGATCCATTAAAATCCTATTGTAAACAAAGTATTTAGGGCAACTAGTTTCATTTACCGAATAACCAAGACAAGTGGGCTTTTTCCTCTTGTCAACAAAGGATTCACCGGCCACTACATTGTCTCTTCCTAGCATTATTGGCTAGGGTGGTCATATCATGTCATTCGTAGCCATGCCAGTCCCACAGACTTTTTCCTTCTACAGATAGGGTCACAGAGGCAACAACACTGTTACGTGCTTCACTCAATGCATGCATGCAATGCATACATGGCAGAGATGCACTAAACGTCGGTGCAGACGAGGACAAAGATTAATTGCATTTCAGTTATTTTCATTAAATAATACAGAGAAATTGTTTCAGTTATGAAGTGGTTTCTATTCTCCAGCAGCTGTTTCATTCTGCAGCAATTAATTGTATTAAGTTGCTTTATTTCTGTTTTCATAATTCAATTTTTGATTTTTTGATTTTAATTATTTTATTTACTAAAAAAATGATGAAAAACAAGTAAAAATAAAATAAATGAAAAATTAATTAAAATTTGGGTTAAGGGCAACATGATTGGAAGTTTAAAGATTTAATTAAATTCTTGACTAGTTTAATTAATCAAATCAAGGGCTTAATTGGAGAATTGATAAGTTTTGAGACTTAATTGAACTTGAAATTAATTTAATTAATCAAATCAAGGGATTAATTGGAGAATTGATAAGATTTGAGACTTAATTAAGCTTGAAATTAATTTAATTAATCAAATCAAGGGTTTAATCGGAGAATTGCTAAGTTTTGAGACTTAATTGAACTTGGAATTAATTTATTCAGGGACTTAATTGAAAAAAGAATCAAAGTATAGGGCTGATTCTGGTCAAATTTGCAAGAAATTAAAACCCAAGGACTGGACTGCAAAAGTTCAAAATATCAAGGATCAAAACGCAAATGGCCATTAACATTAACACTGTTCATCTTCTTGACCCGAAAAAATAAGAAAACGAGTGCCTTTATTGCATTAAAATTCATGCGGTTGCATGGCATTCTCTGGTTATAAAAACCAGAGAAGGAGAACCGGCAGAAAGAGGAGAAGAAAGGGCAGAACCGAGAGATAAATAAAGAAGCCACGAATGGCAGAAAAGGGGAGGAGGAAGGAAACCAAAGAAAAAAGACATTACAGAGAAAAAAAAACAGAAAAAGGGGAGGAGAAAACACATAAAAAAAAACAAAGGGGGCGGCGAACCCTATACCAGCCGCCACCCCCCTTCAGGCTTTTTTTGGCTTTTCTTCTCCGGCCTCAATCTCTTCCCCCGTCAGACACTTTTCACTCCTTAATCTCAACCCCTAAGAGCTGCAACTCCTTGTCGAGAAAGAGCACATCACACGGGGAACATCATTGTGCACAGCCACCTCATCCTCACACACACAAAAAAAGCATAGTGTTTCACCTTCTTCTTCCACCATCATGTTTTCTCTGGTGTCGCCAGAAGAAACCCTCGTCTTCTCTTCCCCCCATAGACTACATAATTTACAATCATCCATCAACAACGACATTCCCAGCCAGGGCAGCCGAAAGGGAATGCTTCCTTACAATGCACAGCTGATCAAACCGTCAGCTCTTCCTCACGTCAACAACATCATCTCATCCAGTCTACGAACTGCTTCTTCCTCAGGCTGACAGTTCTGCCAGCAGTCTACCAGCGCAGCTTCTTTTGTTTCATTTGTTCTCCACAGCATCGTGACCCTCGCAAATTGATGGTCCTCTTTCAGCAATGCAAACGAACAGCTACATGTTTATCTCCTGTGTGTTAGCCGCTATTTTTAGCAGCCGCGGACCACAGCTACAGCAGCA
Organism: Populus simonii; assembly: GCA_007827005.2. Lineage (NCBI taxonomy): Eukaryota > Viridiplantae > Streptophyta > Magnoliopsida > Malpighiales > Salicaceae > Populus > Populus simonii. The sequence goes on along the minus strand of CM017464.2, from coordinate 49,980,418 downwards.
AGCTTCCTTCCTTCGGTCCAGCACTCCGAGTATGCCAGGTCTCCATCTTTAGCAACAACTGCACCAGAACCTGAGCTCTCCAGAGGAGAACCACAATAGATGACCAAAATAGAGGAGAAAGAAGGAAAACGGAAGAAAACCGAGAGAACCAGCAGACTAGCAGAGGGGGGGAAAACGGAAGAAAACCGAGAGAACCAGCGGATGAATAGAGGAAACCAGATAACAAAACAGGAGGAACAACACAGAGGGCCGAACGAAGAAGAAAAAACACAGACGCAGAGAGAAAAATACATGAGAGAACAGGCGACCCAAGAAAGTTGAAAGACGAGAAGAATCAGAGGAGGGAGGAGAAACCGAGGGATCCAAAGCAAGCCATTGTCTTCGACTTCGCCCCCTGCACATGTAAGTTCTTCATTTCCCTTTCCTTTGCAATTATAATTGCATGGGTACTGTACATAGGTCAATTTAATTCACTTCTTACCGGTTTGTGCATGCACGTGTGAAGCTTATTCCTAAAAAAAATAAAAAAAACTAAAAAATAAAAAAAATAGAAAAATATGTATGCAAATAAAAATAATGTAAATTTATTGGTTTATTCACTGATGCCAGAGTCAGGAATAAAAATACTGGTTTAAATTTATATTATTTTTATTCGTTGTATTTTATTTTATTTACCTAGAAAAATAAAAAAATATGTGCATGCGTAAAAATAAATTTATTTTTATTTATTTATTCACTGGTGCTAGAGTAGGGAATAAAAAATATTGATCTAATTTTTTTTCCGTAGCTACGAATTTTTACCAACGCCAGAGTTGGGATTATTCGAGCTCGAATATTCACTGGCTCCAGAGTCAGGAATATTATAAACAAATCATCATAGCATAAGCGAATAAATGTTTAGCAATTTAAGACAAAACCAGCAATGCAGCCTGCCTCAGGCAGAACGTTTAAGGGGTGATAATATCTTCCTTTTTACGTAACCAATCCTGAGCCATAGAATCTCTGTTGACCAGTTAGGGTTCCTAGTGACCATAATACTAGGTGGCGACTCCTCAAATAAGACATTTTCCCCTAAAAGAACAAGATGCCAGAAATCTGTTCTTTTTCCACAATTTAAGAGAATTATTTTTAGGTCCGCCGCGATGTCGGGTGCGACATCTGTTATTTGTAATGGCTATTTATATAGCCGGTTGAATTCAATTAAGGGATGATATTGTCCGGAACTCTACTCCTTGCCTTTCTCCTCTCTCTATTTTCATAAAATTCTGAATTAAACTCAACATTTGGTATCAGAGTAGTTTCAGTCCATGGACACCCGTAGGAAAACTAATGTTAAATTCCACAACGAAGTCAATGAGACTTTGGTTAGGCACGAGGCCAGCTTTGATCAACTCAATGTAGCCTTACAAACTATTCTCACTAAATTACAGGCCATTCGTACCACCTAACGTACGCAAGCCGTTCCTCCTGACATCAACCCATTTGCACATAAATCTTCTTCCCATCGAGTAACCAGCCCCCCTTCTGTTGCTAGTTTTGATCACCCACATCCACCACAACTCAAGCAGCATTTTCCAAAGTTCAATGGAGAAGACCTAATTGGTTGGCTTTATAGAGCTGAACAATACTTTGAGTTTCAGAACATTAGAGCTGCACAACATGTACAGTTAGCTGCATTCCACCTGGAAGGCATTGCGTTACAATGGTTTCGTTGGCTAACAAAGTTCCATGGGCCACTCACTTGGGATGAACTTACACAGGCCATCTCACTAAGATTCGGTCCAACCGAATATGAAGATCTCTCTGAAGCTTTGACCCGATTGAAACAAACATCAATTGTTGCTGTGTACCAGGAAGCTTTTGAAAGGCTCTCCCATAGAGTTGATGGCCTCCTTGAAACATTCCTAATTGGTTGTTTTATTGCAGGATTACGAGATGAAATTCGATTAGATGTCAAGATTAAACAACCCAAAACCTTGGCACACACAATTGGAGTGGCACGACTGGTGGAAGAGCGCAACCAACTGCAGCGCAAGCCTTTTTTGAATAATCGTTTACTGCCAGTAACGACATTTCAGAGAGGGCATTCCAATCCTTCTCTTGGGATTCTAGGCTCATATCCTAATCAACGAGCAAATATTGAATCCTCACCTTCAACTACTCCGTTCCGAAGAATTACAAATCAGGAAGCTAGGGAACAACGAGGGAAGGGACTTTGCTATTACTATGATGAGAAATACTCTATAGGCCATCGTTGTAAACGACCACAATTGTTCATGATAGAGGACTCTCCCTGCGATGAGAACTCTAAGGAAGACCAGCTGGAGGCAGAGCTTATAGAGGTGACACCTGAGATTTCCTTCCATGCTATTGCTGGTGCTAAGCATCCCCAAACAATTCGGGTCTTGGGAAAACTACAGAACAAAAGTTTGATAATGTTGATAGATGGGGGAAACACTGATAATTTCATTGACCAAGCCATTGCAACTTGGTTTGGCCTGCCAATCGTCAAAGATAGGAAACTTCAGGTGGTGGTTGCTAATCGGGAACGTGTAGAATGCGCAGGCCGTTGCCAAGGAATCATGTTATCCATCCAGGGAATTACCGTAACGACTGATTATTATGTTCTGCCTGTGGCAACCTGTCAGGTAGTTCTGGGGGTGCAATGGTTGGAGACCCTGGGACCAGTGGAAACAGACTACAAACAGCTCATTATGACCTTCAGAATCGATGGAGTTAGGCATACTTTACAGGGTCTTGGACGGGAGGCTGAAGCATCTAGCATTGAGGTTTTGCACAATAAGGAGTGTTCGGGTCTGCAGAGGATGGGGTTCTTCTTTCAAATTTAACCACTTACAAACACGCTTTCAACAAATACATACCCTCCAGCGATCCAATGTCTCTTGGAGGAGTTTGCAGAGGTCTTCGACCCTAACCCCAGTCTCCCTCCTTAACACTAACATGACCATAAGATTCCACTCCAGCCTAGCACAGGTCCAGTAAGCGTGCACCCTTACATATATCCATACTATCAGAAGGCAGAGATTGAACGCATGGTGAAGGAGCTGTTAGAATCGGGACTCATACGACCAAGCAATAACCCTTTTTCATCACCAGTTTTATTGGTGAAAAAAACCGATGGCACTTGGCGATTTTGCATTGACTACCGGGCTCTCAACAAGATCACCATAAAAGATAAGTATCCTATACCAGTGATTGATCAGTTATTAAACGAGCTCCATGGAGCTAAGTTCTTTTCGAAATTGGATTCACGGTTGGGCTATCACTAAATTCGTGTGAAGGAGGATGACATTCCGAAGACAGCATTTCGAACCCACGAGGGACACTATGAGTTCATTGTCATGCCTTTTGGGCTAACTAATGCCCCAACAACCTTCCAAAGCCTCATGAACAACCTTTTTCGACCCTACCTTCGGCAATTTATTTTGGTATTCTTCGATGAAATCCTAGTTTATTCCAAGTCATGGGAAGATCACCTAACTCACTTGCAACTTGTCCTTAAAATTTTAGCTGCTAACCAGTTGTTTGCCAAAGAGTCCAAATGTCATTTTGGAGTTCAACAGGTTAAGTATTTGGGGCATTCTATCAACAAAGATGGCGTATCTGTGGACCCCGATAAAATACAAGTAGTGGTGGCTTGACCCACACCTACTACAGCCAGGAAGTTCGAGGATTCCTAGGCTTAACCGGATATTACAGGAAATTCATTCATCACTTTGGTAGTATACCAAACTCTTGACTAAAGAAAAGTTTCATTGGACTGACGCAACGAAGGCAACATTCAATCAACTCAAGCAGGCCCTCATGACTCCACCCATTTTATGCCTTTCGGATTTTTCTCAGCCCTTTGTAGTTGAATGTGATGCTAATGGGTTGGGAATAGGTGCTGTCCTTACTCAAAACAGCCACCCCGTGGCTTATTTTAGTGCAGCCCTTAAAGGAACATCCCTTAAAGGAACATCCCTCACTCTTTTTACATATGAAAAGGAGATGTTAGCCATTGTCAAAGCAATCTGGAAGTGGTGAAATTACCTACTTGGGAAACCATTTATTGTGCGTACTAAAAGCCTCAAGTACTTGCTGGAGCAGCGCATTGCCACTCCTGCCTAGACACGGTGGCTTCCCAAGCTTCTAAGATACAATTACACTATTGAGTATAAGAAGGGGGTTGAGAATCAGGCTGCATACTCCTTATCACGTATAGGAGAGGTGCACTTCCTCTCTATTTCAGTTCCCCACGCATATTGGTGGCCCCAACTACAAACGGAGGTGAAACAAGATCCCTTTTATGCTTCGTATACCAGCAAGAATACCTCCTAACCGATGACCCTATGTGATGGGGTTTGGTTCCACAATGATAGAGTTTTTCTAAGTCCTACTTCCTCACTGATTCCTTTGATTCTAGCTGACAATCACTCATCTCTTGTGGGGGGACATTTCGGGTTCCATAAGACCCTTTCTCAGATCAGCCACAACTTCTTTTGGCCAAAGCTACGACAGACAGTGAAGGAATACCTGCAAATGTGTGCAGTCTGCCAACAATGCAAATCAGATTGCATGAAACCTGCGGGGTTGCTTCAGCCCCTACCTATTCCCACGCAAATCTAGACAGATATTTCAATGGATTTCATTGAAGGCCTTCCCATTTCAAACGGTCATTCTGTCATTATGGTAGTGGTAGATCGCCTCTCCAAGTATGCTCACTTTATTCCCCTGAAGCATCCTTTTACAGCTGCTTCGGTTGCTAAGACATTTGTGGCAAATGTGGTTCGTTTACATGGTATTCCCACCTCCATTGTGAGTGACAGAGATAAGGTCTTCATTAGCTCCTTCTGGCAGACCCTCTTTCAGCTATAAGGGACACAATTATGTATGAGTTCCAGCTATCATCCCCTGACTGATGGACAGACAGAGGTTGTCAATCGCGTCTTGGAGCAATACCTTCGCTGCTTTGTTGGCCTACAACCAAAGACATGGATGGACTGGATACCTTGGGCAGAGTTTAGCTACAATACGTCGACCCATTCGTCAACCAAAATCACTCCCTTTGAGGCTGTCTATGGAATTCCACTACCACACCCGCTCACCTATGTTCCAGGGACTGCCAAGGCTCAAGCTGTCGAGGAATACCTCCAAGACCGGGACTCCCTCTTACGTGATCTTCGTAGAAATCTTCGTCTTGCTCAAGAGAGAATGACGAGCCATGCTAATCAGCGCAGGAGAGAGGTTTCATTTGAGGTCGGTGATTATATATACTTGAAGTTACAACCTTATCGTCAGACTACAGTTGCATTCCGACGTTCCTTAAAGCTCTCCCCTCGGTTCTATGGACCATTCCAGATACTGAGCAAAGTCGGTCTTGTGGCATACCAGTTGGACCTCCCCAAAGACTGCCAAATTCATAATGTTTTCCATGTCAGTTTGTTACGGAAACATTTGGGATCAATCACGCCTCTATCATCCCAACTTCCTCCTCTCGCAGACGATTCTTCCATTCTTCCCCAACCTGCTTCCATATTGGTCAGACGTGAAATTCAGAAGGGAAAATATCGTCCCAAGGCAGAAGTGTTGGTGAAATGGGTGGGAGCATCAGATGATGATGCTGATGATGCCACTTGGAAAAATGAGTGGCGGTTTTTTAAGTCCTACCCCCCATTTTCATCCTTGAGGACAAGGACAGTTTGAGTGGGCAGGATTGTTATGTGCTTCACTCAATGCATGCATGCAACACATGCATGGTAGAGATGCAGTGAATGTGGGTGCAGACAAGGGCACAGATTAATTGCATGTTAGTTACTTTCATTCAATAATACAGAGGAATTGTTTCAGTTATGAAGCGGTTTCTATTCTCCAGCGGTAGTTTCATTCTGCAGCAATTAATTGTATTAAGTTGCTTTATTTATGTTATTTGTAATGCCTCCGTTGCGTCAGTCCAATGGAACTTTTCTTTAGTCAAGAGTTTGGTCATAGGAGCTGCCATGCTGCCAAAATGACGAATGAATTCCCTGTAATATCCGGCTAAGCATAGGAATCCTTGTACTTCCCTGGCGGTAGTGGGTGTGGGCCAGGCCATCTCTGTTTGTATTTTATTGGGGTCCACATATACGCCATCTTATCAACAAAGCATTCACCGGCCACTACATTGTCTCTTCCTAGCATTATTGGCTAGGGTGGTCATATCATGTCATTCGTAGCCATGCCAGTCCCACAGCCTCTTTCCTTCTACAGATAGGGTCACAGAGGCAACAGCACATCCATACATCCTCATCAATTCAGCATTTGAGTGCTCAACTAAATACCGAATTGAGTAATGGCCACGAAGTTACTTCTAACTGACGTTGCTGCTTCATGTGTAAAACAAATTCCTTCCAATTACATCCGTCCCATCTCTGACCGTCCGAATTTTTCCGAGGTGGAAAGATCCGGTTCCATTCCTCTTGTCGACCTCGAAGGGTTGCACAGTCATCGCCGCTCCCAGATCATCATGCAGATTGGTCAAGCTTGCCAAGACTATGGTTTCTTTTTGGTAGCCAGATAATTTACATTTATGTGCATTTATGAACCGAATGGCCTTGATGTTGCTGAGATAAATGCTAGGAAATGTTGCCCTAACAGCACATATGTGTCATGTTTTCAGGTGAGGAACCATGGCGTTCCGGAGAAGATGATGAATAATGCACTACTCATGGCAAAGGAGTTCTTCAAGTTACCAGAGAATGAAAGGATGAAATATTATTCTGATGATCATAGGAGGAGCATCAGATTGTCAACTACTTTTAACGTTAAAACTAAAAAAGTTTATATCTGGCGAGATTTCTTGAGATTTCATTCCAATCCTTTAGAAGATTATTTACACGAATGGCCTCCAAATCCTCCATCCTTCAGGTAAATAACAATCTCATGACTTTGTTACTGTTTTCTGATTTCATTAACAAAAACCCAAAAGAGTTCAGCATGTATTCTCTAGGAATGCGGTGCAAACATCGTTTCTAAAAATTTTAAATAATATTCCCTTGGTATATACCGAGGGAATTACAGTGGGAAAAATAATAATTAAAACAAAGCAAAAAAAACGATGAAATGTAATTTATACCAACGGAATAAAGTCCGTCAGTAAAATCTGTAGGTATTTTCCAGAGAGCTCTGGAATTGTTCACTTCTCAATTGCACTGTTAATTTGCACTACTAATTATTGTTTTTTACAGACGGAATCACTGACGGATTGAAAAGTCATCGATGATCTTTGGCGGTTTCTGAAATTTTTTGATTAAATTGAAAATTTAAATTAAATATTACAGACGGAATCACCGATGGAATAATTAAAAATATTAATATTTAATTATCCGTCGGTAAAACGCCCAAATAAAAAGTCTAGAATCCTTAATTTCACAACAAACAGGGCTCCTTTGTGCTTCTTCTTCTTCCCCATATGTAAAAAACATCAATATCCATTTCTTTCTCTTCTCTTCTCTCCTCAACTCCTTCTCCTTTCCTCCATGCTTAGGTGTATCTTCTTCTCTTTTCTTCTTTTTTCTTAGTTTTCTTTAATTAATATACTTTATGAATTTTTTTTTTCTCTTCTTAGCTTCATTTGCAACTACATTAAGGTAAGATTTTTGTTTTTTTCTTCTGAGTTTTTTTCACTATATTTTTTTTATTTTTAATTGTTTTCTTAATAAATGTTGTTTCTGAGATCAATTTTTAGCAATCGCAACTTTATATTTTTCATATAAATTTTTTTAGTTGAATTTATTTTTTCATGTTATTTATTTGTTGTGAATTTGTTTGAGTTGATTTTCTTCTTTTTTCTTTCAAGCATTGAGTATTATAGAGTGTTGATTTATATTAATTTAATTATTTTATATTTTTTTAAAATAGATTTTAAAAAATATTTTTTAAAAATTACGAACAGAATTACATACGATATTTTTTCGAGGGAAATACTGACAAACTGAAGTGGGCAATTTTTTTGAGTGCCTTTTCTGTCAGTAAAACCATCAGTAATAATATTTTTTTACTACCAACAGATTTATCGAAGGACAAAAAATTACTGATGAATGATTCACCGACGGAGAATTTTCGTTAGTGATTTTGTTAGTAAATTAATTACCAACAGAATGATAGTACAAATACCGATGAAATTTATTGTGGTCGTGTTTTTTTTATATATATTTTTAGATTGTTTTGATGTGCTGATGTGAAAATTGATTTTTAAAAAATAAAAAACTTTATTTTAATACATTTCTAAATGAAAAACACTTTAAACAGCCACCACTATGATAGGCCCTAAATATTCATCATAGTCTCGGAAAAAGTAATATATGAAATTTGTACGCGTACGTAATAATGATTGAACAAATTTATAAACTGGCATGTTAACAAAAATCTAAAAGCTAACGGTATTAATTATATTTTTGTCACTCTTAACAAAAAAAATCAATAGTCTTGTTGCCGTTCGGGGTAATATGGTTTTTTTTACATTATCCAATGGTTATTATTGGATTTATATGAGGCATATCATTCTTTTACCATTTTTAAAATACAATGAAACGACTTGACTAACCTTAAAAGCTAAATATTTTAAATTTAGCATTCATGGGCTTTTTTGGCATTTCACTTTTTTTAACACAATAAAATCACTAAAACATCCTTAAAAGCATAATTTCTTCCACTAGTTTCTAAGGGTTTTTCTTTTGGCTTTTTGAGTTACAATTAATTTGATTAAGGGAAAATTATATAATAAATAAATATAAATACTATTAAAAAAATAACTTACACATTGATAGCATCCTCTCTTTTTGAGCGGCACCACAATTGGGCCCTGGTCGACCCGATAGCTGAACCATTCTGGGTTTGTTAAAATACCAGCCGGTGTAAGAACCCGATCGACGCAGCGAGTCGTCCCATGATCCGAGCGAACCTGGACGAGACCTAGTTTTTTTTTAATGTGGTTTTTCTTCTATACCCCTTTTTTTTCATATTTTTTTAGTTGGTTATTAATTAACACTTTATAAAGTTTACTATATAAATATTAGAAAAATATTTTATTTTTTCAATGTGGGATTTGAAACCTTTTAATATATATACTCTATCTTCCCAAGAAAAAAATTATTTTTTCAATACATATATACTCTTTGTTCACAAGAAAAAAGTTATGTTTTTTCAATGTGGAATAAAAAACTTTTTGGTTTAAATACTTCAACTTAAAAGGATAACATAATATCTTTTCAATATGGGATAAAAAACTTTTTAAAATGTTCTTTTAAACTTCATTATTTACATATGTATAGATTATATTCACATGGATTTTTTTTTAAAATTTTTTTATATGAAATATTAAAATTTTAAATATATATTTTTTAATTTTTTCAAATTAATCCGAATTGATTTATGAAACCCGTGATCCAGCTCCTGACATGAACCCAAGACTGGATTTGATAACTATATCTTGATAACTACTTAATCTTCAATCCTTGGTGACGCGTGTGGTAAGCTGACGCCACGTATCTATTATTCTCTTAAACACCATTGTTTGAAAATTTTCTTTTGAGTGTTATCAGGAAGGACGTGGGTGAATATTGCACAGTTGTTAGAACGCTGGTTTTGAGACTGCTAGAGGCTATCTCAGAGAGCCTAGGGCTGGAAAAAGATTATATAAATAAGGCACTGGGCAAGCATGGCCAACATGTTTCTATGAACTACTATCCACCATGTCCACAACCAGAGCTTACTTTTGGAGTGCCAGGCCATACTGATCCTACCATGATCACTGTTCTTCTACCAAATGAAGTGCCTGGATTGCAAGTTTTTAAAAATGGCAAATGGATGGCAGTCAATTCTGTTCCCAACACCTTTGTGATCAATATCGGTGACCAAATGCAGGTGGATTAACTGTGTTTTTTTTTTTTTTTTTTTGTCAAAAGAGCTTATATCCATTAATTTCGTTTTCCATTTTAGTGTACCGAACTTTTTTTTTTCCTCATTCCTTTTTGCATCAGGTACTTAGCAATGATCGATATAAGAGTGTGCTACATCGAGCTGTAGTGAACTGTGACAAGGAACGAATATCCATCGCTATATTTTACTACCCATCACTTGATGCTACAATGGGACCTGCTAAGGAGTTGATTGACGATGATAATCCAGCAGCCTACAGAAATTACTCATTTAGTGAATATTACGAGAAATTCTGGAACAGAGGACTTGCCACTGAATGCTGCTTATTAGACCTCTTCAAATCTTCTGTTGTTTAGTATTTTGTGAATGATGCTAAATCTTGAAGTGCTTCAGGCATATGCATTTTTCATGTGTTTCTGTAATAAAACTTCATGATCTGAAAAAAAAATTTCTACAATAAAGGATAAATCTCATGACTTATTGTTGATATTATTTTTGTTACATTAATAATTATATAAAAATAGAATTACTGTTTTTGTTAGGGACAACGCAAACTAAAAAAAAAAATCTCCGCTAACGCAGAAATCAATTATTTTTGTTACATTAATAATTATGTAATTCAATGATTGTTAATTGAGAAAATCTCATATTAATTCTCCTATTTTATATGAATTTTCTATGGAGACCAGTTCTATATTAAAATCACCATTTATTCATGATAATAAATGGTAAATGCTTCATATTACGAATTCCTTGTCTTGTCTCGAATATAACAAGAAAATCATTTCAACAGTTCTCAACTTTCATGCCATATTCGTAACACCTAGCAGTGCTCATAAGTTGGCTTGAGAAATGCATGTGCTTGGTAATTGGAAATGGACGGCGGGCCATGAGGATCCATTTGGTTTCTCATCTTTTGCTGCCGAGCTAGAGTTAGATATCTTTCTATTAATATTTTCTAGTGTTGGAGGAGATTTTTTTCTGCAGTAGATCTAGAAACAACCTTATCATTGCCACCACTATTTCTTGATGGCGACCCATTACTAGCACCCAATTGCTTTTCTAGATTCCTGGTTATGGCCACAAAACAAAAAAGAAAAATAGAAGAAAGAGATATAAACTTGCTGATGAGAAATGCTTTGGTTTGGTTCTGAGACACAAACAAACAAAAATAAGTTTTTTTTCTAGACTAGAAGTGAATATGGATCAACCGTAGAAAACGGGAAAGTATAGAATTTAATACCCACCTAAAATAAAAAAAATAAAAGAAAAGCATATAACCTTATTACTCACTAATAGAAACACTATCACTACATAACTGTGTCCTAAGAACGAAAAAAAAGGGAAGATTATAAAACACATTTCACAAATATCACCAATACCATGTTAAGATTAAAGTTGTGCCATGAACGACTTTTTCTTCTTCCTAAATTGCAGTTCTAACTATGAACTATGGTATTTTGTCAAACTCTCTACACTCTACATCATATATTCTTATTGATATATATATTGATTCTTGAACTATATGATAGATGACATCTAAAAAAACTAGCAGTGACAATAAACTTGATTGGGATGACAATATGGTATAAATGTTGATAAGAATTCAAGAAGAGTTCAGTGCAAGTATTGTCAGAAAAGTTTTAGTGGAGACATTTATTGTTTCAAGCATCATTTGGCTTGCACTCGAAAGAATGCTAGTACTAGTAGTAGCAGTAATAATTTTTTAGATGGTAATGATTTTGATGAATGTTTTAGGAATAACGAAGAAGATAAAGGCAATGAGGCTATATTTAGTTACATGACACACCAACAGATTGTTTGTTTTAGATTTGTTAATTTTTAGTTATTGAAATTCTATAGACATAATTGTATTATATTGTATTTTTAAGTTATTTAAACCATGTATGATTTTTTATTTGAATTATGTATTTTAAGATGTTTGGACATTTGTATTGTTTATTTCACTTTCATTTTAATTGTGTTATATTTTATTTACTACTTCAATAAAATTGTCAATGTATAATTGGTTAAAATATTTTACTTGCGATTTTATGATTTTACGATTCAAATTTACAATCCAAGTTTATATTGTATATTCCACATCGTGTCAGAAAAATGTTTTTGACAACCTTACTGATATGAAAACAGAGATTTATGGATAGTTCCATGTCCATTGTATGATTTTTCATGTCTTGGGCTTTAAGCCCGCTTCCAAATAGTAATGGATCTATTGTGATAGAAAAAGAAGACAATAGCCCGTGAAAGTTTTGAGTCGAACGAAGGAAAATATAGTTCAAAACTGAAGGAGTAAATTTTTCATAACTTCTTTGATTCTAATGTGGACATAATATGTTTAACTAGATAATCTCAGCAAATGATCAAACAAAGTTTATTTATTTGTTATTTTTAAAATTTGAATCTTAAAATTAGCACCAAATAAAATTTATTCTATCAAATACACAACATTAGGTAAAAAGGGTATTTTTAAAATTATTTAAAGAAAGAACTTAATGTCACTCACTTAATATAAGATGATTACAAAATATCTCAATAAATAATATTTTTAAAATCAATAAATAATTGATGGATTGATATATTTTTTACACATCTCATTAGCTTAAAAGGCCTCTGAATAGAAGAATCAAAGGTAAGGTGATGACCTAATATGCATAAACTTGATAAAATATCAAGCACCTGTGGGTGTAGTAAAATGTCAAATCCAATCCCTTTGAGCTCGATTACACGCCAAGCTCAAGTACCTGTGGGTTTGGTAAAATACCAAGCCCAATCCATTGGGTTTAGATATATGCTGAGCCCAAATGCTTGTAAGTTTGACATGGTGTCAAACCCAACTTCCTTGGGCTTGGTTATGTGCCGAGCCCAACCACATGTGGATCTTACAAGATGCCAAATCCAATTCTCTCGGGCTCGACTGTACACTAAGCTCAAGTGCACGTGGGTCTAACAAGATGCTAAGTTAATTATTTTCCTACACACCTGAGTGTATAAAAGTTTTCTAAGAGCCGATTGTATTTCAATCGACATTAATTTTATGATTGGGTTATTCCCATTAATATTAAATGCTGTTTACAAAATAAGGTATAAAAGTCTTTTATACCTCTATTATTTGTCTATTAGCGCTAAGAAGATATTTCTATTAACATTAATGTTAATATAAGAGGCTTTTTTCTTATTAAGATATTCAAGAAGAAAAGAATTTCAACCTCTTGAACAAAAACAAGGTTCAAAGTATAAGGGTTATAAATACCCTCTCAATTGTCTAGATAAATGATTCATGATCTTTACTCTCTTATTATACATTTTCAAATAATTTATTACACAAAAACTAAAAGCAAGCATTCTTGTTTTTAACATTTAATGCTTTTCTCTTTATTTATTACAATTCCTTGACTTACTCTTTAGAAAGTTCTTAAACCTCATAAAAGAAAATTGTTTTGTAGGAACCAAGACTTCTATAATCAATCCTCTGCTTTTCCTGTTTCTAGAAATGAAATACTAACGTGAACTAAATGAAATACTAACGTGAACTTTTAATTATTTATTTTTTAAATATTCAAACCCTATTCGGAGCATATTAGAATGATCTAGAATAAAAACTATTACTTTTTTTTTATATATAAAATATTCAAATTTAAAAAGATGAAAGTGGCATTAAATTTTCTTAAATCTATAAGTTTCGTCAGATCTGCAATCGAATTTATTTGATGTTTATATTCTTTTATAAAAAAATGACTTGCACAATGTTATTTCTGCAATGATTATTAAATAATATTTCTTCAAATTAAGTATTCCTTGAGCTTATTCGGCACCGAGAATCCTCCGAGGCAGCACCTAATTACAATAAAAAGACAATTAGCTAATCAACAACATTACCACAAGTATGGTCAAGATCCCACTATGCTAAGCATACAATTAATTCCATTTTCTGTGCTCATTGCAGTTGGACCGAAACATTGGATTACACTTCCCAAATTCTTAAAAGATTCCAATCTTTTATCATTTCTTGTATTAGTTTCTAGCTATAAATAGGGTCAAAGAACAAAATAATAGCACATAGTTCGTTCATCAAACCCACAGTCATAGAATAAAAACATCCCCACAAATTATTTAGCTTCAACAATGATGTACTCTAATGAGGTGCTATCATCCCTTCTAATCTCTAACGTGAAAGATGTTCCATCCAACAACATTAATCCTATCTTTGATCTACCAAAACTCTCAGAGCTTGATGCATCAGATGACTCCATTCCTCTCATTGATCTTGATGGCCTCAACGGTCCAAACCGGTCTCTCATTATCAATCAGATTGGCCAAGCATGCGAAGAATATGGTTTCTTCATGGTAGTATTTAGTAATCTTATATATATATTTCATTGTTTTAATTAATTAATTATTAGTAAAATAAATGTTATCATTCGATTTCTTGGCTGTAAATGACGAGTCTCGGATTTGACGATTTATCTCTCTCTCTCTCTCTCTCTCTCTCTCTCTCTCTCTCTCTCTCTCTATATATATATATATATATATATATATATATATATATATATATATATGTTCTAAAAGTATTTTTTTCATATTGCCAGGTGAAGAATCATGGAATTCCAGAGGCAACGATTAACAACATACAAAGTACAGCAATGAAATTCTTCAAGCTGCCAAATGATGAAAGGTTGAAATTTCAATCAATTGACCCTACCAAGACCATCAGACTGACTACTGGTTTTAATAACAAGAATCAGAAAGTCTTTGTCTGGAGAGAATCCTTGAAATTTCATAGTTATCCTATCGAAGATTATGAGCATGAATGGCCTTCAAATCCTCCATCATTCAAGTAAATTTATATCATGGGACATACATATTCACACACACACACACACACACACATTTGCATTACTTTTATTTTTAGACCATATTGTAGTTATTTTGTTATTTGACGAGTTATTATTGGCAGGGAGGATGTGGTTAATTATGGCACAAGTGTTAGAGGGCTAGAATTCGCATTGCTTGAAGCCATATCGGAGAGCCTAGGCCTGGAAAGAGATTATATAGACAAGACATTGAGCATGCATGGCCAAGGAATAGCCTTGAACTACTATCCACCTTGTCCACAGCCAGAGCTTACTTTCGGATTGCCTGGCCATACTGACCCTAGCATAATCACTATTCTTTTGATTGATGATGTTCCTGGACTCCAAGTCCTCAAAAATGGCAAGTGGGTTAATATTCGTCCTATTCCCAACACTTTCGTCGTCAATGTTGGTGATCAAATTCAGGTGAACTCCTTTTCTTTTCTTAACATGCCATTTGAATTATTACTTATGCCAAAAGGATTAAAAAAAATATTGATAATGTTGAATATGCAACAGTGGAAGACATTAAAGAATATGTCATTAGAGCTGATTTTTTATAATGATTTAGGTACTTAGCAATGATCGATACAAAAGTGTGCTTCATCGTGTTGTTGTGAACTGCGATAAAGAGAGAATATCTATTCCTTCGTTTTACTATTCATCACCAGATACAGTAATACGGCCAGCAAAAGACTTGATCGACAATGACCATCCAGCCATCTATAGAAAGTCTACATGTAGAGCATTCAATGATAGAATGTGGAATGGAGGGCTTGCAGCAGCTAAAGCAGCGAAATCCCAACCAGACGTGTCCAATACTGCTGCTTAATTAATTAGTGTTCGAAAAATGCATGGGATATGCCACTTATTTTGAAGAAAATATTAATTAGCTCGTTGTCTTAATAAAAACTATAAATTGTAAGTGTCGATTAAGAGTGTTGTCAGTTTGGTTTGCAAGTGCTACTGTTGAAAAAATTTCATGTAATGTATGGTATTTCAAATAATTTCAATAATTAATTTTGTTTGCTCTAATAAAGATCAATGTTGCTATTTTTTTTTAAAAAAAAAATTGAGTCATATCATGTCAACTTTTTTGTGCCGGAAGACTGTGTTTTATGGTGCAGATCTGTTCATCTCTCTATAATTTGATTCATATTTTGAAGTTGAATGAATGTCAAAAAATTCGTACATAATTAGAATAACACTAGGTTCTTTCCCATTTGGCTAAAATTGTTTTAAACATAAAAAAAATATTTAATTCGCGTATAACTCTTTCCTATTGTCATCAAACCTATGATCTCATTATAGCCGATTGAACTATAATATAAATATATTATCAACCATTTAAGTGGTGGTCCAGTGATAAGAGTTTGGGACTAAGAGGTTTGCTCCTTCTGTGGTTTTAGATTCGAGCCCTGTAGTTGCTCATATGATGGCCACTGGAAGCTTATATGGTCGTTAACTTCAAGGCCCGTGAGATTAGTCGAGGTGCGCGAAAGCTATCCCGGACACCCATGTTAAATAAATAAAAAAAATTATCAAATGATAAGACAAATATGTTAAAAGGGTAAAGTAATACTATTTACACCAGTAGTGAAACACACCCTATAACATTTAGTTGTTTTGTTAATATATATATCCATGCAGTTCTTGAATCTATACATATTTTTCAATTTTTTCATAATTCTTTTCTTTGCTTAATTTCATTTCCAATTATTGCGGTATGTTGAGTTGTTTTAGGATGAGAGTTGATCTAGTTACCGATAATTTGATAGGTTAATCTATAACTTAATTTGACCTGACTAAATTTGAGTGATTACCTACTTAGTCAATTCTAAGATTTTATTCCAACTAACCCGTAACCCCAATATAATCTGATAATTATGTTATGCTTGACGTAATTTTGAAAGGGCTGGTTCTTAAGCCCTACTTGTCAACTTTTTTGACCGAAAGATTAAACTCAGATTCAAACAACTGAAACAAGTTATAAAGCCCATAAGAAGCCGAAGAACTCAGCCCATTACTTTTCTTTCCTTGAGAATTAAGTCATAAATTAACATATAGTGCTCCTGCTCGCTATTCTTCTATGGGCCGGGCTAACCTAAATTATGTCTCCTTGCAAGGTCTAATAGTTAAGAAAAAACTTCTACCAGTATTCAAATTTCCATAATTGCAGTTCCTCAACCATACTAATGTGCTTGAAGAAGGCTATCCCATTATATAGTCAAGGCTCATTGGACCTTTCAATAACCTAAAAAAGAATATAACGGATATGTTCATCAAAATTATAGATCACAATCCAGGTTTTCGAAGGCTTCTTTACAAGGAAATTAAAGCCATGAGCAAATCATTTCCTCTCTAAAATACATCACTAGCATTGATCTCGGAAGAGGTTGTTGAAAGTGAAATTAATTAAAATATCTTGCAATTATTGGTTGATCATATATATGCTTATTTTTCATGAACAAGCAAAGAAATTCTATCTCAAAAAAGGATGAAAGAAGAAGAAAACAACAACAGCGTTCTACTTCACACGAGCCACCCTGTTGAATCTCAAGGACACGCCGCATGCTAAGAGGATTTTTCTAAATAAAAGCTTTCAATGGTTGTGACCGATTTTTTGTACTAATTTTTTGAACAATTTCAGTACGAGGTTTGGATGGAGTGATCATCAATCTTTCACTACAACTTTTCTCTTACGTTGTTTGTGCTTTTTCTTGTGTTTGGTCGACGTCACACCATGATAACTTCAAAAAATGTAATTGCCCCTTTGTTGTTGTTTTCCAATTTAATGTGGAAATTAGGATCTTTGATTCCCGACATTCTCTTTCTGGTCATCATTTGACTAGCCATTTATCGATTAGTTTGACTAAGATTTTAGTCATATTTTATATTTTTTACATCAAAGAAAAATGTGCTAAATCATTCCGTCGTCTCAGAAGTTTTTGTTTTTGGTTTGATTAAAAAAATAGATGTACCCGTAGGAGTTGTCATCTCAGAAGTTGTGAATGCAGCCCTACCTTCTCTTTAAACGGTAATTAATATATTTGAAAATGAGGGTGTATTCAATTCTAATACTAATATATTGCCAACGTTTCTTTGAAGTTAGAGTGGTAGTTATCATATATTGGCTTTATATTGATGTATGATACTATGACATAAATATATATAATCTAGTAGTTGTATATTTTATAGTTTCCTTTTTTTTTACTCTTTAATACTAATAAGACTGCCCTACCTTTTTTTAAGAAGGGAAAATACTTTGTTTAATACAAAAAAAATCACTATTTACACAATGTAATTATAGAAAAAAACAATAACCGAGGAAATTGAATCTTGTTGTTATAAAAGATCTTGATGAAATTAATAAAAAAAACTGGTTTTTCAAATAGCAACGAGTCCTTTTATTAATCTAGATATAAACTAAATCGTCTGAAACTTCCAAACTTGAATTTTTTTGCTGGAACTTATAGATCTTACGGTTAAAGATGAGTTAAAGTATTATAGGATGTGTTAATTTATAGGGTATATATTATAGTTTATCAGGATTTAAAAGTGTATTTTTATTAAAATTTTATATCATCATATTGCATTTAAAGTATTATTAAACTCTCTAACTTAAGCATGTTTTATAATAATAAGTCTAATAATATAAGGTATTTTTAATTTATGGTAAATGCTCATTTTAAATGCAGGCATATCTCACAATTTAAAGGATTGATTGTTGTGTTTAACTATTGAAATTGAGAAGACAAAGAGAGGACTAAGCTTAGAAAAGAGATGATGGTTCAATTCAAAATGGAACACTATTTGGTTATCGGGTCATAACTAAAGTTGTCGATCTTGGATTTAGATCTTGTTTATCTTGATGGAAAGCTGAGACATAGGTCTAAAACATTCATGCAGAATCCAAGATTCAAAGCTACCGTTTTCAACTTTAAATCTTAGCAATAAAAAAGAAGTCTGAATTTGTCCTACAGCCTAGATATTGTTCGATGGTTAGCCCATATCTCGAGTTTTAGAAGTCCAAATGAGTCCATTTGTTTTTTTTTAGAAAGCTGAGACAAATTCCCACAACTTTAATGAAGATTATATATTCAAATTATGATGTTTAACAATGATGTTTTTTCCAGCCAACAAGTCAATAGCTAGCCACCAAGTCAATGGTTGACCACCAACTCAATAGTTAGTCATCAAATCGGTGGTTTCAAATTTTAGTCTATAAAGGGAGGCATTTGCCATGCATTTAGGCATCTTGGTTTTCAAATCAAGATCTTTTTTTTTTGCTTTTTTTCTTTGTATTTTTTGTAATGTTCAAGTTTTATTTCATGTTATATTTTCATTAATCTCTTGTTTATGCTTTTCATTTCCTTGACTGTACTTAGTTAATTTATATTATAACTATGTTCTTATCTTGTTTATATATGTTTTTCTTCTTCATTATGTTTAGTTAAATTTATTTTGTCAACATGAAAAGGTTTCACTAATGGTGTTAAAATAAGTATAGTATAAACTCAACATGGACTTTAATGTTTATATTCAAATTTTTTTGCTATTAACATGTTTTATAATTGTTATCTTACTCATTCTTAATACATTGCTTGTTAAATGGTTAATCTAGATTTGTGTTATACAACCCTTAGTACAATAAATACTTGATCCTTTTATAGCCTACTGTATAGATAACCGATACTTGTGCTATAAGAAACTTGATTTGTTGTTGACATTAGTATCATGAATACCTGACAATATTTACAAGTATTGGTGTTATTTAAATAAGATAATTAATATGATCATGTTAATAATTTATAATGAGTCATTCATGATAAATCATTCGATTGGAACCTCCTTTGTGTGTGGTTTCTAGTTGAGTAATAAAAAGAGTATATACTATATTTATTTGAAATACCATTAGTGGATCCTCTAACCTTGACAATTGTTTTATCTTTGTTTAATCCTCATATTAATATCACATCTTAGTTCTCTTTAACCTTTTGTTTTATTATATATATTATTTGTGATTTATATAGTTAACCTCTCTATAGATCAACTTCAATCTTGTCGGGTTATTTATTACTTTGATACTCTTGCATTTGGGAGAAGACATCAATCATTTAATTATGTCAATAGTAATTCTACTTACTATATGTATAGGTTAATCTTGTGTTGTAATATCTATATTAACTATTGTATATCGCCCTACATATATAAATAGGAAAGTTTAGCATCTAATTGGTTAAACTTCCTATTATTCTCAACTTGGTATTAGAGCTCTAAACATATTAAAACTGTCTCTTCTTTATCTCTAATGTACTCCATTCACGCTATTGTTGCTCCTGCAAACTCGATGTTGTTTTCTTCTTAACCATTGATGCATATGTCACTCTCCTCCTTTGCTTTGATAGGTGACTCTTATTCCTCTGTTACTGTCGTTACTATTGCCACCACTTATTCTTCCATTACGGTGATTGTCCTTTCTCTAACATTCAACAAGTTATCTCATTAAAGCCACCAAACACCAATTATATTTATTGGCAATTATATCTTTCTAGACAAAATGTTTTTCAATTTATTAATGGATCATTGTCATATCCCTCTTCTCACATGGCTATTATCGATAGCTCCTCTCTTTAGGTTAATCCTTTTTTTCTTTACTGGAAAAAATAAGATCAACTTATTCTAACTGCGTTCCTTTCTTTTATTTCAATGGATGTGATGCATCTTGTTGTCGATTGTCAAACTTCGCACTGTGTTTGGTGTACTTTTGAGCAAGCTTTTTTTTCTCCGTCCAATTCTCGCTTTATGTAACTTCATGGTTCCTTTCAAGATCTTTGTCAGGGTGATGATTCAGTCATCATATATTTACAGAAAGTGAAGGTTTTGTTTGATAAATTAGCAACAGCTTGTCGTCCTCTTTTGCTTGATGATTTTAATTTTATACATGTTCTGTGGACTTCAGAGTAAGTTCAAAGACCTGGTGACTAGTTTCTTTACCAAGACTGACCTTTTTTCATATGCATATCTTTACAATTATCTTCTTACTCATGAGTTTCTTCACAAGAGTTCCCTTTAATCGATGGGTTCTGCTATCATTACTCGTGTACTTCCAACGCTAGCCCAACCTCCATTAGCTTTTGTTGCACAACAATAACCCTTTGGTTTGTCTCACAACATCTTCATCTCTTATCGTGGCAGGGGGCGATTTCATGGTAGATAACGTAACAACAATTGAAACAACAACAATATAGGTTCTTGATAATGTGGATTTAATGGCTTTCACAACAACAGTTAGAAATAAAACAGTTATATTCACAACCTCCAACAATGATCAAATCCATGCTTATTTGGGCAGAATGTCAAGTGCCAGTTTAACAATTCCTTTGGTCACTTTGTGCCATAATACACTAAACTTATAGGTCATGAACAACAATCTCATACCAATCTTGCTCTTAATAATGTCCCCTCGATTAGCTCTCTAGATTGATTTCCAGACACTAGTGCGAATCAACACGTCACACCTAATCTTGCAAATTCGATGAGGGTGTGAACCATATCTTGGTAATAACAACTTGCATGTTAATGATAGTAATGGACTTTCCATATTCAATATTAGGCATACTACGTTACATACAACTAAACACATATTTACTTTATCTAATGTTCTTCAAGTGCCTCATATTATAAAACCATTGCTTTTTTATTCAGAAATTTTATTTGACAGTCATGTGTTTTTTGAATGTTAAGGATTTCACCACCAATGCAATGCTCCTTTTTGTTCGGAGTATGAATGGTCTCTATGTTCAGTCCCAGTCTTCTACCATGTCAATTCCTCATGTTTATTGGTCTCCTTGCATATCTACCTCTACTGATAATTATCATAGTCGATTGGGTCATCCTTCTTCTCGTGTTTTTAATTTTTTAGTGTCCAATAATAAAATGACTTGTAACTCCAGACGTTTTAATTTTCAATGTCAAGCATGTCCACTAGGAAGTCATCGTGTTTGTCGTTGGGATCTACGGGTCATAAAACTTCTGCTCCACTTGATTTGATTTTTAATGATGTTTGGGGTTATACTCCTAATTTTTCCTCTGATGATTTTTTTATTTTGTTATTTTTATGTATACTCATACAAAATGTACATGATATTATTCTCTTATTGTGAAATGTGATGTCTTTTCTATTTTCCATCATCTTTAAGCCTTTATTGATGTCAATTTTCCTAAAAAATTAAATTTATTCAGACTGATTGAGGTGGCAAATACCACAAATTAAATACCTTTTTTCAGACTATCAATATTTATCACCATTTAATATGTCCATATACTCATCAACAAAATAGAATTGTTGAACATCATCATTGACATATTGTCAAAACTAGTTTTACTCTGCTAGGTAAATGTAAGGCACCATTATGGTTTTGGAATTATAGGTTTGACACCTTGGTGTATCTTATCAATCATATTCCTACTTTTGTCTTACAAAACAAATCATTGTTAAATTCATCATACTCTTGATTATACTTTTTATATACATTTAGGTGTCTTTGCTTTCCATTTCTTCATTCATCTAATGCTTATAAGTTAGATTTTGCTTCATCTCCATTTGTCTTTTTAGGCTATAACTCTTTTTACCTTGCTTATCATTGTCTAGACATGTTCTCTTAACCTATTTATATCTCTTGTCATGTCTGTTTTCATGAACATGTGTTTAATTTTGATATATCTGAATGATTGGCATTATTGAACCCACCCTCTATGCCTTATAATGCTACTATCCACTTGCTCATTTTGCTTCATTCTCTGATTTTTAACTCACTTACATTTAAAGCTTCTCCATAACCCGTGCTGCATTCCTTCCCTGCTGAATCATTGCAGCTTACCATCTAGTGAATCTTCATCCTTATGTTATCTCATGAATCTTTATCTAGTGATCATTCTCCAAGTAGAGGTTCTCTTCATTTAAAGACATAATTTTCAGGTTTGTTATGGTTCCCCTGATTCTGCTGCTGGTTTCACTATTTTTACTACTGCCAAGTTTGCATCTTTAGCTAGGTTAAACTTGGTTCTTAACCTCTCTTTTTATCCTCTGCAATAGCCTTCAGATTTATACTTGCGTCTCGTTTAGTGTTCATTAACATCATATGATCTTTCATACCAGGCAGCCAAAGACAACAAATCTAGCATTTTTGGATTCTTTTATTAGCCATCATTCTCTGAAAACATCTCATCTTGAACATAAACCTTTTGTATTTTTTTATGCTAACAAGTATGAGGCATGACACATTATTATGAATGTGTGCAGCAACACTTGATCTTTAGTTCCCTTTCATCCTTCAATGAATGTCATTGGTAGTCATTGGGTGTATTAGATCAAACGTTATGCAGATGAAAACATTAAGCACTGTAAAACTCAGTTGGTTACTAGAGATTTTACTCAACTATAAGGTACTGAATCTTTTAAAACTTTTAGTCTTGTGGTTAAGCAAGCTATTGTTCGGTTAGATCTCACCACTACGATTTCATGTGGTTTGAAGATTAATGAACTTGATATACATAATGTCTTTCTCAATGGGACACTTTATGAAGAAGTGTACATGCATCAACCTCTATGTTTTGTTTATCCTACTATTTCCTCCCATATGTGTCGACTATATAAATCTTTGTATGGTTTAAAACAAGCTACTCGAGCATGGTACACTCGCGTGAGGGATTATATTCTATCTATTAGATTTTATGCTTCAAAGGTTGGTACCTCTTTATTCATCTTGTATATGGATACTGATATATTTTATCCTCTTGTTCATGTCGATGAAATTTTGCTTATTAGAAACAATTCAATCTTTCTTCATCGATTGATATAGTTACTAAGCTCATAATTCAAGCTTCAGGATTTAGGAGCTACCTATTATTTTTTAGGGATTGAGGTTCACCCTTCTAATATTGGGTATCATGCTATGACAAGATATGTATATTCTTGACATACTCCATAGAGCAAGTATGTCTTCCTACAAACCAGTATGTACTCTTATTTTTGCCTAAAAGCTTGTTATGTTGTTTGATGACATGTTGTCGGATCATACACGATTTCATTAAATTATTGGTGCTCTTCAATATTTTACATTTACAAGACTAGATATTTATTTTGTTGTGAACAAGGTATGTTAGTTTATAGATGCTCCTACAAATGCATCTTGGACTACCGTTAACTGTATTTTCTGTTATCTGAAGGTACAATTTCTTTTAGCTTATATATCACCTGTAGTTCTATCTTTTTCTCTATATATTTTTACATATGTTGATTAGGCTGGTAGTGTTAACGATCATAAGTCTATAGGTGGCTATCTTGTCTATTGATGGTATATTGATTTCTTGGAAATAAGGCAAACAACCCACATTTGCTTGATTTTCTATTGAGGCTAAGTATAAGGCTTAGACTAACAAGACTTCTGAAGTCATATGGCTTTAATATTTATTGATGGATCTGCAGATTAATCTTACTTCTATGTCTATGATTTGGTGTGATAATTTGAGTGCCACAAATCCTATTTTTCATGCTCGTACTAAACATATGGAGGTTGATTATCATTTTGTACGCGATAAGATTGTCAAGAAAGACATTTATATTAGCTTTATTTCTTACAAGGATCAACTTGTAGATGTTCTTACCATGCCACTTCCCATTGCTTCTTCTATTTATTTTCGGCTCAAGCTTCGAGTTGAATCCTCACCCTCATCTTGAGTGAGCCTATTATAAGAAGTGCTAATTTATAGGATATACATATCAAGGACTCTGATAAGATCAACTCATTGCCAATTCAACCACAGCTGTTACCATGATAAGTGCTAGATTTTGTGCTCTTCATAATCATAGGATTAGTTTGAAATATTGCTATTAAGTCTGATTGTAATTATCTTTCCGTTACATATATTTGAACTCCTGAACTTAAGGCTCCTAGACTGTATAAATGTTACAACAATTGAATAGAAAGGTGTGAGTTGTATTACATAATATTGCAATGTAAAGTTCCTTTATGGTGTTAGAGCTTGAAAATCTCTAACGAGTATTCATCCCTCCTACTGTTCTTCTACTGCTTTTTGCAAATGGCAACTACCACTGCACCTACCACCGATTCAACACATCCACCCATTATCACAATCAATGCTGCCACAATCATCAATGAAAAACTCATTCCCTCTATTTTTCCTTAGTGGCGAGCTCAATTTGAAGCCTTGCTCATTGGCTATGATCTTATTGATTTTGTAACAGGTACACATAAATGCCTTGCCATTGATGCACAAAACTTTACTGCATCTAAAGCTGCGAATTCCCACTGGATTCGCCAGGACAAACTTATTCTACATGCTATTCTCGCCTCCACCTCCACCACTATTACCCCCCTCCTCTCTGCTTACAAAACATCAAATGAGGCCTGGACAACACTTACCCGTTTATATACAGGTAAATCAAGAACGCGTGTGATACAACTTAAGGAAGACCTGACCTTGAGCAATCGTGGATCTCATCCAGTTACTGAATTTCTTCAAGGAATTAAAGTAATTGCTGATGAACTAGCCATCATCGATCATCCCGTTTCAGACGATGATCTAACTCTATACATACTCAATGGATTGGGTATTGAATTCAGAGAAATTACGGCACCTATTCATGCTCGTGAAATGTCTCTGAAATTTGAAGAAATTTATGACCTTCTTGTTAGTCATGAGAATTATCTTCAGCGACTGGAGCAACAATCTGCAAATTCATTTGTTCCCACTACTAATTATTCTAATTGCTGGAGCCCTAAGTTCTCTTCCATTTCTAGACAGTCTAAATGGCGTCCCCCAGTTGCTTCTAATACTCCACGTGGACATAATGGGGCTCACCGAAATGGGTCATTCAATTCGGGTAACAGGAGGTTTAAACCAAAATGTCAATGGTGTGATCAACTGGGTCATACAGCAAAACAATGCCCAAAAATGTCTACTTCCGATTTTTCTGCAAATTGTGTAGCTTCTTCTCAACCCAAAAATCACAAATGGTTAGTTGACTCAGCAGCATCTCACAATATGACCACTGATCTCTCCAATCTGACGATTAATTCTGAATATGATGGTACTGATGAAGTGGTAATTGGGGATGGATCAGGTTTGTCTTTATCTCATATTGGATCATTGTCTCTAAAATCATCCAATCATGTCTTTCATTTACGTGATACTCTTTGCGTTCCAACCATTCATAAAAATCTTATATCTGTTCATCATTTTACCAAGCATAACAAATTTTTTGGTGAAGGATCGAATCACAGGGGCGATCCTACTCAAAGGTGAATGTGAAGATGGAGTGTACCCATTTCCAGAGCATCTACCATCCATCAAGACAAATATTATTGCTTATGTTCATGAACGTACAACATCTGATGGATGGCATAAACGTCTTGATCATCCATCACCCAAATTGGTTAATCATCTCATTCATGCTTTTTCTTTACCCACCAATAAAACTGGCCATTCTTTGTGTATTTCATGCTCTCAAAACAAAGCTCATCGTCAAACATTTAGTACTCATGGTCTTACCAGCACTTCTCCAATTAAACTGATTTACACGAATGTTTGGGGCCCATCTCATGATCTTGGAATTAATGGATTTAAATATTAGGTTATTTTTGTTGACCATTATACCAAATATATTTGGCTTTATCCCATGACTCATAAATCAAATGTTCAAACCATTTTTCCACAATTTCGCAAACTTATGGAAAATCGTTTCAACACAAAAATAAAAAAGTCTTTATTCTAATAATGGTGGGGACTATGTTGGTCTCAAAACTTATCTTTCAGTTCATGGTATTAGTCACTACACTATTGCTCCTTACACTCCCCAACAAAATGGTTTGTCTGAAAGGTGACATCGCCATCTAGTTGAAACTGGTCTTACCTTGCTCACCGACGCTCACATGCTTCTAAATTATTGGCCCTATGCATTTCAAACTGCTGCCTATTTTATCAATCGCATGCCCACTGCCACCTTGAATAATCAATCTCTGTTTGAAAAATTATTCAATCAAAGACCCAACTATCTTAAACTCAAACAATTTGGTTGTCTCTGTTATCCATTAACCCGACCATACAATAAACACAAACTTGAGCCGAAATCAAAACCATGCATATTCATGGGTTACAGCTTATCCCAAAATGCATATTTGTGCTTTGAGCAATCTATCAAAAAAATATTCACCTCCCGACACGTCATTTTTCATGAAAGCACTTTCCTTTTTCAACAGCCCGGTCATACTAGTGCTCCTTCTTCTCCATTAGTTGAGCAACGCTCTTCTGTGCCAATCTCATTATCAAAGCTACCTTTTGATTCACCTAGTCCCAGCACTTCTCTGGATGTGGGTACTGAAGTCTTGTAATCGTCTGAGCGTGGGTCGTCCTCTGCATCGTCTCCTCTCCAAGTAAGTACTTCCTCTTCACCTCTGCTTTTAAATCCAATCACTTCCCTAAAATTATCTGCTTTCACTGTCCCTAAAAATACTACTGTGAGAATGCATCGTATGACAACTAGGTCCATGAATGACATTTATAAACCTAAAAAATCCTTCCTTGTTACCAAACACCCCACTCCATCCTCCTTGGAACCCTCGACTGTTACTGCTGCCCTCACTGATTCTAGATGGCGTAAGGCCATGTCCTCCAAATTAACTGCTTTAATGCGTCATAATACCTGACAATTGGTGCCTCCTCTAACTTATTGTAATATTATTGATTGTAAATGGGTATTTCGGGTGAAAAGGCATGCTAATGGGTCTGTTGATCGGTTCAAAGCCAGACTAGTGGCCAAAGGGTTCAATCAACGACCCAGACTAGATTACAAAGAAACATTTAGTCCTGTTATTAAGTCGGTCACCATACGCACTGTCTTGACTATTGCTGTGATGCAGGGTTGGACTTTGAGACAGTTAGATGTTAATAATGCATTCCTTCATGGCCATCTCACCGAAACAATATATATGAAACAGCCTCCTAGCTTTAGGAGTTCTGAACATCCTGATTATGTTTGCTGCCTCACCAAAGTTATTTATGGCCTAAAACAAGCACCCCGCACTTGGTACTCTGCACTTAAGCATGCCTTGATAGAGTTTGGTTTTCTAAATTCTAAATCAGATTCATCTTTGTTCGTGTTTCATACTAGTTCCACTCTTGCCTATTGCCTAGTGTATGTTGATGACTTAATAATAACAGGCAATAACTCAGTTTTTGTTGCAAGTATTATTGATCATCTTGGGAGGAAATTTTCTATCAAAGACTTGGGGTCACTGCATTTCTTTCTTGGTGTTGAGGTTATTCCTACTGTAGCCGGCCTGTTTCTATCTCAGCACAAATATATTAGAGATTTACTTGCCAAAACCAGTATGGATGGTGCTAGAGATGTTGCCATGCCTCTATCAACATCAATTCCTTTATAATTGGATGATGGTTCTTCATCTGTTAACTCCACCGAATATTATCAAATCATTGGTGCTTTGCAATACTTGTCCCTCACACGACCTGATATCAGCTTTGCTGTCAACAAACTCTCTCAATTTATGCACCATCCCAAGCAGACTCATTGGACAACAACAAAAGGACTATTGTGTTATTTGAAGAACACAATCTTTCATGGAGTTACTATTAGTAAAACATCAAGCAGCACATTAACTTGTTTCTCAGATGCTGATTGGGCTAGAAGTCTAGATGACATGAAATCTACTTCAGCTTATCTACTATTTCTTAGTAACACACCAATTTCCGTTCTAAAAAGCAGCGTGCAATCACACGATCATCAACTGAAGCTGAATATAGGGCCTTGGCAACGGCTACTGCTGAGAGTGTGTGATTGCTATCTCTACTCCAAGAACTTAAGTTTTGTCTATCACAACCACCTCTGCTTTTATGTGACAATTTAGGTGCAACACACCTAAGTTTCAATCCTGTCCAGCACTCCCGGATGAAACATATACAAATTGATATTCACTTTGTGTGAGATTTGGTTGCGAAAAATATTTTTAAGGTTCAACATGTCCACACAACTGATCAGCTAACAGATCTGCTCACCTAGCCTCTCTCCAGGCAGAGAATAGAATTCTTACGCGACAAGATCGACCTATCCAATGGTAGCCCGTTCTTGCGGGGGCATATCAAGGACTCTGATGAGATCAACTCATTGCCAATTCAATCACAGCTGTTACCATGATAAGTGCCAGATTTTGTGCTCTTCATAATCATAGGATTAGTTTGAAATATTGCTATTAATTCTGATTGTAATTATCTTTCCGTTACACATATTTGAACTCCTGAACTTAAGGTTCCTAGACTGTATAAATGTTACAACAAATGAATAGAATGGTGTGAGTTGTATTACATAATATTGCAGTTTAAAGTTCTTTTAATACATTATAGCAATTCTACTTACCATGTGTATAAGCTAATTTTGTACTGCAATCTCTACATTAACTATTGTACACTGCCTTACATATATAAAAATAAAAAGTTAATTAAATAATTGGTTAAACCTCCTATTATTCTCAATTTAAAATTTTTTATTGTTAAGCTTCTCACTGAAAAAAAAAAATTACACTAATCATAGCATTTTGATTTATCACACCATCCTTTATATAATAGCAGCTAATGTTTGTTGATGTAATTGATCCGAAGCTTCCCTAATGTTTGTTTCTCATATCATTATTCTGCATTTAAATTTTATAAAAGATTTAAAAAAAAGTATTTTATGAACACGTTTGTCGATACACGACGTCGGGCGACGGCTCTCACTTTTTTGTTTATTTAACAAAAAGAGTTTTTTCTCAATTGGGGGAATAAAGATTTTATTGGAGTCGCCATCTAATAATTTGAGGGAACTAGAAATCCCAAATTAGACACTTGTCCCAGAGATTCGGGTACGGGGTTAGTTATGATTAAGGGAAGGTTGACACCACCCTTAAAACATCCTTTCAATAGAAAGGTTACCCTTACTTGTGTGTTTTTTTATTTGATTCAAATGCTATTATATTTTGGGCTTATTTGCAATTTGTTTTTTAAATGGTTAACGTCGGTCCCTAAAAATAGGAGACGCGTTAAAAATGACATCAGTCCCTAAAATATGACGTTTTAACCCTAAAAAGGAGAGTTACGTCTGGGTTACCAAAAGAAATAATGGATATAATCCATTATATTTTGGGTTTATTGGTAATTTTTTTTTTCAAATGGTTAACGTCGGTCCCTAAAAATAGGAGACGCGTTAAAAATATTATCAGTCCCTAAAAATTAGGAGACTCGTCTAAAATATGACGTTTTAACCCTAAAAGGAGAATTACGTCTGGGTTACCAAAAGAAATAATGGACATAATTCATATTTGGTATTTATATTTTTGACATCGGTCCTTTTAAAAAAAGAGACGTGTCAACTTTGGTTTTTGTATTTTTTACAACATGCAAGAAAATTTACAAGCATTTATATATATAAAAATATCAAAAATACCAGTAGAAACCCCAAAAAATTACCTGAGTGCGACTGTATAGGCAAAATAATGAAATACCCTTGAATTTCTCTGAAATTTATGAAAATGCCACTGGCGGCGCTTGTGGCCCATGCGCGGTTACTGTTGGAGGCGGTGAAATTTTCTGGCGAGATTTTTGGCAACAAAATGGTTGCTTCTGGTAGATCTGAGGGCGAGGATTCTGATGGTGGTTGTCTTGACGGTCGTTGATGCCTGATTAGTGAGAATCGACGACTTGAAGCTTCGGTGGCCGCCGACAATCGCGGCCCTTTTCCGGCCAAATGGGGCGGAGAAAACGCTGGAAAAGGCCGGTTTTTGCTTTTTAGGAGGTTGGCGACCTTTCTGTGGTGGTTTGGAGGCTTGAGACGGCGGGAGATGGGAGATCGGGGGAGAGAGAGAGAGTCGCCGGCGAGAGGAGAGAGAAGCTCTGGGTTATGCTACGGTGTGAACGCTAGCACGGTACACCTGTGCAGCTGAAGCTTGTGATCCGTTGGATCTCTGATGAAAATATCATGCGGCTGTGATTGGCTTGATCTGCTGGTTGATCGAACGGTCCGGATGAACAGAGTTTTGATCTGGTGTGACGCGGTACACCGGGGGACGTGGCGCAACGGGATCAAAGCTTAGATTATTTCAAGGGTTGAGATGTGTTTGGGTTTTAATCTAGTGTGGTCAGCCCTATTGTATCCTATTAAATCAACGGTTCAGATCTAAACACTATTAGATCTAACGGTTAGGATATATTTGGTATTTTCGATATTGTTTTTTTAAAAAATCAATACCCTACTCTCGTGAAGAAATAGTAAAAAAACTTAAACAGTAAATCTGGATACTCTTTTCTTTTCTTTCTTTTTCTTCCGTCTTCCCTCCTCTCTTTTTTTCTTTCTTTGTCCCTCTGGCGAACTATCACTGGCTATTAATTACAGGGGACAACACGGATCTGCTTTAAGAAAAATTGTATGCGCACAACTACTTCGCCTACAATTAATGTAACTGCCCTGCCTAATATGACAATCCTATATTATTAATTTTGTTTTATTATATATAATAATAAATATTTATATAGGTAAAATTAAAAACTCAAATCAGTATTAGAAAAACCCTCTTTCAACCGCTAAAATCAATTTTAATGACCGAAAATAATAGTTTTGACCCAAAATAACCTAAAACTCATTTTTTACCCTGGTAGACATGGTTGGACCCGTATGGACCGACACTCATTTTTTACCCTGGTCGACATGGTTTGACCCGTATTGACCCGGTGGACTCGGTTTTGATGGAAAGACGCGGTTGACTCAAGAAAAATATATTTTTGAATTTTAAATTTTTTTCTTAATTTTTTTGAATTTTTATAAATAATAATAGAAATAAAATATTATTCGAGAAAATCTTGGTGAATCTAAAATTGGGTTACAACAACGTTAATAATTTAAAACCTGAATGCAGTGAGATTTGATTTCGGTGCAGGAAGTTTTGTCAAACCATTGAATAAAAAAGAAGGAATTTGGCGTTGAAGTCGAAGTGCGAGTCATTATGGAACGATATTAAAAGACTAGTTATGGAATTTGACACTAAAAAA
Source organism: Populus simonii (assembly GCA_007827005.2). Taxonomy (NCBI): domain Eukaryota; kingdom Viridiplantae; phylum Streptophyta; class Magnoliopsida; order Malpighiales; family Salicaceae; genus Populus; species Populus simonii. Next base: position 49,948,511 of record CM017464.2, on the reverse strand, counting down.
TAAGTATAATTTGATGCAAGACTCACTTTGAAAATCTGGTGGTCTTAGTTCACATGCCAAACTGCTGCTTGCTCTGCGCAACGTGCCTTCTACGGAGTTGGCTTCCACAAGACTTAAAAAACACCTCATTTAAACAATTAAACTTATATTAAACCCTTCTCAATAAAAAAAAAAAAACACAACGAAGAACACCTTATTTAATTTTTAACAATAAATTATAGAATTAAATCATTAGAAGAATGATTTCTCTACTTTCATTTTTGCTCATTACCTTCAGCTTAATTCTTTTTCTACTTTAAAAATCAACCAATTTTTTTTTTTTTTAGTTAAGAAAAAGAATGTGAACGCTAGGATGGATGTAACATGTTTATTAGATAACTTTTTTTTTAATTAAAATTTAGAGGAAAAGTTCTTACTTTGATGGCGTTTGATGCTTGAAATTATAATCCATACCATTTGCTTCCCAATGGTTTTTCATATCGGCCTTTGTATTTCTTCTGTTTAATAATTAAAATTGATGAACAAAGCCAAATAAAAATATTAAAAACAAAAATCCTACTAGATATAATACTAATCAAAGGCAAACACGAAGAAAACAACATGAGCTCATATAGACGGCGCAGATGAAGTCATATAGAGACCAAAGAGTCCAACAATATGCAAAACCAAGTACACATCGTCATTAAAAGCACAATTACAGACCACATTGGCATTTTTTGTGTAGAGAACATCTCAATCTTTATAAATTATATTCTTTAATACATCCTTGTACAAGTAGACATTACTTTATGCTTAAATTTTATTAAATAAATAAAAATAATAAGATTCGAACTCGTAACCGCTTGATCATCAAGGATCTGATATCATGTTAAAAAACCATTTCAACCTAATAGTTTGAACTATTATATAAGGTTTCAAGATATAATTTATATTATTTTTTAACAATTTATATATTTGTTGGGCCATCAATATAATTAGAAATACAATCCCTTGTGAATGATATGGTTTTCCATTTAATTTTTCTGTTAAATTAAATTTACAACAAAAATAAAATGTAAAACCATTATAAAGTTCATGATCAAAAAGCAAAATGCATGGATTATTAATCCCTAAATAAATTATTGATTTGATTTAATGCGACTGTTAATCTTATAATGCATGGGTTATTAATCCCTAAATAAATTATTGATTTGATTTAATGCGACTGTTAATCTTATAATTCATGCAAAAATGGATTTGTATTATCACTGAATTTTATAAATAAATAATCGAATAAACAATGACTCTATGTAGTGATGAAATCTGACATCTGGTTAATAAAATAAACGTGTAATTAATGACCTTAATATTTTATTTTTTCAAAATTCAATCGTTTTTACCAAGGCATCACATAAAATGGTTAATAGCTTGATGACTCCGCTGAGCATCTTCCCCGGTAATTCCGTGGCAGATGGTCAAATTATGAGGGCTGGCTTGACTCTTGAAAGTCATGTCAGTCTATCATAATAAAATGCATAAATGTCTTCTAGTTCTAGATGCATAATATGCTGTAGAATTTGATGGACAAGCTTTATCTTTTTAGAAATTGATATTGCAGTTAAGTCTAGTAAAGTTGATTTAGTCAAGCAGTTTATTCAATCTGTTCATAATTGAAGTATTAATTGTTAGAGCATATGGTATTGTTACGTTTCTGTACAGCACAGTTTTTCCAGAACACAAGCTTTGTTGTAACGTTTTTCTTTTCAAATATTTTTCTGCTGTAACCCTCCCTATTTTCTCTTTGCATGGACGTGGTTCACTCCATAAGAAACCCACATCATTTGTTGGGATATAGTATAAATCAATATGAATGATATACTTTTTTGAGATTTGTTTTATACCATGTATATATTGCTGGACAAGAGCGGAGATAGGGAGGGCTGGCAGGGGGCCTGGCCCTGTAAGTAAAAAAAATTTACAACCCTTTCCTTAACAATATTTATATTTTTAGCTTAAATAATAAAACAATTAACATTTTAGTTTTTTTTAATTTGGTTTTCTTGTTCCGCCTCTGCTTCTAGATGTGATCCACATATAAGTGGCCACTTTGAAGAACAAACTATAAGGAAAAACCTGTCAATTTGAAGTCTTACTATTATTAGTTGAGCTGCTAGATCACTTGTATACTATCTAGGATTGAAACGAGACATTTTTAATTTTATAAGTTAGATTTTTGATTCATTTCATGAGTGTTTCTAGCTATACTTTGTCTGGTTTAAGTTATAGATGTTTTGATATCTCATCCAAATAAATTTATATTTCTCCTTATGTTTAGTCTGATGAATATGCTTTTCCATTTAACAATTTTGAATAGACAACATTATTGCCTATGCTTTCACTACCTTCCCTGACATATTTTTTTGAATTCACCTTTACACACACTACCCATAAACACCGCTACTCCTCTTCCTTCAACTAGTTACTATGATTTTATTTACATAGACTTTCCTAGATGAGAAAACCAATTAGAAACACCTCATTTAATTTTGAAAATATATATATATATATATATATATATATATATATATATATATATTAAACAATTCAATCGTTTGAAGAAGAATGCCAACATTGATTTGGAGGAACATAAAATCTGTATTTAGTCACATTTGGAGTTGGGTTTTCAATTATGATGGAATTTAATACTTATTTGGCTTGAAATTAGAGGCCACATTTTCTGCTTTCATCAACTTGGAAATTCGCATTTGGTCCTGTATGAATTTATTAGTAAACTATTCTAGAAATATGGCTACTTTTGACCCTTTGATCCTACTTCCTAGGTTTCATTTACCCGCCACCATATTTCTCTATTCATTAATATGTTAATTAAATCACAATTTCTTTTTAATTGGCTAACGAAGAAAACATTTACAAAATCTTGACACAAATAATCCATTGTGTGGTTTGTTTAGCCAATGAAAGACGAGCAAGAAGAGAGCACTAGGAGCCTAGACTGCGTGCACGTACCAAGAATTGACCAAGAAATCAAGAATCCATCAATCTGGGCTTAGGTTCAGATAAAACTATATCGTTTCATCAGCATTGAAATATAGAACATAATTACGGAATAAACTGTTTCTTAATCGTTAATGTTGATTTTCTGTATTAATTAATTGCTGGATGAATCCGCTGAGTAAATTCCTATTTAATATTGTAATAGCAGATGGTCAAATCTTGCGATCAGGGATGATCCTGGTAGCATGTCGTTCTAGAAAAGCACACTAAAGCAATTAACTGAGAGCATGGATGATCCTGTTAAGGCTTACGTGTCGTTCTAGAAAAGCTCACCAAAGCAATTAACTGAGAGCATGGATGATCCTGTTAAGGCTTACGTGTCGTTCTAGAAAAGCTCACAAAAGCAATTAATTGAGATCATGGATGATCCTCTTAACGATTACATGTCGTTCTAGAAGCACACTAGAGCATTTACATGCTGTTTGAGGTTTTGGTGTAATTCGTGTTTTATGATTTTTTTTTAAATTAAATATTTTTATATTTTTAAATGTTAATATTAAAAATAATTTTTTTAAAATAAAAAAATATTATTAATGTAATTTCAAGCGTCTAGATTCATTAGCATGCTTTTTCAAAATGATACTAAAACTTTAAGGTCTCTTTTTTATGGATAAAATTTGAATTAAATTATATATATATAAAAAACCTTCTAACACACTATTATTTTATATTTAATTTTATTAATTTAATTAGATAAAATAAGAATGATAAGATTTTAACTTATTCCTTGGTAAATTAAAACTTCAATATTATATTAAAAAAAATCTCAATCCAAAAGCTATTATGGAATGTGTTGTAGTTTAGGAAAGATTGTATTTTTCTTACATAGAGTTATATTACGCAGTGCGCTACACAGTAACTATTGTATTCTGCCCTACTCATATAAATATAAGAGATGACTATTATATTACGCAAGCCTCCTAAATTAATCATAAACCTTATTTCAACTTGGTATCAGAGCTTGAAACATCTAGAACAGATTCAAGGCTTCCTTCCCCTCTGTAGAACAAATTCAAGGCTGCCTCCCATGCAGAACAAATTCTTCCCTGTCTTTTCTCTCTTGAGCGACCTTTGCTACTGCAGGTTTTTGGTGCAGTATTTGCTACTGCATTATTGTGTCCTCAGCAGTCTCTTCTTCCTCATAATATTCTCTTCCTCAAGTAACATCTTCAATCGGTAAAGCCATCTACCGCTACAGTATTCCAGCCTCTGCACTCAGTAGGCTCTACTGCCGTTTATTTCTCCAGCAACAATTTTTTGATTTATCTAGCCTCTCTTTATAGATGCTTCTGCTGCTGTCACAACTATGAACAATGACAACTCTTCTTCTTCTATTTTTTCTTGAATGCATTTGTCTCTATAAACAATGCAGCCATGACTGCTGTAACAGTTTCTACCGCAAAAATCAGTCATCATCCCACTTTCTAACACACAGCAAGTAATCAACCTTATGCTTACCAACACCAATTATCTGTTTTGGCACATGCAGATGAAGCCATATCTAATTGATCAAGGTGTCTTCTCCTTTTTCGATGGCTCGACGGTGTGTTCTTCTCCACATAGTGATGTTTCTACCACTGAAACATCAACATCAACTCATTCTCAGTGCCCTCCTCTCCTCTCTGTCCATAGACATGCTCCATCTTGTGATAGATTGCCTAACATCTGCAAGTGTAAGGAGCACGCTAGAACATGTTCTTACATCTCCGTCAAATTCTCGAATCATGCAATTACATGACTGTCTTTAGGATCTTCGCCAGGTGATGATTCTGTCAACACCTATTTTTAGAAAGCTAAAGGGTTCTTTAATGAAATCGTTGCCCCAGGTCACACCATCTCTCTCATGGACTTCAATTTATATGTTTTTCAGGGTCTTCGCAGTGACTTTCATGATCTTGTTACAAGTTTTTCAACAAAAGCTGACCCCCTACCGTAATTTGAACTCCATAGCCACCTATCCACTCATGAATTTTTACATCGAAGCTCTCTTCAATTCATTCCCACGGCTGCACCGCTGCTGCCAACGCCTACACAACCCCCTTCTGCCTTTACTGCCCAACGGGCATTTTCAGGGTTTAATGGCATAGGTTCTTCCTCCCAGCTGGGTAGAGGAAGACATAATGGCTTACGTAACATGTGCTCCTCCTCTGCCCAGTATAGTGGCAATAGTTTCAGATAAGGAAACAACAGGCATAATTGGCAGCAGCATCATGGAAACTAGCAGCAACATCGTCCAGACTGGTAGCAAAACAGATCCAACACTAGTCAGTGGGGGTGCCAGTTGAAGTGTCAGTTCTGCAACAAGTTTGGGCATTCCGCACAGTAGTGCTCACAGCTTGTGTACCATGGGAATCAAGCATTGGCTAATCTCTCTTTTAGTGATGCTTCAACAATAATAAATTATGTCACTTGGTTTCCTCACATCGGCGCAAATTAGCATGTTACTCCAGATATTGTTGGTATGACACATGCAAAACCCTATTTTCGTAATGATAAATTACATGTTAGTGATGGTAAGGGACTTGTCATATCTAATACAACCCATAATATCTTACGTACCCTAAATGAGTCTTTACTTTGTCTAATATATTGCATGTGCCGTAAATTAAAAAACAACTCTTATATGTTCAACAATTCTATCGTGAAAAATGTATCTTTTTTAAATTTCATTCTTCTATTTTCTATGTTAAGGATCTTATAACCAAGGCAGTTTTGCTTTTCGGTCAGGGTAAAGATGGACTCTATGTCTTTTCAGAATCTTTTGCCATGTTTTTGCCTCAAGCTTTTTTTTGTGCTAGTTTCTCCACTTATGCTGATGTTTTGACATCGTCGACTTGGTCACCCTAGCTCCCGGGTTCTAAGTCTCGTAGTGTCAAATAAAAAGGTCACTTGTACCCTCCGTCCTTTAAATTTTCAGTGCCCAGCATGTCTGTTAGGAAAATCATCGTGTTTGTCATTAAGATCTACGGATCACAAAACATCTACTCCATTTGAACTAATTTTTAGTGATGTTTAAGGCTCTACCCCTATTTTAACTTCTAATGGTTTCTGATATTTTATGATCTTTGTGGATGCACACACAAAATTTATTTGGTTTTATCCTTTTGGTGCAAAATCTGATGTGTATAATATGTTTCACCAATTTCAAGTCTTGGTGGAATGACAATTCTCTTGCAAAATAAAATCAGTTCAAAACTGACTGGGGTGGTGAATATCGTAAATTGAATTCCTTCTTCAAAACTGTTGGTATTCATCATTGCATAATATATCCACACACACATGAACAGAATGGTACTGTTGAGCGTCATCACCGCCATATCATTGAAACTGGTCTTACATTACTTATGCACTATAAAACACCTCTAAAATTCTGGAATTATGCGTTTGAAACCTCAATTTATCTTATTAATCATATGTCGACATCGGTCTTACAAAACAAATCTCTGTTTGAAGTCATATCCATTTTCATGAACAGTCTTTTTCCTTTCTTGAAACTGCATATGTTTATGTTATCCCTGACTCTAACCCATAATCAGCCTCTCCCTCCTATCTTTCTACCTTAACAAACTTTCCATCGACTAAAACACCATCAGCCTTGTCTAAACAGGCCCCCTTACCACTAGTTGTCGTTATGTTTATTTGATCATTTTGCAGGTTCAGGTTTTGCAGCTCTGGATAGCACAACCACTAGGTCTGTTGTGCCTTCTACTACGCCCTCTATTGAGCAATCTGGCTCATCGTCTAGGCCCTCATCTTCCTCATAGTGTCAGATATATATGTTGATCTCTCTAGCTACTCCCTTCCACAGCAGCCCACGCCAGTCAGGCCTGTTGCGCCAGTGGTTTCTCGTCAACACCATATGGTGTTGCATCCCCAACAACACAGGTCTACCAACCCGAGCTCCGTTTCTTCGCTGCTACCATACTTATAGGTAACATGTTCCTCTGATCACAAACCTTTAAATTTGAAAGATGCTAACCAGTTTTTGTGTTGGTAGTCTGCTATGATACAACCTTACATGATAATAACACTTGGTCCTTGGTTCCGTTTGAACCTTCCATGAATATTGTTGGTTGCTGTTGGGTTTACAAAATCAAGCGTCAGGCCGGTAGTGCTATTAATAGTTACAAGATGTCCTTGGTTGCACGCGAATTCACTTAATAAAAAGGTATTGATAAATCTGAAACCTTCAATCCTGTTGTTAAATCGACTACTGTTTGGCTCGTCCTTGCCATTGCTATATCTAACCATTGGCAGATTCATCAGCTTGATGTACATAATGTCTTCCTCAATGGTTCCTTTCAAGAGGTTGTTTATATACAAGAGCCTACGAGTTTTGTTGACCATGCTCTACCCACTCATGTTTGTCGCCTTCATAAGTCCCTTTATGGTTTAAAATAAGCTCCACGGGCTTGGTACACACGACTGAGTGACTTTCTTCTATCGATTGGCTTTTACGCTTTTAAGGTTGATATCTTTTTATTTATTCTGACTATGAATCATGATATCTGCTATCTTCTTGTCTATATAGATGACATTTTGTTCATTGGTAATAATTTTACTCTACTTCGCCGCCTTATTAGTTTGCTGAGTTCAAAATTTAAACTCCAGGATCTAGGTCATGCTCATTACTTTTTGGGAATTGAGGTCACTCCCACCAACATGGGGATCATGCTTAGTCATCACAAATATGCTCTTGATATTCTTAGTCGGGCTAGTATGTCATCCTACAAGCTTGTTGATACACCAACTTCTGTTTCAAAGGTCGGTCTATAGCCTAGTGGTTTATACTTAGATCCCACTCGTTATCGGCAAATTGTAGGTGCTCTTAAGTATCTCATATTTACTAGATCGGACATTTGTTATGCTGTCAACAAAGTCTATCAGTTTATGCATACTGAGAGCCATTGGGCTACTGTCAAACATATTTTACGATACTTAAAAGGTACATCCTTTTTTGGCCTTCACCTTAATCGAGGCTCCTCTTTATCACTGCATGGTTTTACTGATGCTGACTGGGCAGGGAGTATTGATGATCGAAAATCTACTGATGGCTACATCGTCTTTGGTGCGATAATTTGGGTGCTACTTATTTGTCTGCTAATCTAGTGTTTTATGCATGTATCAAACATGTTGAGGTTGATTATCACTTTGTTCATAATAGAGTTGCTAAAAAAGGAGATACAAATTCGCTTCATACTCTCCAAAGATCAATTAGCTGATGTTCTTACTAAGCCTCTCCCTCACACTATATTTGTCTATTTACGGTCCAAGCTTCAAATGGACAACCCACCTTCAGCTTGAAGGGGTGTATTATGGAACGTGTTGTAGTTTAGGAAAGATTGTATTTTCCTTGTATAGAGTTATATTGCGTAGTGCGTTGTATAGTAACTATTGTATTCTGCCCCCTACTTATATAATTATAAGAGATGACTACTGCATTATGCAGGCCTCCTAAATTAATCATAAACCTTGTTTCAACTAAAACTTTATTAAATAAACTTTGTTAAGTTGGATTTGGAAAAAAAATGAAAATCATAAACAAAGAGTTTGAACTATATAAAAGGCATTAATAAGCTTATGGCATGGTGGTATCGAGCACTTTACATTTTATGAATACCAAAGTCTTTTTTTAATAAATTGATGTTAAAAAGAGAGAAATCAAAGTAATTACTAAGCTAAAATTCAATTCTTATTTTCTTTGAATCAAGTAATTAATAATTGGAACATTATAAGAGAAAGCTCCTTTATTTTTCGCATCACAACAACTTAATTTTTAGCCAGATAATTAATGATGTTCACCTATAATTAAACGTCTGATTGTCATTATTAAGATGGAATAATTCTTAGTAAATTTTTATTCTTTTATTATTTATTATCTAACCCAACTTTATCTCCGACACAAAAGTAGGCCAAATGTATTAAAGTTAGTCGCTGTTTTTTTTCTTTTTACCCTTTCTTGACGAATTACAAATATCTATGTAGTGAAATATAATCATGCTAGCATAAGTAAAAATATATAAAAAATAATTTCATATTTTTTTAAATAAAAATATTTTAAAAAGCAAAAACTATATTAGTTTCCGTGCTTTTTGTGCAAGACTTATTCATCTCTTGACTAGGAGAATAAAAAAACATAGAGAGATAAAGTGTTTGGTGCAAGACCAATACCATGATGCTTGATACTGCTATGTAGTTTCCTCCTATAAATAGGGAATTATAGAACTGCAAACCAACATACTCAGATCATCAAATCCACAAGCTTCTGTATATTGAAGTCAAGTGCATTTGAATTTCAATCATGTCTCCCACTATGCTGCAACAAGTTGATGCCCATCACCGTTCATTATCAGAGCCCAAAAATGGTCCCTTCACCTACACTGATCCCCTTTCAGAGGTTCCAACTCTCTCTGGTGTTGATACATCAGTTGATGGCTCTACCCCTATCATCGACATGGAAGGTCTTCTCGGTCCTCAGCGCTCTGAGGTCGTCAAACAGATTGGCCATGCATGCGAGAAAAACGGCTTTTTTGCGGTACAAAAATTATATAATTGCATACATTCTTCATAACTTTCGAAGCGTTTATTCTTAAATTAACCCCCTTTTTTCTGTTAAAATTAGTTTAATGGATGATAAGATCACCACCACTACTAGCTAGAAAGCAAAAAGGATACCACCACACCTAGCTAACCTTCCACAGGAAATCAACTACTACTAGCTAGCCTTCCAGAAGAAAGCAAAAAAGATACCACCACACCTAGCTAGCCTTCCACAAGAAAGCAAAAAAAGATGGCAACCGGCAATAGGTGTCAAATAATACAAGGACAGAAAAAAACAAGCTGCAGACAACAACTACCATTCCTCCTACTACACCTAGCTAGCCTTCCATAAGAAAGAAAAAAGATATACTACTACTACTAGCTTCAAGGAAATACACCTAGCTAGCCTTCAATAAGAGGATGGCAACCAGCAATAGGTGTCAACCAAATAAGGACAGCAGAAAACAAGCTGCAGACAACCAGCGATAATAATAACATAAATCCCGACTTTGATTATCCTGTTTGCCACTCCTCACAATTCATAATATATTCTTCGTGCAGTTTAAATCTCCTTTTGTTGTAATTCGATATATTATAATATATCCAGATGGTGCATATGATATGCTGGAATGTTATAATTCTAACATTAAATGCTACACCATGATCAGGTCAAGAACCATGGAATTCCAGAAATGAAGATCAACAACATGCTAGACACGGCAAGAGATTTCTTCCACTTGCCAGAAGAAGAAAGGCTGAAATTTCGCTCATCTGACCCTAACAGTATCATCAGGCTGGTTACAGGTTTTCAAGATAAGACCCGGAATATCTTTGTTTCAAGACAATCTTTGAAATTTCACTGTCACCCCGTCGAAGATTTCAAGAACCAATGGCCCTCGACTCCTCCTTCTTTCAGGCAAATAAATTTTCACATTAATATAATTATCCAGACCTTTTCACTTTAATTATTTTATTCGAGTATTTCACGGTATACTTAAACAATTTTGACAGGGAAAAGGTTGGTGAATATTGTGCAAGTGTTAGAAAGGTGGAGGTAGCAATACTTGAGGCCATATCAGAGAGCTTAGGCCTGAAAAGAGATTATATAGGCAAAATATTGAAAGGACATTATGTATCCATCAATTTCTATCCAGCTTGTCAGGAGTCAGAACTAGATGTCACTTACGGAGTCAGGACTCATACTGACCCAACTTTAATCACTATTCTGATGCAAGATGATGTGCCTGGGCTTCAGGTTATTAACCATGATAAGTGGATTGATGTTAATCCTATTCCTAATGCCGTCGTTGTCCATGTTGGAGATATGTTGCAGGTGATTAATATATTGATCTACATATGCTAATTAAAGTGATTCAAAATAAAATTCTTATAAATTTCTGAATATGGATATAAATAGTTTGTTTCTTATGCTAAATTTAGAAAAACATTAGCATTAAGTTTTTTACGTAAACTAGCATAAAAGGGATTTAGAATTTTGTTTTATAGCATGCATGATTAATATGTATGCAATATAATGGCTAAAATCATTATTTGTATACTATATTCTCATCAAAAGAACTCCTTCATTATCGATTTCGATTGAACAAGTTACTGTATGTTTCATTTCAATGAATTGAGTACAGTTTGTCAAAATTGAAAATTTATCCCAATATCAATTGATTAATTTCTTTTACTACTTTGAGTTATTATTATCAACTTTTCTTTTATGCCCTTTAAGATCACCACTCACATCTACTATCCTAACTCTCTTTATTGACTAATTAAAAGTAATTCATTATCAAGATGGAAATAATTGGTTTTACCACTTATATAATTAAAGGTAGATTTATTAAAAAAAATGACTAATTATGATTTTATTTTATTTTTTGTATCAGGCACTTAGCAATTGTCGATACAAGAGTCTGCTTCATCAAGCTACAGTGAACTGTGAGAAAGAGCGTGTATCCATTGCCAGTTATTGCTATCCATCAGATGATGCGGAGATAGGACCAGCTAAGAAGTTGATAGACGATGATCATCCAGCAATATATAAAGATTTTACGTACAAAGAATTTCATGAATCCATGTGGCGAGTAAAATGCTCAACTGCTAAGCGTTTGGACTTGTTCAAGGCAGGAAGTGATTAGTAACCATTTTCCTCTAGTCCTGCTGCTGGGAAGCTCGAGATATATTGCAGTGTTACTAAATAAGAATTCCCAGCTGTTTTTCTATATTATAACATTCAATAAATTTTATATATAGCAACTTATATTACGGCTTTTTTTTTTTTGGTATATTGCGTATATAGTGCCTTTTTTCCTTATCTACTGTTTATACATACAAAGCAGATCCATAAATATTTATCATTGGAGGCAAATTCATGTATGCATGCCCACAAAATCTTGTGATAGAAATATACATATTGAAAAAACAAAAAAGAAAAACATCCCTGCTACCCTGAGAGAGCTTTGTAATTAATGAAAATAAAGAACGGATCAGACATGATATTTAATATATAGTTTTTCTATATTTAGTTGAAAAACGATATTTCTTTACATTTTGGAAGGAGGAATTAATTATTAATGCTTGAATAGTTTTATCAAAAATAAAATAACGGACCAGTACACTTTACAGAACGGAACACTATATATATATATATATATATATATATATATATATATATATATATATATATATATATATATATTGCTATCTCCATGACAATTTGGTGAGCTCATTATAAATTAGGGGTGTTTAAGAAGGATATTTTTCAAAAAATTAATTTAAAATTTAAAAAATTTAAATTTTTTTCAAAATTTTATTTCAATCAGAATTTAAAAACAATAAATTGAAAAGTAATAATCATGTATTTAATTCTTCATGCGGGACCAAAACTTCAACCCTTATTTTTAAATAGAGATTTAATGAATTTTTTTTTTTGAAATTGTGTTTTAGTGTATTTTAAAAATATATTTGATATTGAAAAAAATCAAAATAATATTTTTTTAAATATATTTTAATAATTTTAATATACTTTATTTTAATATATTTTTAAATAAAAACCACTAAAAAAACTTCAGGTGATGAAGAGCGGGAATGAAATGAAATAAGGAGATGAAAGGCTCGTTTCCCCATAGTGGTGACTGCCTCGATAGCCCATTTGTTGTCTTTATTTGACCCTGGATTGGATCAAAACGATTTTTCTGTCGAGCCCTTTTCAGTTCTTTCTTCTTTGAAGAAAGTATTGTAAATTATTTATCCCTTTTCAAACTACTTTCACTAAAATCAAGATTTATGTGGTTTGCTTTCTTTCCTTCATCCATAGTGTTAACTATTAAATAATATTTATATAATTTTATTTATTAAAGATAGAATCATATTTTTAATTTAATCTATATATATCTTATTTATATTTAGATTAAGATTAAACACTCATAATATATAGATTATTCAGAATTCTAGCCTTCCTTGTGTGATTGATCTTAATTATTTTAACATGATATCAGAGCTGATTTTATGGAACGAGACTTATTCAGAATTTTTTGGAGTATTATTTTATCTTCCGCTTCTGCAAAATTTGATATTTTGTCAGTTTCTGCAAATTTATTTTGTATTTTGGAGTAATTGTATAATTTTGAGAAAATATTTGTTTAGTTCTGTTGTTATAACCCATTTTTGAGCCCCCACACAAAAAATAATAAAATACAAAAAAATAAAAAAATAAAAAAAATATTATCAAAAAATATAAATAGTGAAAAAAGGATGTCAACGCGCCAAAAAAATGGGTAAAAATTGATTGAGGAGGTTAAAAAATACAAAGATTAAAATTTGGCAATATTTTGTTGACTGATGACAGCCCTGTTGACAAAGAAAATTCAATTTGAGGAATCGTATAATTTTGAGAAAATATTTGTTTAGTTCTGTTGTCATAACCCATTTTTGGGCCCCCACACAAAAAATAATAAAATACAAAAAATAAAAAAATAAAAAAATTATCAAAAAATATAAACAGTGAAAAAAGGATGTCAGCGCGCCAAAAAAATGGGTAAAAATTGATTGAGGAGGTTAAAAAATACAAAGATTAAAATTTAGCAATATTTTGTTGACTGATGACAACCCTGTTGACAAAGAAAATTCAATTTGACGAAGAAAAATCCAAAATCAGATGTTTATGGACTCAATTAAATTTTATTGGAGGTTTAATTGAATTATTGGAGGTTTTGATTGCAAGAAAAATTGATTTTGGAGTCAATTTAGGCTTTAATTGGAAGAAATTAAAGTTATGGGGTCAAATTATAATTTTTAGAAGTTAATTTGGTCAAATCAGGGACTTAATTGCATAAATATTGAAGTTTGATGGCCAATTAGGGACTTAATTGAAGAAATCCAAGACCAAGGACCAAAATGCAAAACGCGCGAAAATTGAAGGCCTGATTTTGAATCTGACGCGTTCTGGCTCCAAAATCCATTTAAATGAAACGGCGCATTTTGGGAAAACCGGCGCCGTTTCATACACTGTCCACTTATATATAAACAAAAAAATAAAAAAAAAGAGAGAAGAAGCAAAAATGGTGCCGTTTTGAACGGCACCATATGTCATCTTCTTCCCCTGGACGTGCAGAGAACAGGGGAAGAAGATTTTTTTCTCTCCTCTGTTTCTCACCGACTCCCTCTCTCCCTTAAACCTCAAAAAGACGCCGACCCAACCGGTGCCCTACCACCCCTCAGCTGGCGCCCCTGTCTACCCTGCCCTGTCCCCTGACCGGACAGAGGCAGGGCATTTTCACCGCCCTTCTCTGCCTATAAATACAGAGGCAGAGAAGAGGCACGGAGAGGACGAAAAAAGAGAGGGACAAGACAAGGGAGGGCACACACAAGAAGAAGAAAAAAAAGATAGAAGAAGAGGGAGAGAAAACAGAAAGAAAAGAAAAAGACAGTAGAACGAAAAAAACAGAGGAAGGAGGAGGAGAAAACCGCCGGCAACAGTGCCTCCGCCGCCAGCAGCACTACCTCGACGCCACCGCAGGTAACCTCCCGCTGCCCCGTCTCTTTCTCCTTTTGCTCAGCCGCCATCTGCATCTTCATGCAGAACGTGAATTAATTCACGTTCTGCAACTAATGGAGGGCTGGTTACTGTGCTTAGACACAGTAACCAGCCCATTTGGTTTTGGGCCGGGTCTGGCCCAGCCCGCTGATATGGGCCGGGTCCGGCCCATTTCAAAAAAATTAAACTTTTTTTTTCTTCAGAATTTTACAATTTTCCAGCACATTTTTGTTTATCAATTTTGCTTAATATCGGTATGTATTTCACATCGTAAAAATACAAATCCAATATTAAAATACCCGATTTTCATCAAAAATTTTCAAAATACAAAAAAAATTGAAAAAATGAAAAAAGAAGAAATGTTTTGTGCATACGGCCAAGTGGCTCAAAGCTAAAAAAATCATATTGTATTTTTCATACACCAAAAAACAATGTTTTAGCATGCATTGTGGCTTTAATAACCAGTTTATTAAAGTCAAGAGAACATTAGCCAAAATTTCAAAAACAACAAAAATTTTATTTTGTTTGTCTCTTAGTATCCGAGGTATGACATTACACGTAATGCGTATTCTGGATATTTAATTCTTTTTTCGGATAATAGAACCTGGGGTATGACATTACACGTAATGTGTATTCCGAACAATAAGAAACCACAACACGACCTTAGATTTTATCAGACATTAAAACAATGCAGCCTACCTTAGGTACGGCGTAGTTGGGGTGCTAATACATTCCCTTTACGCAACCAGTCTCTGTACCTGATCTCTAAAGACCAGTTAGGGTTTCTAGTAACCAGAATACTAGGTGCCGACTCCCAATCCATTTTTTATTGGTAAGAGACAAGAATTCCTTGTCTCTCACTATTTGCCAGATATATTTACAGATTTAATTTTTGAGGGTGGACGATCGCCGCGACGCCAGACACGTGCGACATCTGTAATCTCTGTTTAGTTTTTACAATTTGGTATTTTGTTTTCCACTGCTTTTGCATTCTGGATTCTGGTTCTCTGTGATTGTTGATTATGGCTATTGAAAGAGATGATTCGCTTCAGCCTGTGAGTGTGAGGTTGGATGGGAAGAACTATTTGTATTAGAGCTATGTAATGAGAAATTTTCTTAAAGGTAAGAAGATGTGGGGATATATCAGTGGAACTTATGTGGTACCTAAAAATACTGAAGAAGGAGATACTGTTTCGATAGATGCATGGGAAGCAAACAATGCAAAGGAGGTTTGGGATCATCTGCAATGGTTATTCACGCAATCAAATTTTACAAAACAATATCAGTTAAAGAATAACATACGAGCTCTTCACCAGAAGAATAAGAGTATTCAAGAGTTCTATTCTGCTATGACAGATCTTTGGGATCAATTGGCTCTTATAGAATCGGCAAAATTAAAAGCATGTGGTGCTTATATTGAACGTAGAGAGCAGCAATGATTGGTACAGTTTTTAACAGCACTTCATAGTGATTTCGAAGGACTTAGAGGTTCAATTCTGCATCGTTCTTCACTACCTTCTGTTGACTCTATTGTGAGTGAGTTATTGGCTGAAGAAATATATCTTCAATATTATTCTGAAAAGGAAATTCTTTCTGCTTTAAATCCTTCTTTACTAGCAGTACCTTCTAAGCCATTCTCTAATCATCAGAACAAGCCTTACACAAGGGTTTGCTTCAATGAGTGCAGTTTCTGTAAGCAGAAAAGTTATTGGAAGGCTTAGTGTCCTAAGTTGAGATAGTAGAATCAAGCTTGGAAGTTTGGCAGTCAGTTACAATCTAATGCTCATAGACCACCTCAGTGTTATAAATCACCACACCACAATACTGCAGCAGTAACTTCCCCAAACTCTATTGTCAACCGGTCAAAATCAAGATTGGACGTACGGCCTGGAGACAAATATGGGCTGGGGTGTAAATTGTTAACAAGTGGAGACACGCAAGCCAAGGCAAAACAGAAAAACATTCCTAATCTGTGTAAGGTCTAAGCTGTGCAAGGAAAAAAAGTTCTTAATTTACATAAGAAATGCCAAGTCAGTTTGCTATTTTCCTTTGCACTGGTGCTAGAAAGCTCTTTCCTTTTTCTTTTCTTTTTTCCTTACACCAAAGGAAAGAAAAGAATTGTAAATGAAGCACGCAAACCAAGACAAGATAAAAAAAAAAGAGAAAAATTTCATGTGCCATAACTCATCAACTATTATAAATCAAATATTTATACACTTGTTTTATTTTAAATGCTGAAAATTGTGTCTACACCTTTATTTATTAATTACTAACTAGGCAAATGAATACAAAGTGAAATTCTATCCATGTCTAGTCTGACATGAAGAAGACCACCATATCTTTTATTATCTTTGATATTCAACAATAATATGTATAATATTTCTGATATAATATCACCAAGATGAGAGAGGAGGGATGCTTTGTTCATTTCTGAAGAAATTAGCCGGATCAACTTTGGTCTTCACATGTACAACCTGGTCAAAGTTGTTCTTGATCTCTGTAATTGATATATGCTTGTCGGGGATTTTTCGTAACATAAGGAGTCATATAGCTGTAAAGTTTTCTGATCCCCGTTGTATATTTTTCAGATGTCTTAGTGTCTTGATCGCCCTAAAAGACAGCATAATGAATTTGGAATAAATTTCCTGCTCTATGTGGAAATGGAGTGATGGACTCGGAAATTTCGTCCATTTTGCCCTTTTAGGCTGTGAATTGCAATTCAGCTTCTCGGGCATCCACTTTTTTAATCTTGAAGATTACAGTGTAAGTTGTAGATCCTTATAGATATTATAGATACTAAAATTAATGGTGTAGATATTATAAATACTGAAAATTAATGAAGTAGATACTGCAATATCAAAAGATAATATTCAAGATTCTGTAGTTATTATATTACCTTATATATGTTATCTCTATTACCTAGTTTAGATGATCATGTAATTATTATTTATTTCCTTTGTAACCAAGGATATAATCAAATCTAATAACTGTCATGTTAGGAACTGATTCAAGTTCATATATACTTGTTCTACCATTAATTGAGCATTAGTTTCTATTCTTATGGAAGAATTTTCTATAGCCACTATAGAAGAAAGTTCAAGCTCAAATGTAACTTCTCTTTTAAGCAATAATATTGATAACAACAATACTGCTCAACGATTGAGTTTAGTATTGCTAAAGGAATTCAATTATCTTCATTGATCAAGAGCTGTCACTGTTACTATCAATGGAAGATCAAAATTGGGATTCATTAATAGATCCATCAACTCTCATGTATGATTATTCATAGTGGATTCAATTCTTCTATTGACTGTCTCTTTCCTAATAGGAAGCTTTCAAACATAACATTGCTTCAGAGTAAATTTGAGGTTCATTTTTTAATAAGTATGTTAGAAAATCATGATCAAATATTTTAGTTCAAGCTCAAATGTAACTTCTCTTAACACTGCTCAACGATTGAGTTTAGTATTGCTAAAGGAATTCAATTATCTTCATTGATCAAGAGCTGTCACTGTTGCTATCAATGGAAGATCAAAATTGGGATTCATCAATAGTTCAATTTCTTCTCCAAATATGGACTATCCCGAATACGAAATATGGTTATCCAAAGATCAATTGGTGATGTCTTGGATTCTTAATTCTATGGAACGAAACTTGGCTAAAATTTTCAGCTACTCTGAATTTGCACATGATCTTTGGAATGTCATTCGTGATATGTATGGCAACCAAAACAACACAACACAAATTTTTCAGATTCACCGTGAAATTGCAAATCTCCATCAAGATAACAAATCATTTGTTTAACTTTTTGTAACCCATTTTTGGGTCCCCACAAATAAAAAAATAAATATATAATAATAATAATAATAATAAAAGAAATTGAACAGTGTCGTTTTGACACCATTTCTCTTCCCGCATGCTGCTAGAGCCCCACGCCCCTTTAAACAAGAAACAATGACTGCATGCTGCTCCCAAAACTTAAAGCCTCACGCCCCCTGCTTGAAGATCTCGCCCGGTGTCCCCTGCTCCCCATGCGCAGCAACGTCCCCGCTCCCCCCTTCGCCTATAAATACTGCTCTTAGCAGCTGCAACGAGGGGGTTTTTTTTAGAGGGAAGGCCGAGAGTTCAGTTTTTGAACGAGAAAGAGAGAACACCCAAAACCAGTTCCCCCCTTGGCCATTCCCCTCTCTCGGCCATTTCTTCCCTGCACCTGAAGCAGCCTTCTCTGTCAACGGAGCCCCAGACCAGCCTCCCCTGAACCGCTGACGGAAGGAAACACCAGAGACAGAGGAAAGAAAGCAAAAAACAGAAGGGAGGGAGCCGCTGCAGAGAGGAAAGAACAGCTGCTGTCACCGGGCTCCCTCAGCCACCAACCACCGTCACAGCAGCACTACCCACGCCACCACCATCCTTCCTCAGCTCATCATCTTCCAGCCACACGCCGCGTCACCATCGAAGAAAAACAGGAACCTGCACCTCTACGCAGGAGAAGAAAACAGCTGTAAGGCACTGCCCAACACTGAGGACAGCTCACCATCTTCTTCCCAGCCGCAGCAACACCACCAGGAACAGAGCACTTCCTCTCCACCGCCACCAGCTGCCATTGCCATCTCAGTCAACAACAGCCCCGTGAAAAACAGAAGAAGGAAACGAAAACAGAGGAGAACAGAGCTAAAGAAAAAAAACGGGCAGAGAGGGAGGAGGACGGAAAACAATGAGACAGTGAGGGGACGACCGAGAGGGGAGACCATTGTACACAGAGGAGGACGAACAACTGACAGAAGGAAACACCCGAGATCAAGAGGAGAAGAACCAGACAGAAGCAAAAGGGAGGAAGGAAAACAGAGCCACTGCCACCGTCAGCACCACCAGGAGACCTCGTCGGCTTCCTATCAACCGCCACCATCATCACTGGGAGTGTTCGCCATCGTCTTCAACATCGTTTCCGCCACCAGGTTTGTCCCCCTTCTCGTCGCTGTGCATGCACCATTTCCTTGCATTTCACTGTTCAAGTGAAATATAATTCGCGACCTGGTTAGGCCTGCTGGGTTCAGCCCAGCCACATGGGCCGAGCTGGGTCCAGACTAAAAATAATAAAAATTAAAATTCTTCAAAAATTATTTCAAAGAATCTGTGATTTTTTGCAAGTTTGTTACTGCATTCTGATTAATATCGGTTTGTATTTTTATATTGTAAAGATACAAATCCGGTATTAAAATACCCCGTTTTTGTCAAGTCATCAAAAAAAATAAAAATGTTTTGTTTTCATGCATACGGCCTAGTCTCTCCAATATATATATATATATATATATATATATATATATATATATATATATATATATTATAACATCATATTTTCACACAACAAAGAAAATTTCAAAACAATATATATATTAGCATGCATTTTGGCTTTAATAACTAGTTTATTCAAGCCATGAGAACTAGGCCAATATTTCAAAAATTCTAAAAAAATCTTTTCGTCTTCTTTTAATATCTGGGATTACGAATTTATATGTAAAACGTATTCCTGATATTAAAAATATGGTTTTTATATAGACGTTAGAACGGTTAGGTTATTTACCCGATAAGATAAGGACCTCCTTATTGAGGAGGACTTTTCTTGAGCCATACTAACAACTAGGAAACACAACAAGACCTCGGATTTTATCAGACAATCAAACAATGCAGCTTACCTTAGGTAAGGCGTATTTGGGGTGCTAATACCTTCCCTTTACGCAACCAGTCCCTGTGCCCGATCTCTGAGACCAGTTAGGGTTCCTAGTGACCAAAATACTAGGTGGCGACTCCCATTCCACTTTCCACCGATAAAAGACTAGATTTTCTTGTCCCCCCATATTTGCCAGATAGATACCATACACATTTCCAGATAAAGTGGAAAACTCGCCGCGACGCCGCAACACGTGTGACACAACTATTGGGAAATTTGAAAAGTCTATGGAACGAACTGGAGATATATCGCCCACACATTTGTGATGTTGCTGTCCTATGCAGAAGAATAGAGGAAGGCAGAATTTTCCAGCTCTTGGCAAGCCTTAGTTTTGACTTTGAAGATTTGCGGAGCCACATCCTAATGAACCTAGAACTACCATCTTTGAAGTCTGTGACAACAACGATTCAGCGTGAAGAAATTCACAGAAATGTGATGAATCATAAAACTCATTCTGGACCAGCAGCTACTGTCAAGACAATGCCTAGTAATGAGAACTCCAGCTCTAGTATGTCTTAGCATGTTGTTTTTATCAAAACAAGTGGGTGATGGCAAATCATTCAAAGGAAAATGTTCAGAGTTAAAGTGCAGCTATTTTTATAATACTGGACACCTTACTGTCCGGTGTTGGCAACTGCATCCAGAACTCAAACCTAGATTTTCTAATGAGCAAAGAGGACACTAGAGGAGAACAAACTATAAAGCACATCTAGCATATATAACTCTGTCAACTGATAACCACTAACCTTTTTTTACGTGTTTACACTTAAAAACTCCTAAAAGGTGCTTATCAAAGTCTGAGAACACTCATCTCGAGATCACAGGGCTGAAACACTTCACCTTAGCCTCAAAGTTTGATCAAAACCACCTAGATCCAGAACCATCTATCCTATGATAAAATCAGCCTAGTTTTGGTTTGTTAGAACCCTAACAAACTCATTTATAAGCTTTGAATCAGCCTAAAAATAGAGAGGGAATCGTACCTAAATAAGAGGGAGAAGAAAATAAAGGAGGTAAGAATTTTAGTTAAGGTTTAAGGGATTCGATATTGAGTTTAAGAGCTCAAAAAAGGTTCAAGGGTTTGGTTTTGCTGGTTTAGAGATAAGAAGAGAGAAAAACAGTAGCAAAAATATACTCCTATTGAATATTTCAAGCTTGAAAGGTATACTATTGCAAAATTTAAAGGTAGAGTCCATGAGGCCTATTGGATCCTCTGTTTATTGTTTAAATGCAATGTATTTTAATATATTGATGTAAAAATTGGTGTCTTAGTGTGTTAACATTGCACTTTAGTTTGATCTTGATTTGAAATTTGCCAAATGTGACAGTAAGGTGTTGATGTTTTTCTGTTTGGTTAATACATGGTTCCAGGCTCTTGAGTTTTGGTTTAGTCTTATGGAATGTTAAATTGTCAATTTTAAATCTCATATTGATTAAGCATCCTTGTTGTTTTGATTTGGCATTTTTGGAAAATGAAACTTAATGCATATTTATGATGATTTATTGTTTTTATTAGTTTCTTTTTGTTTCAACTATGTTTGTGATTGATAATGTGGTTTGTTGGAATTAAGAAAGCATGTTTTAGAGGCCTAAAATGATCATTCTAGGTTTGACAGTGGCTGACTTTATTTTGGGTAGGTTCTAAGTTTCTAAGACAGTGTTCTTCATGTTATTGGAAAGAACATTACCTTAGCTCTATTTTTAGACCATTTTTGGTCGATTTATTTGCACAGAATCCTTCGAACAACTTGATTAGCAAATAATCTAGGTTTAAAACACATCAGTAACACGTATTTATTTTGATTGTCCAAAATACATTTTGATCAAATCATGGCTTTTGAATGATAATCAATGGTTTTTTATGCTTGATTCTTGATCTATGTTTTTCATGTTCTTCATTTGTTTTATGTTTGATTCATTTTATCCAAAAAAAAATTGAATTTTTTATGTTTTTCTTATGTTTAATCTGTTTTAGCTTTGAGTTTTTGTTTTTGGTTTGTTTTAAGGTCAACTAAGACAAGTCAAAATCGGGTAAGATATTTAAGGCTTTATTTGGTTTGCTATTTTTTTTAATAAAAGAATTTCTGGTCAAAGGAGGTGTTTGGCAAACATACTCTTAGGTCTGCTTTTTAGCAGTTTTTCTAAAGAAAAAAAATAGGTTTTGCCAAAAATGGCCTTAAAAAAATATAAAACAATATAAAATACCAAAAATAGTAATATAAAAATACAATTTTTGTTTGTTGTATATAGTCAAGTCTCTCGAAAATCAAAAATCATATTTTTCTTTTAAAAAATAAAAATAAAATACATGGTATGTTTTAGTATTTTTATACAAAATTCAATATATATATATTTGCATGCATTTTGAATTTAATAACTAGTTTACTGAATCCATGAGAATTTGACCAATATTTTAATAACCCATGAAAATTTTAATTCATGAAAATTAATGGTCAATATTTTGGTATAAATATTAAACCTACAAGTAAACTTGTATTTAAATATCAGGAATTGATTAGAAAATTCTCAAAATTATTCTGAATATTCATTCATTTTAATTGAAAGTACTTTTACCACAGTATATGAGATGTGCAAAACTCTTTCACCTTTTAAGATAGGTAAACCCTATCAGAGCACTTATATAAACCATTTTCATAAGAATTTATTTTGGCATACGAACCTATAAAAAATTCAAAATGTCAGACTTATTAATAAAAGTAAATTTTTTTTCTGAACCATAGACGGACCACCGGTTAAAAACTTATCAATGTTGTTAAGTCACATATAGATCAAACAATAAATCTTACCTTAAGTAATGTGTGCTAATATTTTTTTTAGCTATAACCAGTGCTTTATCCTAGAAATTTTTGATAAAGCGATTCCTAACCCCAATGTTGTGATAGATATGATCAAATAAAATCCTCTTAAATTAATTGAATGAGATCGAATATTTTACTTCAATAATAATACAATAAAATATATTGAATAATTCTTCTCTTGTGAGATAAAAAATATTTGAGTGAAATTGTCATGTTTTATCAATGTTTATACAATCTCTTGCTCAAACGCCACCCCCACCCAAGTGCTCATTTATATTTAACATATTTTCTAATGTTCTATTAACATGTGTCATTCAAATACTTTATTTATACTCTATACTTTGAGGCTATTTAAATTAAGCTAAAGTGATGATGACATTGAACTTCCTTTATTATACTTTATACTTTAAAGCCGACGCTTCTAACTTTAAAGCCTCCCCTTCGAGAACCATTTTGACATTCGAGGACTTCACATGTGAATCATGAAACATGAAAGCCATTATTTGATTCTCGACTTAAAATCTAATTACGATGGGATTGATTAATCTTGACTTCAATTCTAATTAATTAACTTTCTCATGAGAATTTAATATAATTGTTTTAACTTTACTTGTTGCTGGGTACGTAGTTAACTTTTCTAGAATGTGAAAAAAGTTCCATAAATAGGTGAAACTAGAACTGTAGCATATATATATATATATATATATATATATATATATATATAGAGAGAGAGAGAGAGAGAGAGAGAGAGAGAGAGAGATAGCATATTTAGAAAGGAAAAGGAGGAACAATGGGAAATTTTATTATTTTTTAAACTGGATTTCGTTTTCGAACAACGTATTCATTAATAATTGTGAGCTTCGGTTCTTCAATTGGTTCCTCGGAACAGGAGCAAATAACTTGTTCACTAGGAGGTCATGTTTTGTATATCCTTAAAGACATTTAATTGTTAGATCTACTGTTCGATGCCAATTGCATTTATTATATGCTAATATACATGCGACTCACCTCCTTTACTTTTCATATGAACAAGCCCTATTTTTATTTTTTTTTCATTTCCACTTGTTTTATTAATTTGATTCTCGACTTAAAATCTAATTACGATGGGATTGATTGATCTTGACTTCAATTCTAATTAATTATCTTTCTCAGTAGAATATATATATATATATATATATATATATATATATATATATATATATATATTCTACAGCTCTTAAAAATTGAAAAAAGAGCTGAAGAAAAGAAATGGGAAGAGAAGGAACCTGAGAAAAAGAAAGCTCTTTTTAAATTCCTTATATTTTAATTTAATTTACAGGTAACATGATAAATGAAAAAAGTTGATGTATGCATGTCTCTGTAAGCTGGTAATTAAATCATAAACATCAAATATCTTATCCTCCAATCAAACATTTTCAGTGCTTGGAGTGCAGTAGCTAACAGCACCATCGTGTTAGGAATAAGCACATAAAAAGCTTCAATTACGACCTCTCATGAAACAAATAAGTTTTTTTTTTTTCCAAACCCAAAATTGTATTATCAAAATTTATTATTTCTAAAAATAAAATTTTTTATGAAGTTAGGGTTAAACATAAAACTATAAAAATCTCAGCAAATTATTTTATATCACAGATCAAACATAAATATTGACAAAAAAAAAAAACTCCTTTTAAATCCCTGAAAGTGTTTAATTTGTTTGGTTCGATAGTTGATTCAATGAATGTCGACAACAGAAAATACATAGTGTGGTTTAGTATTTTTATACAAAATTTAATATATATATATATATATATATATATATATATATATATATATATATTAATAACCAGTTTACTGAATCGATGAGAATTTAATTAATATTTTAATAGTTTTTAAAAATTTTAATTTATGAGAATTAATTGCTAATATTTTAATATAAATATATATATTCTATAGCTTGTAATTGTTGTCCTTAAGTCTCTAGCAAACCCAAAACTTGTTCAAGAATTGGAACCCGTTTGAGATTGTACAGTGTTCTTTTAAATTTTGATTTTTTAAAAAAAAATTATTTTTTATATATTTTCAAATTATTTTGATGTGTTGATCTTAAAATAATTTTTTTTAAAAAAAAAATTATTTTAAAATATTTATAAATAAAAAACACTTTCAATCATATTCGCTATCACAATCTCAAATAAATACTTGAAAACTCCGAGAATAGTAATTCCTACTAACAGATAATCCAAGAACAAGGTATTGCATAAGATAATGGAAGAATATTATTGAATGTATTACAATAGGGAAGAAGGAGAAGAGAAGACAAGAGAGACGGAGGAACTCTTGTGCATAATTCAATTCATTTCTTTTTGCATAATGCCAAATTTTGTTACAATCTAATAAATAAAGAAGAGCTACAGTACTGATTAAACAAGAACCAACTAATTAAAGATCCCCCCCTGTCAATTTCAATTCATAACATAGTGAGAACGGCTGTCGAGAAGCGACAGTACAGTTGACAATAAATGAAAAACAAATAAATTAAGGAATTAATCAGAAACTACAAAACCACATCATAATTTGTTATTGAGAAGTATAATAGAATATAAATCTGCTGGCTGCCTTACCATAACAAGGGTTACCATTTGTTATTGAAAATGCATGTGTATACCATCTCGTATTATATTACGAGGATGATCGTATACACACAAGAGTAGAAATTAAATAGACTAAGGAGGTTGACATATACTTGTATTAGTCTTGATATTTATTTATTTATTTTTATTAAAGTAGATATCTGAATCAATTTACGTATAATTTAACTAATTTTAAAAGCTTTAAAGTTAAAAACTATATAAATTTCCAGTAATAAATAAGCTGAGTTTACCCCTGTTGTATTGATGTATTTGATTAATTCTTTTATACCTATAAATTTTAATCCAATTGCATTTACCGCTGAACAATTTCTTAAAGTATCCATCGTCCAAAACATTGAGAAAAAGACAGTCAAGATGTCATGGCTGATCACAGATTTTTATTTATCAATCTTCCAGGAAACACATAATCAGAGCATAATACTCTTTCTTTAAAACAAAAAACAAAAAACCCTCCCAAACCACATTAGAGCATGAGAGATGACGTCTGTTGAATCAGAGAAATGGCAGAAGGTCATTTCCATTTTCTGGCATTTATTGTTTTTTCCAAACTCATACTTAACTAGAAGGATATTTGAAAGTATATTCATGATTATTTGTTAAAGTATTTTTTATTTTAAAATATATTAAAATAATATATTTTTTATTTTTTTAAAATTATTTTTGACATCAACATATCAAAATAATATAAAAATATAAAAAATATATTAATTTAAAATAAAAAAATAAAACAATTTAATTTTTTTAAAAAACGATTTCAATCAAAATGTCAAACACGTCGAGTAACAAAAACACTGATCCGTTGGGTGAAAACACTGTATACACATGCATTTTCTACTCGTAATTCAAAGTGGGTTCAAGTACCGAGTCGATCTTATATTGCAAAATTAATGTCAAATTGAACCAGCAACGAAATTTAAAAAAGAAGAACCAAGAAAATAAATAGTGGCTTTAAAATTAATGTGAAAAGTTCAATTTAATATTTTAATTTTTATGAGATGATTTGGTAAAAAATTAATATATCTTTGTTCAATACTATTAAACAAGTATTCTTTTATAATAAATATTTTAAAGACATATATGAACTGTGAAAATAAAACTGAATATAAATTTTTTTTTCTTAGCCCAATAAATAAGTTTTATTTTTTAAAATAATAATGTTTTAAAATATAAAGAGTATACAATCTTTAAGCTAAATATATTTATTTAGTTATCCTTATAATTTAATTTAATTTACAGGTAACATGATAAATGAAAAAAGTTGATGTATACATGTCTCTGTAAGCTGGTAAATCATAAACATCAAATATCTTATCCTCCAATCAAATATTTTCAGTGCTTGGAGTGCAGTAGCTACAACACCATCGTGTTAGGAATAAGCACAAAAAAAGTTTCAATAGCGACCTCTCATGAAACAAATAAGTTTTTTTTTTCCGAAACCCAAAATTGTATTATCAGCATGTAGGCTGCCAATTATGCTCAAGTTTCAGTTATACAGCTCTCCATTATTTCCAGTTTCATAGTAGCCCTCTGTTCACCTTGTTGTTGGGAATGTTTCTGCTACGACTTGGTTCCTTGACACCGGCGCAAATCAACACGTCACACTTGATCTTGGAGCTCTGACTTCTGCACCCTATCTTGGTAATGATTATTTGCATGTTAGTGATGGTAAGGGCTTTGACATATCTCATATTGGACATACTATATTACATTTCTCATAACACATATTTACATTATCTAATATTCTCCATGTGCCTCACATTACCAAACCATTGTTATCTGTTCAAAAATTCTGCCATGATAATCATGTTTATTTTGAATTTCACGCTTCTCTGTTTTATGTGAAGGATCTCGTCACCAAGGAAGTTCTCCTTTCCGGTCAGAGTCATGATGGTCTTTATGTCTTCTCCGAGTCTTTTGCCACGTCAGTTCCTCAAGCTTTTTGGTCTCCTTGCATCTCTGCGACTGTCGACCTGTGGCATCGTCGTTTGGGTCATCCAACCCCTAGCATTTTCAATTTGTTAGTTTCTGACAATAAAATCGTATGTACTTCTAGACGTTCTCTTACCTAGTGTCAAGCTTGCCCTTTAGGCAAGTCGTCCCGTTTGTCATTGCGACAAAACTTCTGCCCCACTTGATTTAATTTTTAGTGATGTTTGGGGTCCTGCTCCTATATTTTCTTCTGATGGCTTCCACTTTTTTGTTATTTTTGTTGATGTACATACCAAATATATATGGTATTATTCGCTTGTTGCGAAATTTGATGTCTTTTCCATTTTTCAGCATTTTCAAACACTTGTTGAGTGTCAGTTTTCATTTAAAATTAAATCTGTTCAAACTGATTAGGGCGGTGAATATCGTAAATTAAATAAATTTTTTCAGACCATTGGTATTCATCATCGGTTAATTTGCCCCCATACTCATGAACAAAACGACACTATTGAACATCGTCATCGATATATTGTCGAAACTGGCCTAACTCTTTTAGGCCAATGTAATGCCCTATTGTGATTTTGGAACTATGCTTTTGAATCATCATATATCTTATTAATCATATGCCTACTCTTGTTCTCCAAAATACATCTCCGTTTGAGTGTCTGTTTTGTCGCACTCCTGATTATAACTTCCTACGTACTTTTGGGTGTCTTTGTTTCCCCTTTTTGCGTCCATATCATGCTCATAAATTAGATTTCCGGTCTTCTCCTTATATGTTTTTAGGCTATAGCTCATCCCATCTTGGTTATCGTTGTCTTAATTTAGAATCTCATCGTATTTATGTCTCCCGTCATGTTCGTTTTCATGAAAATGTCTTTTCTTTTGCGAAGTCTGAACAGGTAACATCCTCATCGGTACCTCTCACCCAACCTACCTATCTTCCATCCTTGAACCCTCCTCTACATTTTTAGCCTACTACTTACCAGACCGGCCCCAACCACAACCCAATTCTGCCCTCTATCGCACCCCATCAGACTACCCATTTGCCCATAGCTTCTGCCACCCTTTCATCACCATCCCACACTGTCATACTGTCACCATATGCTTGTCTTTCCAATGATCATTGTGCAGGAACAGGTTCTCCATCACCATATGCCAATGTCTCAGGTCTGCTGCAGCAGAGCAGCCCGGTTCTCCAGCAGCTCATCCTAGTTCTACTGCAGCCTCACCAGTGTCTGCAGTGCCGACCAGTCCCTCCACTGCTTCTCCAGCTGGTCTGCAGCTCTGTGTAGACCTCTTCTCATATCCTCTTCAGCACCTTCCAGGTACATGTCACACTTCTCCATGCCCAGCTGCTCGTCAGCATCTCATGGTCCTTCGTCTAAGACAGCCCAAGACAGCGCTGTCCATCGCCACTGCTGCAACCTCTGTTGTCTCCTTCAGCCGGGTAGTTTCTCCTCCCTCTCATGAGCCACTTGATGAGAGGAGATTTAGGCCTTACACGCAAACAGAACTTGGACCTTAGTGCTGTTTCAGCCCTCTATGAATGTTGTCGGTAATCGATGGGTGTACAAGATTAAACGCAGATCTGATGGTAGCATTGAGAGGTATAAGGCGCGTCTGGTTGCTAGAAGTTTCACTCAGCAAGAAGGTATTGATTACTCTAAAACCTTTAGTCTTGTCATCAAACAAGCAACCATCAGATTAGTCTTCTCCATTGTCGTTTCGTGTGGTTGAAAAATTCATCAGCTTGACATTCATAATGCCTTCCTCAATGGTGTTCTTGACGAGGAGGTCTACATGAAACAATCTCCAGGTTTTGTTGATTCTGCTCTCCCCTCTCATGTGTGTCGATTGCATAAATCTCTATATGGTTTAAAACAGGCTCCGCGGGCTTGGTACACTCGTCTGAATGATTTCCTGTTATCTATTGGATTCTGTGCCTCTAAGGTGGATACCTCATTATTTATCTTCTCTATTGGTGCTGATATTTGTTATCTTCTGGTCTACATTGATGATATTATGCTTACAGGTAGTAAGCTACTGAGCTCAGAATTTAAGCTTCGCAACTTGGGTTTTGTTCATTATTTTTTTGGTATTGAGGTTCAGTCTACTAGTATGGGTCTTATGCTCTGCCAGCATAAATATGCACTTGACATCCTCACTCGGGCTGGTATGTTATCTTGCAAACCTGTTGATACTCTTATCTCTACATCCAAAGCTACCATTCTGCCCGATCCATTATTTTCTGATGCTACCCGCTTTTCATCAAATTGTGCATGCTCTTTAGTATCTCACTTTTACGCACCCGGATATTTGCTTTGCTGTTAACAGAGTCTGTCAGTTTATGCATGCTCCTACAGATTCTCATTAGGCTGCCGTGAAATGCATCTTGCGTTATCTTCGGGGTACGGCATCACATGGCTTACATATTACTCGTAGTTCTTCTCTTGCCTTACATGGTTTACAGATGCAGATTGGGCAGACAGTGTTGAGGATAGAAAATCTACGGGTGGTTACCTTGTGTTCTTTGGTCAGACGCCGATTTCATGGAAATCCGGTAAGCAACGCACAGTTGCTCGATCTTCTACTGAAGCTGAGTACAAAGCCTTAGCCAATGGCACTGCTGAGGTTATCTGGCTTCAATACTTATTAACAGATCTCTAGATAAATATATTGAATAATTCCTCTCTTGTGTGTTAAAAAATATTTGAGTGAAATTGTCATGTTTTGTCGATGTTTATCCAATCTCTTGCTCAAACGCCACCCCCACTGAAGTGCTCATTTATATTTAACATATTTTCTAATGTTTTATTAACATATGCCATTCAAATACTTTATTTATACTCTATACTTTGAGGCTATTTAAATTAAGCTAAAGTGATGATGACATTGAACTTCCTTTATTATACTTTATACTTTAAAGCCGACGCTTTTAACTTTAAAGCCTCCCCTTCGAGAACCATTTTGACAGTGGAGGACCTCACATGTGAATCATGAAACATGAAAGCCATTATTTGATTCTCGACTTAAAATCTAATTACGATGGGATTGATTAATCTTGACTTCAATTCTAATTAATTAACTTTCTCATGAGAATTTAATATAATTGTTTTAACTTTACTTGTTGCTGGGTACGTAGTTAACTTTTCTAGAATGTGAAAAAAGTTCCATATATAGGTGAAACTAGAACTGTAGCATATATATATATATATATATATATATATATATATATATATAGAGAGAGAGAGAGAGAGAGAGAGAGAGAGAGAGAGAGAGAGAGATAGCATATTTAGAAAGGAAAAGGAGGAACAATGGGAAATTTTATTATTTTTTAAACTGGATTTCGTTTTCGAACAACGTATTCATTAATAATTGTGAGCTTCGGTTCTTCAATTGGTTCCTCGGAACAGGAGCAAATAACTTGTTCACTAGGAGGTCATGTTTTGTATATCCTTAAAGACATTTAATTGTTTATTATATGCTAATATACATGCGACTCACCTCCTTTACTTTTCATATGAACAAGCCCTATTTTTATTTTTTTTCATTTCCACTTGTTTTTGATATATTTTTTTAACCAGCCGATTTACTAGGTTATATTAAAATAATTTTTACACAATTTAATTTTAATTTCACACTAAATAAAGGATTGAATTAGAAAATTTTAAAGTTTACATAAAGGGTGGAATCAAGAAATTTTAAAATTGACATATTAATCAAATCGAGGTGTAAAAATAATGCTAGATAGTCGTTCTCTATGATCCAAATATATATATATATGGAATTCTTTCACATTCTAGAAAAGTTAATTACCCAGCAAAAAGTAAAGTTAAAAAAATATATTAAATTCTAAGAAAGTTAATTAATTAGAATTGAGGTAAAGAATAATTAATGCCATCTTAATTAGATTTTATGTCAAGAATCAAATTGGCTTTCATGATTCACATGTGAAGTCCTCAAAATGGTTCTAGAAGGATAGGCTTCTTTCATGATAATGGTTATTTAATAATAAAAAAAAGATAGATACCACTCTTAATACTTAAGATAAGTTATATTCGTTTATATTTATATTCGTTTATATATATTTTTTAAGCTATTGTCTTTATTCACATAACAAGGTCTAAAAAATAGGGTTTGATATTGGAAATTATTAATTGATAATTCTATTATCTATTAATTAAAATTCAGAGGGACATGGTTTATTATGTTGTATTTTTTTATTTTTAATTTCATCCATTGACTTATTTTTTGTATTTTTAATTTCACCCATTGACTTCTTTTTTTTATTTTGTATTTGTTGTAAGAAAATATGTTAGATAGGCTATCATAATATCATGATATGTAGTTTGTTTCCTTTTAAAAATTATGCCTTTTCAGGTTTTCAAGAATTGTTTTTTAATTTAATCTATTTATTATTGTTTTATTAAAATAAAACTATTTTATTGAACCCAATCAAATATAAGTCAAATCACGAAATTTTCTTCTTCTTTTTAAAACACATTTACAGAAATCAAACATAAAAGGAGAAGAAGATAAATCCTGCGGGGAAGTGCAGGTCCCCAGCGATTTTATCATTTTCCCTACGGCACCACCAAATGTTGAGAGCCTTTATCATCTTCCCTTGAAAAAGAAAGGCCATGAGACATCTTTGTCATTTCCCTCTCCTTCCTCGAAATGGGATGTGGGAGTTCAACTTGCACCTTCATCGAAATTTGTTATTGAGTACATTTATATTCTGATTTTTACCCCAAATACAAAGCAATTTTCAGAGATTTTGTGGGTACGGGAGAGATGAGAGTAGAGTAGTGATAATTTCTTTTTAAAAAATTATTTTTAGATTGTTTTGATATAAAAAATAAATTTTTAAAAATATATTATTTTTATATACTTTCAAGTAAAAATTACATCTATTAAATATGTTTTATATTTAATCGGATGTGTAGAAAAAATACTTATTAATATGTATTTGGTAGGGGGACAGTTGTAACCATTAAGTTGATTTTTGGAAATTAAAAGACGTTTGACAATATTACTAGCCGGCTAATTATTAGGGATAATTAATACATGGTTAAGTTGATTGTTTGAAATTAAATACGTAATTGACTATGTTAATTCAAATTATTTTTTTATATTTTTAAATTGTTTTAATATGTTAATCTCAAAAATAATTTTTAAAAAATAAAAAAAAATTATTTTGATATATTTATAAATAAAAAATATTTTAAATCATAATCACCACTATATCCCCAGACAAATCCTTAGAAGCTCCAAGAGGTATTGCATAAGATAATGGAAGAATATTATTGAATGTATTAAAATAGGGAAGAAGGAGAAGAGAAGACAAGAGAGATGGAGGAACCAAATTCATTTCTTTTTGCATAATGCCAAATTTTGTTACAATCTAATAAATAAAGAAGAGCTACAGTACTGATTAAACAAGAACACGATTCCCCCCTGTCAATTTCAATTCATAACATAGTGAGAACGGCTGTCGAGAAGCGACAGTACAGTTGACAATAAATGAAAAACAAATAAATTAAGGAATTAATCAGAAACTACAAAACCACATCGTAACTTGTTATTGAGAAGTATAATAGAATATAAATCTGCTGGCTGCCTTACCATAACAAGGGTAAAGGTCTTGTATTATATTACGAGGATGATCGTATACACACAAGAGTAGAAAATAAAGTAAGGAGGGTGACATATACTTGAATTAGTCTTAGCCTGATATTTATTTTTATTTTTTATTAATATAAATATTTGAATTAATTTATATACACCTCGATTAATCTCACGTGCATAAAATTAAATTGAGTTTAATTATTGTATTGATGGATTTGATTAGTTATTTTAATAGTAGTATTGATGGATTTGATTAGTTCTCTGATACGTAGAGATGTTTGACTACCAATATTACGTTCCATTTGGCGCTTTTTCTTAATTTTAATCCGATTGCATTCACTGATGAACAATTTCTTAAAGTATCCATCGTCCAAAACATCGAGAAAAGGACAGTCAAGATGTCATGGCTGATCACAGATTTTTATTTATCAATCTTCTAGGAAACACATCATCAGAAAACCCTACCAAACCTCATTAAAGCATGAGGTGACAAACATTTATGTTTTCTGGCATTTATTGTTTTTTCCAAACTCAGACGGAACCGTCGGGTGAAAACACATTTATATTTTAAGCTAAATATATTTAGCTTTCTACTCTCTCTCGTAATTCAAAGTGGGTTCAAGTACACTTACTTATATTTTAAGCTAAATATATTTATTTACTTATCCTTATATTTTAATTTAATTTACAGGTAACATGATAAACGCAAAAAAAAGTTGATGTATGCATGTCTCTGTAAGCTGGTAATTAAATCATAAACATCAAATATCTCATCCTCCAATCAAATATTTTCAGTGCTTGGAGTGCAGTAGCTAACAGCACCATCGTGTTAGGAATAAGCACATAAAAAGCTTCAATTGCGACCTCTCATGAAGCAAATAAGTTTTTTTTTTTTTTTTTTTTGTAGAAACTCAAAATTGTATTATCAAAATTTATTTTTTCTAAAAATAAATTTTTCGATGAAGTTAGTGTTAAACATAAAACTATAAAAATCTCAACAAATTATTTTATATCACATCACCAAACATAAATATTGACAAAAAGAAAGCTCTTTTTAAATTCCCTGAAAGTCTTGAATTTGTTTGGTTCGATAGTTGATTCAATGAATGTCGACAACAGAAAATAAAATTACATAAATAGGAATTTACGTTTTTCAATCATGAATAAAAGCTTTTGGAAAATTATTGGACATAAAAGGGGATCGGAGTATACTATTCGTTGGCATGCTCCGGTGCACATACGCTGTGTTTTATTTTCCTTACTTTGACTTAAATAGTCAATATATACTTGTCATATGATCTTACAAGTATTTTCAGGTTGTCTTTGCCGATCAAAATTTGGAATGGAGCACTTAAGATTTTTAAGAGAATCTTTTTCTCTTAACATTATTTGATTTATTTATTTATTTTTGAGAATGAAAGTATTTTTAAACTTTTAATGTGTGTACTTATATGCATAATTATTTAAACAAAATGTATATATCAATATTTTTATATTTAATATTATAAGTTTTAAGAGTAAAATAGTTATCTTATTTGAATTTCATAAAAATTTCCTAAGATATACTAAACATGGTGAATACATATTATTATTGAAAATTCCCATTCTAAAAAAAAAGCATATAAATTTTTTTATCTAAATTCTTTTCAATTGCATTAAATTTAAACAAGGTATCAATATTCACAGACAAGCATCACAAGAAAAATTCAGCAGCTTCCACTAAAATTCAAATACGAAATTATCACATGAACAGCAAATCCAATAGCCCCAAATCAAACCTCAATGGTCATATCCAACATTTATATCGTTTAAAGCACATTCACTTGCAATTAGCACAGTGGTCCAGGTTTTTTTTTTTTATTTATGGCACCACCAACCTTGGACCCACCTCACAAGTAGTTGTTCATCAAGTTAAGACGCCAAGAAAAGTACTCTAGTGGACCGCCCAATTCAGAATGTAAGAAAAGTCTAGTTTGCGACCATAAAATAAGAGACGAGTACTGTTCTGCAAAGCCAATGCTGTGGTGTTAGTTTCCTCCTATAAATAGGGATACAAACCCACTTACTTAGACCATCAAATCCCACATTCCACACAAACATAAGGAGTCCCTGAATAATTTCTACGCACTACTACTAATTCTAATCATGCCTGCCGCTGTGTTGCATGTAGCCGAAGGGGTTGCTTTACCAGAGACCAAACAGCTTCCACCCACCTACGAAAATCCCATTTCCACTCTACCAACCGTCCCTGAGGCTGAGCTTTGTGATGGCTCTATCCCTCTCATTGATTTGGAAGCCCTTCATGGTCCTCGCCGTTCCCATATCGTCAAACAACTCGGCCATGCATGCCAAAACAAAGGTTTCTTTGCGGTAGGTTTTTTCTTTTTTTAAATGGATTCATTGCATTAAAAATTAGATCTAGCACCGTGAGAATTAAGCACATCAAATTGTAAGAAAATCATTAGCGGTGTGCCTAGAAACTGAGAAAAGAAGAAGAAGAAATCACACCAGGAAATCTAGCTTCTATTATATGTAATTCTCCAGGGTAGAGAAATACGTTGTTTGCACTGTTTCTGGTGACCTTTCCCAACAGCTTTGTCTCTCCAGCAACCTGCTGTTCTAGCTGCTAATTTTTTTCTTTATTTAAGCTGTAGTTGTAGCTTGGTATATTATATTCTGTTATGTAAGAAAATAATCTTTTGGTAATATGTTTTTTTTTGGTAATATGTATATATGAAAATAATCTAGCTAGTTCTAACAAGAAATTTTATGTTAAACTGTCAGGTGAAGAACCATGGAATTCCAAAGACAACTGTTAACAACATATTCGATACATCAAGGGAGTTTTTCCATCTGCCGGAGGAAGAAAGAATGAAATTCTACACTCCTGACCCTAACAGCGACATCAGGCTAATGACAGCGTATAAAGATGAGGTTGAAAATGTCTTCGTCGCAAGGGAATCTTTGAAATTCCATTGTCACCCTGTTGAAGATTATGTGAACAAATGGCCTACAAATCCTCCTTCCTTCAGGTGAACAAAAGCACAATTTTAGCCATGATTGACTCAAATGGGGTAGCCTCGACATGCATGGCGATTCTGTTTTAGATTATTTGTGTCCTTTTTTTTTTGACATTTGATTGCTGACAGGGAGAAAGCTGCTGAGTATTTGACAAATGTTAGAAGGGTGGAGATGACACTACTTGATGCAATATCAGAGAGCTTAGGCCTGGAAAGAGATTACATAGAGAAGAGATTGGGTGGACATTATGTATCATTGAACTACTATCGAGCTTGTGAACAGTCAGAACTAGAGCTTACTTATGGAGTGCGTGGCCATACTGATCCAACTATAATAACTATACTGTTGCAAGATGATGTGCCTGGACTTCAGGTTCTAAGTGAGGGAAAGTGGATGGATGTTAATCCTATTCCAGACACAGTGGTTGTCCATGTTGGAGATCTTCTGCAGGTGATTTATATTCTATCTATATATGTCTTCTGTTAAAATGCACACTAATCCAAAAACCAACTAAAATATATACGATTCCTTAATTACTATTAACATTCAAAGCCCTCTAATTTATGGAAACTATAATATATTGCCATGCCATGCCATGACTTACTTTCCATGTTGTTATAATGACATTTTTCTCTTATGTTTCTATTGTATCAGGCAATTAGCAATCATCGATACAAGAGTTTGCTCCATCAAGCTATAGTAAATTGCGAGAAGGAGCGTATGTCCATCGCCTCTTATTGTTATCCATCATCTGATGCTACAATAGGACCTCCTAAGAAGTTGATAGACAATGATCATCCAGCAATCTATAAAGATTTCACATTCGGAGAATTCAGCAAACAGATGTGGAAAGTGATAACGCCAACTGATAAGCGCCTGGACATTTTCAAGTGCTCTGCTGCCTGACCATTTTAGCTTCTGAGATGGCGCGCACTTGTCTAATAAGAGAACATATAGCAGTGTTGCTGAATATATAATAATTAATGTATAATAACTTTCAGTTTTTTTTGGTTAAATAATAGTCCAATTCAATGCCCCAAATACTTACAAGAGTGAACCCAAATGATGTAATTTTGTAGTTGTTCTGAAATTGATCAGTCCAGGTAAATTATTTAGCAAATGAAATGTTGCACGGTAAATTTAATTTTGAAAAGCTAGAGGGTATTGGCAGAGGACTTTCAGTGTCAATATACCTCCTTACTTGTGTAATTGACTTAATTTTATCCGTCAAATAAATCCTACTTGATTCGCAATGTTGTGTAATATTTTGAGTATTAACATCAAACTGATCAAAGCTACTTGACTGATTGCATTCATACTTGTCAGGAAATTGGAGTTTCTTTGGATAAATTGCTACCAAACCCCTTATATATCACTAAGCTTTTTGAATAAGCAATTATATTAATAAATCCAAAATGAATAAAAAGAATACCTTTTATTTTATCCATAAAATAGCATACTGACACCGACTTAAAATGTTTGTAATGTTTGGTTTTATTCAAAAAGCTTTAAAAAAAATACAGGATCATTTGTAAAATATTTTGGTACACTTAAATAAAAATTATTTCCAGGCCTAATCTCTCTGATATTGAGGATAAGCAAGAGACAAGAGAGTGACTACAAATATCACGAGATCGAGAACTATTTCTTTTAAAGATCCATCTTAGGTAATATCTTCATTAATTATAAGCAAGAGCACAGAGGTAATTAAGAATATCCCAGCTAAAGATTAAAAAAGAAGAAGAAGACTCCACCTGTACGCGCATGTTGCATTTCTTAATTTCATATCCTTATTTTATGTCTTAATTTGTTCATCTCCCTCGTCACCTTGCTTCCAAAAGTCAGCAGGCTTTGTTTCTTATCTCTCTGATCATTTGATTCGATTTCTGTATCCCAGATGACATGAAAAGGGATAACGTAGAAGGCATTGCCTCGTGTATTCTATATGTATAATCAAAGATCAACGCAGTAAAATAATGCAAATATTGAGTAATCTATTCTTTCATCTCTATATGTACAGTTAGTTGGGATTTAATTGAATTTCTATAACTGTGTTCAAACAAAATTCTTATGTTTTGTTTTGGAGATGGATGTATGATGATGCAGGTGTTGTCGGGATTTAAATAGGTTTTTTTTTTTTTTATCGTCATTTCACCCAATCATCACACTATATTTTTTTTATTTCATAATTTTGTATCTAATTAATAAACATGTAATTATAAATCAAGGAAAGACAAAATTAGTGGGATTTTCTTTTCTCAATTTTCTTTTATTGGTTTTCTTATTCCTATATTTTTTGTTTTAAAATCTTCTTTTTTTACTTCATCTATATCTTATTATATTTTATGATTTGTTTTTTCAAAAATAAAAAATATATTCCAAAGAATATTCTAAAGATATTTGCCCTCTGCAGTTAATGCAAGGTTGACTTAGCCACAACTAAAATTTGAGTCGTTTAATGATTTGAGGCTGTGAGTGTAACTCAGTTTAAGGATTTTAAAGGTGTTTTCCAGGTAAAAAAATTCGAATCTTGATTTTACAGTCACTAAAGATAATTGAAAAATATTGTTTTATATATATATTGAAAAGTCTATGCTATATATTATAAATATTATCTGAAAATAAATATTTTTTATTTTTTAAAATAAAATTCATCTATATAAAAATTTTAAAAAAATATAAATGAATCAAAATAATATTTTCAAAAAAAAAAATAACACCATTAAAATCTCTATAAAAAAAAAGTTAAATAAGAAGAAAAAAAAACATAGTGGAGAGAATAATTGAAACATAAATTAAATTATTTAAGAAAAAACTTTAAAAAAGAAATCAATTAAAAAAATATTAGAAAAAAATATAGCCCGAATGTTGTGGATTAACTCGTCAAACTTATGCTCTGTGCGTCTGGGACATTGCAAGGCTTTATACTATTGAATTTTATGGGTAATTTTTTTTTTACCGATTTAATTCATGTTGAAATTTCTACTGAAATTTCGGCAGAGTCTTTCCTATACTGAGATGTCCCAACTACCGAAATTTCAGCACAGTCTTTTGTATACTAGAAGGTCCCAGCTTATCGATAATTTATCTTACACATATTTAATGTTCATTCTGCAATCATAACATATTCATATTGTATCACAACCACAATCATTACTAGTCATAAGCATAATAGCTCACATATTCATTTTTCGTTCTCATTTACAAACACTTACAAAGTGGTAGTTAGCATAAAAAAGTAAGAATCATAAGTCTATATGATTAATATAAAGAGATACTAATACAATTCGATTCATATAATTACTTAAGTCAAAATACATTGACATTCATTTAATTCTTAATTCATACAAAAAAAAAAACTAGAAAGACTAATTTTCCTAATTCATACAAAAGGAACTACAAATATGAATTTCCTAATTTATATAAAAAGAAGCCATTTCGGTCTAGGTTCTGTGGTAGATAATGTAGCCTTAGAATCGGTCTAGGTTTGATGGGATTGATGAGGGTAAT
Source organism: Populus simonii (assembly GCA_007827005.2). Classification (NCBI taxonomy): domain Eukaryota; kingdom Viridiplantae; phylum Streptophyta; class Magnoliopsida; order Malpighiales; family Salicaceae; genus Populus; species Populus simonii. The sequence continues at coordinate 49,908,602 of CM017464.2, read as the reverse complement.
TATTCTAGCCGAAGCCATTTCGGTGGCATCACCGAACAGACTTCCCCTGCTTCCAGAGGAAGAGGAGAATGCCTGGTGTTTGGAACGACGCCATTTTAGGCTAGGACTGTTATTCTTTATTTTGCCCCCTGACGTTCTGATGTTTTGCAATTAAGCTCTCTCTCTCTCTTTTAATTTCATCCCTGGATCAATGCAATTGGACCCCTAGATTTTTGCATCATTTACAAAATAATCCTTAGTGTCAAATTTAATCAATTCAATCCTTAATTAACTCCTTAAACTTTTAATTCTTTTAAAATTACCTTTGGAAAAATCAATTAACCCTCCTGTAGTATCATCGCCTATTTACTTCAATTCTTGGAATGTAATTTCTTGCAATTTTAATCCAAATTGACCTTAAACTTTGATATTTTTTCAATTAAATCCTTATTGAATCAATTAAACTAATTCAAAGTTTAATTAAGCCCCTAAACTTATTAATTCTTTAAATTTTAGCCAAATTAACTTTCAATTTTATAATTTCATCCTTATTAGTCCCCAAACTTTCAATTTGTGTTATCTTGACCGAATTCTCAAATTATTATTTTTATTTATTATCATGATATTAATTTCTAGTTGCTACAATTTATTTATTTATTTCATCTTAATTTCTTTATCAGGTGCTTAGCAATTGTCGATACAATAGTATAGGTCGAAAGGTCAAGCCACCCCAAATAAAATATTCCGGCAACGTCACCTAATTTTGGACTTCGGTAGAGCAGAAGATAAGTCAAAAGGTCTTATCTTATCATCTTGTTAGCTGATAAATAAGAGGAGCGATAGCACAAATTGTCCGTAAACTAGTGTTTTGTCTTCTCAGTCAAAATCAGAACCAGAACTTCCATAGATAAACAAATGGCAACCTCAAGCAATGAAGAAGACTGTCAATCTCCAGTATGCCATGCAACTTGCAAGTGCATCAACTCTGCCTATGGTTTTCAAAGCAGTAATTGAGCTAGGGGTTCTGGAGATCATAGAAAAAGCTGGCCCTGGTGCCTTGCTCTCAGCCTCACAGATTGCCTCTCAACTTCCCACTCAAAACAACCCTGATGCCCCTATTGTACTAGACCGTATCCTGTGCCTTCTTGCTAGCCATTCCATTCTGACTTGTTCTCTAGCCACCGAGAATCAAGATAGTGATCAAGTTCAAAGGTTATATGGATTGGCACCAGTAGCCAAATATTTTATCAAGAAGGAAGATGGAGGGCTCCTTGAGTCCCTATTTTCTTATTATTCAAGATAAAGTCACACTGGATCTCTGGTAATTTTGGATCATCTCCAAAACTATCTTCTTCTTCTTTTCATTCCTGATTCTTTTTATGAACAGAAACATTAAAGGATGTCGATTATAATATTTTGTAATATGTCGTATTGAAACAAACAACAGGTACCACTTAAAAGATGTTATTCTTCAAGGAGGGTTTCTATTTCAGAAGGCTTATGGGATGAGTTCTATGGAGTATGTGAAAAAGGATCCAAGATTTGGTGAAGTATTCAGTGGCTTTGTTAGAGGTTTCAACCCTTTATTTATGAAGAGGATTTTGGACATATATGATGGCTTTGAAGGTCTAACATCCTTGGTGGATGTTGGTGGTGGCAGTGGTTCTGTCCTTAATATGATCATCTCAAAGTATCCTGCTATTAAGGGCATCAACTTTGATTTGGCTGCAGTTATAGAAAACTCGCCATCCTATCCAGGTACTGATTTTGTTCTGATCTTATAATTGACTTTATTTGCCTTGTTCTTTACTGAGAATGGTGAGCTTTCTGACTAGTTACAGAAACAGATGAACTGAGCTGTGTTAGAAATTGTTAAATCTTTTGTTGTATTTCTATTGCAGGTATTGAGCATGTTGCAGGAGATGTATTCTTAACCATTCCTAAAGGAGAAGCCATTTTCATGAAGGTGAGGTTTGATAACACTCTGTTAAAATTAAGCTTCAGAGTATTGTACTGACAATCACAAAATATTTTTGAACGAAACAGTCGGTATCCCATTTCTGGAACGATGAGAACTTCTTGAAAGTACTAAAGAATTGCTATGAAGCTTTACCGGACAACGGAAAGTTGATAGTAGTGGAAATGGTAATTCCTGAAAGCCCCGGTACCAGTGTTGCAGATAGAAGCTTGCTGCAGAATTATTTATTCGTGACAAGCATGAATCCGAAGAGAAATGAAAGGACAGAAAAAGAATTTGAACGTTTGGCCAAAGCAGCAGGGTTTTCTCATTTTCGAGTTGCCTGTTCCGCCTGTTCTTTCTCAGTTGTCGAGTTCATTAAAAAGAAGGCAACTGCTAGTACTGCTGCTATAGCAGCGAAGTGAATTGCTAAAGTTGTTACAGTTGAGTAGCCGATATATATGACGTGTATCAATAAGCCCAGTTGATGACTGTCCTTTTCGTTTTATAAATTTGTATTATATTTATGTTTTGGGATGTCATAGTTTTTTTATTCGAGAAACAAAGATATTGTTAATACTTAATAAAATAAATTAAAACATATACAAATAAATAAACTAAAAAAAATATTATTAATGTTAATTAAATACTAAAACAAAAGGTTAATTTTCTTAGTAAAAGCAAAAGATAGTTGAGAATGCAAATATTTAATTCTGATTTTCCTTTTCATTTTATAAATTTTTATTTATTTTATCTTAGAGGATAATCATGATTGTTAAAGAACAAACAAATTTTATTTTAAAAATATATGAAAATACAATTTGTTTATTTATTTAAATTATAAAAGGAAAAAATTCAAAGATAAATTACAGTAATCTCTTTGAAGTATTATAAAATTAAAAAAAAATATTAATTTTTATTTTAAAAAAAGGTGCACTAAATGATATAAAAAAATAAGAGAGAGTATTAATTAAAATTTAAATATAAAAATAATACACACACTAAAATTTTAATCGGTTTTATCGATTTTTTTTCACGATTCGGTTTTTTTTTATTTTTTTCCCTAGTTTTCTCTATTTTCTTGGTTTTTTGGTTTTTTTACTCACTCTTAGTAGAGAGATAAAGCATTAAATACTTTGAAAAGGTAGCCACTCGAGTAACTTTTTCGGGCAAACAGGTGGAAGAAGATGAACAGTAACCAGATGACTTGTCGTCTTGTCACTATTTTGGCTTTAAGATTTTAATTTAGGGATTTGGTCAAAGTTTAATTTAGTCTCTGAGCTTTTGATTTCTTTTAATTGCATTCTAATTGATTTGGAATTTTAATTTCATGTAATTTTACCTTTGCTGAACTTCAACATCAACCCTGAATTTTAATTTTAACACCTTTTTCATTTTGATTGTTGATATTGGGTTTATGCAAATTAACCCATAATTGATCATTAAACTTTTAAATTATTCAATTTCACCCCTATTTGAAAAAGATCATTGACTTTGAATTTCTTTAATTTAACCCTAATCGACCTTAAACTTTTATTTTCTTATAGTTATACCTTTGATTTCAGTCAATTGATTTTGTAAAAATTAAGTTTGATCCTCTAAAATTACAATCTTCTCAATTAAGCCTAAATTGAGCTCCCAAACTTAATTTTTCACTAATTAAGTCCCTAATAAAATTAATTTAGCCCATTTAAAATATAATCAAGTCCCTGCACTTAATTAAATCCTGTAATTTGATCCAAAATAATTCTTAAACATAATTAAACTTTTAATTTGGCTCATTATTAAATCAAATTGGCCTATTAAAAATGTAGTCATCTACCTGAACTTAATTTTTATGCAAATCCATCCAAAAATCATGTAATTTGATCTTGAATTTGCATTGTTTTTCTAGCCTTGGATATGATAGGGTATGATTAGGCTTTCAATTTCGTTCAAAACTCTAGCTTAATTTTTTTTATGTATATCTAAAACCTTCCTCAACTAACTTTTTGCTAAATTGTTGGTTTTTTTATTATTCTTGTTTTTTTTAATAGAATAATTCAAAAATAGATTATGACACCAAGTATGAATGGACAGCTAAATGAGAGGACACGGGAAGAACTTGAAAACTTAGCTAAAGAAGCAGGATTTTCTCAGTTTCGAGTTGCTTGTTGTGCTTGTATTTTTTCTGTAGTGGAGTCCATAAAAAATAGTTGAATCGCTCTTATGGTTGCATTTCAGCAGCTGGTGTCTCCTACTTGGCAATTCTAAAAGGTGTGCTCGTATAGGTCTGCGATCTCGATGCGGCAGTAGCTCTGCATGACTTAGGTCTCAAGTGTTGAGCTGTATTGAAGGTATAATTAATCATCAATAATGCTGAAATGTTGAGCATAATGGAAAATTAATGAAACTTTAATTATCAGCAGGTTAGCAAAGGACATAAGCAAGCCAACAGCAGACTCAATGGCAATTGTGTATCTATCTATCCTATCTGCCAATACTACAATTCTATAGCAAGATAATATTTTTCATTCCATTTGACTAAGAACAGGAGCTTGCAGACGGAATGCTAATGATGTCTCTTGAACCTGTAGCTGCTTTTTTCCAGCAAAAGTGCAGTATTGAATTAAGAAATTTGAGCTTCCATTAAGTTTACTGAATGTTGAACGCTGATGGAGGTACAGAAAATCTCCAGTCAACCAGCTGGCCTAATTTCTTCATTTTGTTAGATAGATAAGAAGCCAGAGGAATGATAAGATTCTTCAGTGCACAGAGGAAAAAAGAAAATTTTCTAGTAAAAGACATAAACTCCAATGAAATTGAAAAATCCAGCAATCATCTACACCTCATTTTTGCATAGTATTCTCCAGTCTGAACCTGGACTAAATAAACTCCCAAGAAAATTAAAAAATAAAATGGCAGCCTCTACCAATGAAGATGATTGTCATCTCCAGCATGCCTTGTAACATTCAAGCGCACCGTGCCGCCTTTGGTTTTGAAAGCAGCAATTGAGATAGGTATGCTTGAAATCATAGACAAGCTGGTCCTGCCCTCAGCTTCACAAATTGCCTCCCACTCAAAACAGTTTCTGTGCTAGACCGTCTCCTTTGCGTTCTTGCTAGCCATTCCATTCAAACTCACTCTCTAGCCACCAAGAATCAAGATGGTAAAGTTTAGAGAATATATGGGTACCTGTAACCAAATACTTCATCAGAAATCAAGATGTTGGATCATTTAGTCCCCATTTAGTTGTGATACAGGACAAGGTCATAACGGATATCTGATAAGAAATCTTCAGTACAGTTGAACCTTTAAATTTTCTGGAGTTGTTATTACTAATAGCTACTGTTAATAATGTTTTGTACTGCCCTTCAAACCTGTGGGCTACATGAAAAAGGACAGCAGATTCGGTGAACTATTCAGTGTCACCACGAGAGCGGAAAGCCCTAGATTATGGAGAGAATTCTGGACACTTGTAATGGTTTTGAAGGTCTAGAAAACTTGGTGTCAACTCGAACGATGAGCACTTCTTAAAACTGCTATAGAATTGTTATGAAACTGTCAATTTAAAGTCTTCTAAACTTGCTGTAAGCAGATTCTCTATGTTTTATATGTCTCCTCCGCCAGATCTTGGCGTATTCTAATGCAATATTATACTTCTATAAAAAGAAAGTCTTTAACAAATAAGTCTTGATTGGTATGGGCAAATTGTAGGTGCTCTTAAGTATCTTATATTTACTAGATCGGACATCTGTTATGCTGTCAACAAAGTCTATCAGTTTATGCATACTAAGAGCCATTGAACTACTGTCAAACATATTTTACAGTACTTAAAAGGTACATCCTATTTTGGCCTTCACCTTAATTGAGGCTCCTCTTTATCACTGCACGGTTTTACTGATGTTGACTGGGCATGGAGTATTGATGATCGAAAATCTACTGATGGCTACATCCACTACCAGAAATTCGCTAAATACCAACGGATTTACCGACGGAAATTTCTGTTGATATTTTGAGGTCGAAATTACCGACGGCCACTTTCCGTCTGTAATTCAGTCTGTAATTACGGACGGAAAAGTTTTCGAATTTAAAAAAAAGGCGGGTCGCTGACGTGGAGGTTTTGGGGGGTTTTTTTTTCCGACGGAATCACCGACGGATTCAAAACGACAGCCCGTACAGTGCCCGTACAGTGATGTGACCGGTTTCGCCGTTTAAATTTCCGACGGACTCACCGAGGGATTTGAAATGGCAAATCCATACGGTGACGTGTCTATGTTTCCGTCAAAATCACCGACGTAATAACCGACGGAGTTTCCGTCGGTGAAACCGTCGGAAAAAGTTAATATATGACAGCTCTGCTGACCCTCTCCTCCCCTATTCTCCTTCTTCTTCCTCATCCCAACTCTCCCCATCTGCAAACAACCAGCCTCCCCTTCCCCAAAAAAAAAAAAAATCTTCCTCATATCAGCACAACAAGTTATATTTCTTGAAGTTTTGTGGTCACAGCATCCGTGTTCTGATTTACCGACGGATTTTATCAATTTTTGTAAGTAATTATATCTTTTTAAATTTTAAAATTTAATTAAATGTCAATTTTATTGTTTTTTTAGTTTATGTATTTTGTTAGTAGATGTACATGTTTTATTGTTATTTCTCAAACAAACTTGTAGTATATGAATGTATAATTTTGTACCTGTTATGGTTTGTTTTAGATTTTGTAAGATTGTATTTGTTTGTAAATTGTTATTTCTTTATGGAATTACCGAATTACATGTGCTATTTTGAAATAATTAATAGCTTGCTTAATGGGCCCGTTTAAAGTTTTATCAATGGTATTGCGGAGTGGTAATTTCTGTAAATTTATATATTTTAATTCGTATGGACGTTGATAAATGATAATGAATATTTAATATTTATGAGAAGTTGTGATTGGTTTGTTGGATAATCTCGAGGTAAAGTAATATTTTTGCAAGTTTATTTACCTAACTTAGTTAATTAATACATGATGTCATCATAATTTTATAGAGGTTCGATATAAGTCATGGATGATCGTTCATAGATGTATCGAGATTCACCCCAAGGATTGCGGAGGATGGATTATTGTAATGGGGTTCAGGGTTTTATTAATTTCGCAACATCTATTCCTAGAAATTTTACTAGAGGCGGTATTAGGTGTCCATGCAGGAAGTGTGAAAATAAAAGGTATCTGCATCCAGATGTTGTAATGATGCATCTTCTACACAAAGAGTTTATGGAGAATTACCAGTGTTGGTATGCACATGGAGAAGTATTTGTTAGCGAGAGTGAGAGGAGAATGGAAGAAACGGTGGTTGGGTCTACTTCTAGTGCTAGCAACGTGAATGAAACGGCAAATGACAACACTAATCCTTACAGAAATATGGTTATGGATGCAATGAGAATGAATCAAGGTAATGGCAGTCAATGTCCAATCGTAGAAGAAGAACCTAATGTAGATACAGCTAGGTTTTTTGATATGTTGAAAGATTCTGACGAACCATTATGGGATGGCTACACGAACCACATTAAATTATCGGCCGTAGCACAGGTGTTCACCATCAAGTCAGATCACGGGTTGAGTGAGGCCGGGTATGACAAGATTATTAAATGGGCAAGAAGCATTTTACCTGAAGGGAACAGGCTGAAAGAGAACTTCTATGCTGCGAAGTCCATGATGAAACCCTTCGGTTTAGGATACCAAAAAATTGACATGTGTCCTAACTTCTGCATGTTATACTACCTTGAAAGTGCTGAGATGATCGAGTGCATGACATGCGGGCATTCCCGTTACAAACCTAGAACTGGCAGGGGAAAGACTCTAGTGGCATATAAAAAACTTAGATACTTCCTGATCACACCTAGACTGCAGAGGTTATTCATGTCACCAAGGACTGCTGATCACATGACATGGCACCAAGCACACCATGCGGTTGATGGAGTGATGGTTCATCCTTCTGACGGCGAAGCGTGGAAACGTTTTAACAGTGTTCATCCTCACTTTTCAGCTGAATCAAGGAATGTGCGTCTTGGGTTGTGTATAAACAGATTCAACCCATTTGGGTTATTTGCTGCTCATTATTCTTATTGGTCGGTCATACTCACAGTTTATAACTTGCCACCGGGAATGTGTATGAGGCCGGAGTTCATGTTTTTATCTACTGTCATACCCGGTCCAAGAAGCCCGGGGCGGAATATAGATGTTTGTCTTCGACCGTTGATTGATGAGTTGGCACAGTTGTGGTCCTCCGGAGCTCTGACTTATGATATATCGAGGAAACAAAATTTCCTTATGAGGGCGGCATTGGTGTGGACTATCAATGATTTTTTCAGCTTATGGAATGCTTTCTAGTTGGAGCACGCATGGGAAACTCGCATGTCCATACTGCATGGAAAACAACAAGGCATTCACGCTAGCAAATGGAGGTAAAGCTTCTTTTTTTTACTGTCACCGTCGCTTCTTGCCACTTCATCACAGGTACAGAAAGAACAGAAAAGATTTCTTTGTTGGCAGAGTTGAAAAAGATGTTGCATCTCTGCGTCTTTCTGGTGAAGAATTGCATGATGTTGTCTCAGAGTACGGTGACATTGTGTTTGCCTTCAATCAGGTAAGCAAAAGTTTCCTGGTTTTGGTTTGACCCATAATTGGGTAAAGCGAAGTATCTTTTTTTAGCTTCCTTATTGGAAGACCAATCTGCTCCGTCATAACCTTGACGTCATGCAAATCGAAAAGAACATGTTTTAGAATATTTTCAACACCGTCATGGATGTGAAGGGGAAGACAAAGGACAACATCAAGGCTAGATTGGATATAGCTTTATACTGTAACCGTAAAAATATAGAGTTGGTTTATGATGAGTCACGGGTCGCAAAACCAAGAGCAAGTTTCGTGTTAGAGAAAAACGCACAACTGCTAGTCTACAAATGGCTTAAGAGTCTGCGTTTTCCGGATGGACATGCATCGAACATATCAAGGCTGGTTAATATAGAGGACTGCAGATTGTATGGAATGAAGAGTCATGACTACCACGTGTTTATGCAAACACTCATCCTATTAGCTTTTCGTGATTTGTTGCCAAAGGGAATATGGGATGCACTCACAGAGATAAGTCATTTCTTCAGAGATATATACTCCAGCAAGTTGAATGTTGATCACATTGAGAGGCTTCAAATGAATATCGTCGAGACACTATGCAAACTTGAGATGATATTCCCTCCATCATTTTTTGACTCAATGGAGCATCTCCTTATACATCTACCGTTCGAGGCAAAAGCTGGAGGACCAATCCAATATAGATGGATGTACCCATTCGAACGGTTAGATATTACAGTTGCAATGTAATTCATATATAAAAGTATTTTCTATGTTTTTCTTAATTGAAAATACTTAATTAGTATAGATTAGTAATTGAATATGTTGGAATAATTAGTATAGATTGGGTAAATTGGTTGTGGCTATTGTTAATATGTGTAGGTTTGTGGATTTGAGTAGTATCCGGTATAGGGGAGGTGCTGTCAAATTTTTTTTTTACATTTGAATTTAATTATATAATTATTTGTATCAAATTGTGTAGATGCGTAGAACGAAAACCAGAGATGGCTACTAGTTCGTCTAGTAGCGAGGATGATATTTCCTTAGGTGCCTCTCAAGAAGAGGCACCTACACCACCTGTGCCGTCAACCGATGCTCCCTCTTCCAGCAGGTACTTCACAGCGCAGAGGCGGCGTGCCTTCACAGCGGAATCAATTTACCCGCAAGTACGAGGCACAGTGGAAGGACGACCTTTCAATGTAAGTTTGTTAAGGTTTTAGTTTTTTTAAAAAAAAATTACAACATAATTTATGAAGTAATCACTATTGAATTTATTTCATTTATTTTCAGGTTCACAAACATTGAAGCCGCCCGAAGTAATATCATCGGCATTTAAATCGTCGATGGAGATTCCATTGTTTCAATGGAGTCAGATATCCAAGCATCCTGAATGGATGCCTCAAATCAATGCATGGTTTAACAGGTTTGAGGTTGCTATTAATATATAATTGTCAGCTTATTAATATAATTGTAAATAAATTATTATTTTTATTTAAACTTGTTTATTTATACACAGGACAAATTCTGCTGGGACATTGAGCATAACACTGTTGTGAGGAGGGTGTGGGAAAATCACGCGGCAACTAGGTAAGATCGAAAACAATACAGGATTTTTTTTAGACAAAAATTTATGTTTCGAAATGTAATTTTTGGTTGCGTGAAGTAAGTTGCGTGATTTTTTGTATGAAGCACAGAAAAAGGCAAAAAAAACCACGAGGGATAAGGGTTTCCAAGGCTGGAACGATGTTGCGGTTTGGAGGGATTTCAAACCGATATAAATCCCGGAAGATATATGGCTGCACTATCTTGAGCACGTGACGTCTGAGCGGTTCACACAACGCTCACAGTCCGGTGCTGGCAACCGGAATCGACCAATTCATGGCGGGGTGACAACGCACACTGGCGGCTCCGTTCCATTTGCTGCACATGCGAAACGGATGGTAAGATTAATTTAAATGAAATATATCGTTAAATTCAGTTGTTGTTAATATATCTTTTTTCATTATAGGCTGCGTCTCTTGGACGTGAGCCGAGCCAGATGGAGCTGTTTGTGGAGACGCACGTGCGGAGTCAAGACCGCCAGAAGGGGGCGCAACAGTTTGTTGATAACCGTGCTCAGCATTTTGTGGTATGTTTGTTCAACCATTTTATTTTGTAAGTTATTATGTAAGTTATTATGTTTATTGTATTGAATATGATGATTACTTTTTTTTTATTTTCAGGAGACCTATAATAATCTGTTGAGGGAGAGATACGGGGACGATACTTTGACCCATCCAGAATTTGATCCAGATTTGTGGATGGAGGTTGGCTCGTCAAGTGGACCCGATAAAAATCGGGTTTACGGGCTCTCCAACACTACGGCCGACAACTTGCGGTCGACCCGTAGTGTTTCAACCATTGGGAGCTCCCAATCAATATCGAGCTCCCAATCTAAGGAGTTCGTGGCTTTGCAGCAACTCACCGAGAAATACGATAACCTAAAAGCGGAGTACGCACAACTCAAAGCGTCTCATGTACAACAAAGAGCGGAACAAAGAGCGGAGTTTGAGCAACTCAAAGCGTCTCAAGCACAACAAAAAGCGGAGTATAAAGCGGCTCATAAACAGCAAAAAGCGGCTTATGAACAGCTTCACGAAATGATTATGAAATTGTCAAATAGCGGAACATGTGCGCCTAATCTTTTTTGGCCGTATAACCACCAGCCTCCGCCAGGATCTCCTCCTTCTCCTCCAGCTCCATCATCTTTATATTAATTTCTAATCAACATTATTTACCTTTCAAACTTCATTTAATATATTTCTTGAAACATATTCAGTTTGTAATGAATATTATTTAACTTTATTTTTTTTATGTTTAATATAAATTTTATTTGCATAATTGGTTTGTATTACAATTAATTTATATAGTTTTATAATATATATCCTAAATAATTTTTTAAAAACAAATTAAGAAAAAAACTATTACCAAGGCTTTTACCGACGGATGAATTCGGTCGGTATTTTAAACACTCACCGACAGACTTACCGACGGAATTAATCCGTCGGCATTTAACAGTAGCTTCCACAATTACCAACGAATTTACAGACGGACATATTCTATCGGTATTTCATACACTCACCGACAGCTTTACCGACAGTTATTTTCCGTCGGTCAATCACAATATACCGACGGAATAAAAATCCGTCGGTATATTTCAAGCGGGAATCTTCTTTTTTTGGCACTCAAATTCTGTCTGTAAAACCATCGGCAAATGGTTTTTTTGTTTTTCCGACCGATATAGCGACGGAATGGGGAATCACCGACGAAGGTAAAGCTGACGGACGTAATCCGTCGGTGATGACGTCGGTAAAAAATTCATCGACGAAATGCTAATCATACACCGACGGAATTTGTCCGTCGGTAAAACTGTGAAGTCTTGTAGTGATCGTCTTTGGTGCGATAATTTGGGTGCTACTTATTTGTCTGCTAATCTAGTGTTTTATGCATGTATCAAACATGTTGAGGTTGATTATCACTTTGTTCCTAATAGAGTTGCTAAAAAAGGAGATACAAATTTGCTTCATACTCTCCAAAGATCAATTAGCTGATGTTCTTACTAAGCCTCTCCCTCACACTATATTTGTCCTATTTACGGTCCAAGCTTCAAATGGACAACCCACCTTCAGCTTGAAGGGGTGTATTATGGAACGTGTTGTAGTTTAGGAAAGATTGTAGTTTCCTTGTATAGAGTTATATTGCGTAGTGCGTTGTATAGTAACTATTGTATTCTGCCCCCTACTTATATAATTATAAGAGATGACTACTGCATTATGCAGGCCTCCTAAATTAATCATAAACCTTGTTTCAACTAAAACTTTATTAAATAAACTTTGTTAAGTTGGATTTGGAAAAAAAATGAAAATCATAAACAAAGAGTTTGAACTATATAAAAGGCATTAATAAGCTTATGGCAATGTGGTATCGAGCACTTTACATTTTATGAATACCAAAGTTTTTTTTTTAATAAATTGATGTTAAAAAGAGAGAAATCAAAGTAATTACTAAGCTAAAATTCAATTCTTATTTTCTTTGAATCAAGTAATTAATAATTGGAACATTATAAGAGAAAGCTCCTTTATTTTTCGCATCACAACAACTTAATTTTTAGCCAGATAATTAATGATGTTCACCTATAATTAAACGTCTGATTGTCATTATTAAGATGGAATAATTCTTAGTAAATTTTTATTCTTTTATAATTTATTATCTAACCCAACTTTATCTCCGACACAAAAGTAGGCCAAATGTATTAAAGTTAGTCGCTGTTTTTTTTTCTTTTTACCCTTTCTTGACGAATTACAAATATCTATGTAGTGAAATATAATCATGCTAGCATAAGTAAAAATATATATAAAATAATTTTCATATTTTTTTAAATAAAAATATTTTAAAAAGCAAAAACTATATTAGTTTCCGTGCTTTTTGTGCAAGACTTATTCATCTCTTGACTAGGAGAATAAAAAAACATAGAGAGATAAAGTGTTTGGTGCAAGACCAATACCATGATGCTTGATACTGCTATGTAGTTTCCTCCTATAAATAGGGAATTATAGAACTGCAAACCAACATACTCAGATCATCAAATCCACAAGCTTCTGTATATTGAAGTCAAGTGCATTTGAATTTCAATCATGTCTCCCACTATGCTGCAACAAGTTGATGCCCATCACCGTTCATTATCAGAGCCCAAAAATGGTCCCTTCACCTACACTGATCCCCTTTCAGAGGTTCCAACTCTCTCTGGTGTTGATACATCAGTTGATGGCTCTACCCCTATCATCGACATGGAAGGTCTTCTCGGTCCTCAGCGCTCTGAGGTCGTCAAACAGATTGGCCATGCATGCGAGAAAAACGGCTTTTTTGCGGTACAAAAATTATATAATTGCGTACATTCTTCATAACTTTCGAAGTGTTTATTCTTAAATTAACCCCCTTTTTTCTGTTAAAATTAGTTTAATGGATGATAAGATCACCACCACTACTAGCTAGAAAGCAAAAAGGATACCACCACACCTAGCTAACCTTCCACAGGAAATCAACTACTACTAGCTAGCCTTCCAGAAGAAAGCAAAAAAGATACCACCACACCTAGCTAGCCTTCCACAAGAAAGCAAAAAAAGATGGCAACCGGCAATAGGTGTCAAAGAATACAAGGACAGAAAAAAACAAGCTGCAGACAACAACTACCATTCCTCCTACTACACCTAGCTAGCCTTCCATAAGAAAGAAAAAAAGATATACTACTACTACTAGCTTCAAGGAAATACACCTAGCTAGCCTTCAATAAGAGGATGGCAACCAGCAATAGGTGTCAACCAAATAGGGACAGCAGAAAACAAGCTGCAGACAACCAGCGATAATAATAACATAAGTCCCGACTTTGATTATCCTGTTTGCCACTCCTCACAATTCATAATATATTCTTCGTGCAGTTTAAATCTCCTTTTGTTGTAATTCGATATATTATAATCCAGATGGTGCATATGATATGCTGGAATGTTATAATTCTAACATTAAATGCTACACCATGATCAGGTCAAGAACCATGGAATTCCAGAAATGAAGATCAACAACATGCTAGACACGGCAAGAGATTTCTTCCACTTGCCAGAAGAAGAAAGGCTGAAATTTCGCTCATCTGACCCTAACAGTATCATCAGGCTGGTTACAGGTTTTCAAGATAAGACCCGGAATATCTTTGTTTCAAGACAATCTTTGAAATTTCACTGTCACCCCGTCGAAGATTTCAAGAACCAATGGCCCTCGACTCCTCCTTCTTTCAGGCAAATAAATTTTCACATTAATATAATTATCCAGACCTTTTCACTTTAATTATTTTATTCGAGTATTTCACGGTATATTTAAACAATTTTGACAGGGAAAAGGTTGGTGAATATTGTGCAAGTGTTAGAAAGGTGGAGGTAGCAATACTTGAGGCCATATCAGAGAGCTTAGGCCTGAAAAGAGATTATATAGGCAAAATATTGAAAGGACATTATGTATCCATCAATTTCTATCCAGCTTGTCAGGAGTCAGAACTAGATGTCACTTACGGAGTCAGGACTCATACTGACCCAACTTTAATCACTATTCTGATGCAAGATGATGTGCCTGGGCTTCAGGTTATTAACGATGATAAGTGGATTGATGTTAATCCTATTCCTAATGCCGTCGTTGTCCATGTTGGAGATATGTTGCAGGTGATTAATATATTGATCTACACATGCTACTTAAAGTGATTCAAAATAAAATTCTTATAAATTTCTGAATATGGATATAAATAGTTTGTTTCTTATGCTAATTTAGAAAAATATGCATCAAAGAAAACATTAGCATTAAGTTTTTTACGTAAACTAGCATAAAAAGGATTTAGAATTTTGTTTTATAGCATGCATGATTAATATGTATGCAATATAATGGCTAAAATCATTATTTGTATACTATATTCTCATCAAAAGAACTCCTTTATTATCGATTTCGATTGAACAAGTTACTGTATGTTTCATTTCAATGAATTGAGTACAGTTTGTCAAAATTGAAAATTTATCCCAATATCAATTGATTAATTTCTTTTACTACTTTGAGTTATTATTATCAACTTTTCTTTTATGCCCTTTAAGATCACCACTCACATCTACTAGCCTAACTCTCTTTATTGACTAATTAAAGGTAGATTTATTATCAAGATGGAAATAATTGGTTTTACCACTTATATAATTAAAGGTAGATTTATTAAAAAAATGACTAATTATGATTTTATTTTATTTTTTGTATCAGGCACTTAGCAATTGTCGATACAAGAGTCTGCTTCATCAAGCTACAGTGAACTGTGAGAAAGAGCGTGTATCCATTGCCAGTTATTGCTATCCATCAGATGATGCGGAGATAGGACCAGCTAAGAAGTTGATAGACGATGATCATCCAGCAATATATAAAGATTTTACGTACAAAGAATTTCATGAATCCATGTGGCGAGTAAAATGCTCAACTGCTAAGCGTTTGGACTTGTTCAAGGCAGGAAGTGATTAGTAACCATTTTCCTCTAGTCCTGCTGCTGGGAAGCTCGAGATATATAGCAGTGTTACTAAATAAGAATTCCCAGCTGTTTTTCTATATTATAACATTCAATAAATTTTATATATAGCAACTTATATTACGGCTTTTTTTTTTGGTATATTGCGTATATAGTGCCTTTTTTCCTTATCTACTGTTTATACATACAAAGCAGATCCATAAATATTTATCATTGGAGGCAAATTCATGTATGCATGCCCACAAAATCTTGTGATAGAAGTATACATATTGAAAAAAGAAAAAAGAAAAAAATCCCTGCTACCCTGAGAGAGCTTTGTAATTAATGAAAATAAAGAACGGATCAGACAAGATATTTAATATATAGTTTTTCTATATTTAGTTGAAAAACGATATTTCTTTACATTTTGGAAGGAGGAATTAATTATTAATGCTTGAATAGTTTTATCAAAAATAAAATAATGGACCAGTACACTTTACAGAACGGAACACTATATTTATATATTGCTATCTCCATGACAATTTGGTGAGCTCATTATAAATTAGGGTATTTTTCTAAGAAGGATATTTTTCTAAAAAATAATTTAAAATATAAAAAATTTAAATTTTTTTCAAAATTTTAGTTGAACCAGAACTGAACACCCCCATTAAAATAGGTTCGAGGTTACCAGTCATCATGCCATAAAAAAATGATTCTCTTAACCATTAATTTAAAAACAATAAATTGAAAAGTAATAATCATGTATTTTTAAATAGAGATTTAATGATTTTTTTTTTTGAAATTGTGTTTTAGTGTATTTTAAAAGTATATTTGGTATTGAAAAAAAATCAAAATAATATTCTTTTAAATATATTTTTGATAATTTTAATATACTTTATTTTAATATATTTTTAACTAAAAACTACTAAAAAAAAATCAGGTGATAAAGAGCGGGAATGAAATGAAATGAAATAAGGAGTTTTTAGCTCTGGTTTCAGGTGATGATCTTCTCTGAATTTTGTCTGACACTAGATTGGGGTGGCTTGCTCTGACCAACACTCCATTTTTTACTGAGTCCATGGAGCATATGAAAGAGATAGTGGTGCCTGCTATGAAAGGCTCGTTTCCCCGATAGTGGTGACTGCCTCGATAGCCCATTTGTTGTCTTTATTTGACCATGGATTGGATCAAAACGATTTTTCTGTCGAGCCCTTTTCAGTTCTTTGAAGAAAGTATTGTAAATTATTTATCCCTTTCCAGACTACTTTCACTAAGTGTGTGTTTGGTATTGCGGTAACTGTTATGGTTGTGGTTTGAAAAAAGTTGTTTTATAAAAAGTACTTTTAATTGAGGTTGGTTTGAAAAAATAGGTGTTTGGTTAAAACTGTGGTTGAAATTGAGGTTGAAAAAAAGTAGTTTAAAGTGTTTGGTTAAGAATACTTTTGAAATTGAGGTTATAAAATAATTTAAAAATATATATATATTAATATTGATGATTTTAAATTTAAATATTGTAGATTTAACTATTGCTATTACATCATGAAATAAATCATACTTTATATAAAATTTTTATTATTATTTCATGAAATCATCTACAATTCCATTACGTACGAAATACATCCGACAAGAACTACAGTTTCCATAATTTTTCTAGCATGTAATAAAATTAGATAAAATATTATCAGGTATAAAATTCACTCTAAACTAATTTAAAAAAAATTAAAAAAATTACTACACTAATAATAAAAATAAAAATAAAAATAAAAAAGGTTCACACAGTGCAAGAGAATTGGACTGTTCACTATTTTTAAGTGAACAGTGCAATTCTCTTGCACTGTTCACTTGAACAGTGTACTTCTATACACTGTTCATGTTAATTGCACTGTTCATTGAATAGTGCAATTAACATGTACAGTTGAAGAAAAGCAACGAATTTCTGCTTCTCTTTAACTGTGTTTCAAACGCAGAAAACCAGTGGGACCTATTAATAGTGTATTACGTTTTTTCCTTAACCAAACAGCTGCAAGCTGCGTTTTTATTAAAACGCAGCCGCAGCTGCGTAAACAAACGGACCCTAAAATCAAGATTTCTGTGGTTTGCTTTCTTTCCTTCATCTGGAGTGGTCACTACCGTTTTGTTGTCGCCTGGTAGTTGCTATCAGGGTTAGATGCATCTCGTATCCCCTATATTGGCTCTTCTGAGATCCCTACTGTTGAGACTCAGATGTCTGCGTGTAGTGTTGGTGCAGAAAAAATCATTATCTAATTGTTTGGTTTAAGTTTGTTCGAAAACTTAGATATATTAGTTTTATCAGTTTTATTGAAATTCTAAGGCCAGAGGACTCATTATGGCCAGGGAAGATATTAATATTTTCAATGCATTTTATTTAAGATAAGTTATATTGTGTGATTTGAATGTGGTTTGAAGTTTTGATGAGTTATTAATCGGTGGTCTATTTATGGTTTAAGATAAAGATTCATTCGTGTGAATAAATCTGACTTTTCTAATTTATTATAGGCTCGTGAGCCCAAATGAATTCTTATGAAAAGGATCCATGGAGATGCCTGACAGATTTAATTATTTTAAAAGGTAGAAGGGTTTTCCACAACTCGTGTATTATAACGAGAAATATTCTCAATTAAAATTGGTTGATATTTAAATATCAACCTACTTGTATGTCCAACATTTATACCAGAATATTTATCATTAATTCTCATGAATTTAAAATTTTAGAGATTATTGAAATATTGACCAAATTCTCATGAATTCAGTAGACTGATTATTAAATCCAAAATGCATGCAAATATATATTTTTTAAATTTTTGTATGAAAATATCAAAACACCATGTATTTTATTTTCTTTAAGCAAGATATGTTTTTTATTTTATTTTTGAGAGACTTAGTCATATGCAATTTAAAATAAAATTGTATTTTTGAAAGAAAGATTTTTGTTGTTTTTTTTGGAAAAAATACCGATTTATTTATATTGAAAAAACATCTCGCATGTAGTTCATAATTTCAAATATTAAATACGAAAAGGTAAAAGAATATGGGGAAATAAAAATTAATAATTTTTTGAACATCAACTAGCATCTTTTAAAAAAAAAAAATTAAAACATGCCTGAGAGTCTTATCATACAACAACATTATGCCATTGCATTTAAAACAAAACAAAAAGAATCATACTGCCTTGAAAGGAAAAAGGAAAGACAATCACTACTGTTGCTTGCTGGGGAACAATCTGCTGAAACTTCTGTTGTGGCTGGGACAATGAGATTGTAGAAACAAAATTTCTACCAATCAAATTCTACCGTGTGTCATTTGTTATTTTATTTTCATATAAAAGGATAAAATTAAAATAAAATAAAATAAATGACATGAAAAATAAATGAGTCTTCATATATTTTTTAGCTAATGAAAGGTTGACACTTGAGAAGAGATATTCAAGATTTCTTGTCATAAATGCAAGATCTTATCAACAAAGATACACTAATAAAATCATGTCATGTGGCATTGGAAAAGAACCTGAGAGCCCTTACAAACCTCTATAAATAGAGGAGTTCAACCTAGAAGAAAGCTTTCAAGACAGGCTCTTCAAGCAAGAAAGCTCTCTCTAAAGTTCTCAAGGTCTTCATATATGCTTGAAGTCTACAAAGAACAAAACTCTATTGGATCATGCTTAAACATCTCATAAGAGTTCTTCAACAACACTTTGAAGACAAATCAAAGATACCCTTCAAAGCATTAAGCTTTGAGTTGAAAAAACCTCATTTCTAACTGGTATGGGTTTTCATCAAATCTTTCAGTTTATCGGCTTATCAATTAGCTTCCTCACCATTGAGATTCTCATTATAGTTTGCTTTATCATCTACTTGCGCTTCTTCCTTCCTCTTCTACGGGTGACTAAAATCCATCATTCGCCATCATAATTTTCAAATGAATTAGGCTTCAAGTTACCAACTTGAGGGGCAAAGGTTATATATAAAGTTTGATTTGATGATACAGTAATGCTCAATGGCAAAATGACGTCAAATTCTATAGGTTCAAAGGAGCCGAAACTTAATGTAGGGAGCGATTGGTGTGGGCTAAATTGACCATGGTTGTGATATTAGTTTCATGTTAAAAAATGATATCAACTCAATAAGATTTGCCTCAAGCAGATCATCTAGCATCGATTTCCCTCGACCTTTAGAGTACTCTTTCCAAATCTACGACCTTCAAGCTTATTTCTCTTAGACTTTTGCATAGTTAATAATGAACTTTCAACTATCATAATGTTAAGTTCCATGTCGTGTGCTAGAGTAGGAAATTCTTCAAAAGACTTTGGTTTGATGCCTTGTAAAATATAGTGTAGTCCCCAATGCATCCCTTGAATACACATATCTAGCATAAGAGTTTCAATGAACCGATCTCTATAGTTAAGGCTAAGGTTTCTCCACTAATGAATATAATCGATGACAGGATCTTCATTCCACTAACATGAATTGGTGAGTTCAATCATGCTAACCATACGATCAATGTTGTAGAAGCGGTTAAGAAACTCGTGTTCCAATTATTCCCAAATATCAATCGAGCCAAAATCCAAGTCATTGTGCTAGTCGAAGGCATTACCTTTTAAGGAATGAACAAATTGGTTTACCATGGTTATGAAACTCATGTTCCAATTGCTCCCAAATATTGATCGAGCCAAACTCCAAATCACTGTACTAGTCGAAGGCATTACCTTTAAAGGAATGAATAAACTATTTTACCACGAGATCACTTTCTTGATGTGATGATATGAGAGGTAGAGATGTCCTCGGTGGAGTTGCTAGAAATTTATAAACATAATTTTAAGCACCTGAAATTATTAAATATATGATTGGGTATAATCTCTATCTAAAGTATTCTTTCAAAAGAATAAGACAATCCTTTGATTCTTCCCTTGGATTTGATATATGGTGACTTGATTTATTTATGAAATCAAGCCAAGATTTGTACTTTGTAAGAACTCGAATTTAGATGTGTATTACAAAGCGAGATTAGGTGATATGATGCTATTGACAAAGGAATCAATTAGATTTTGTTGAAAGATTAATTGAGTTTATGAAGGTTTTGATTGCAATGAAAATTTATTTTTAAGTCAATTTAGGCTTTAATTAGAAGAAATTAAATTTGATAGTCAATTTGGTCAAAAATTGAAAGAATTAATAAGTTTGGGGACTTAATTGAAGAAGTACCAAAGTTTGGGGCTGATTTGGATTAAAATAGCAAGAAATTAAAGTCCAAGGACCAAAGTGAAAAGGCAGGGCTACTAAAGGAAGCTCAATTGATTTTTCTAGGGGTAATTTTGAAAAAAATAAAAGTTAAAGAGTCAATTAAAGACTGAATTGAATAATTCAGAAATCAAGGATTGTTTTGTAAATAACACTAAAGTCCAAGGGTCCAATTACAATTTATCCAGGGGAAAAAAAAAAGAGGGAGATTTTCCATGAATAAGGGTCCAATCATAAAAACTTGGAACTTTAGGGGGCAAATTGTAATTCACCATATCAATTAAGTACATTATTCAACCGTTTCAAAGTACATTATTCATCTTCTTCAACAGACCAGACCATGAAGAAGAAAAATTGCCATGCGCCCCATGATGCGTCTCTATTACCATTGTAACGAATCATGAAAGTCTGCTTCATATTCCTGAGAGTCTGCTTTATAAAAGTCGAAGAAAGGCACAAAAAGAAGATGAAAGACAAACATAAAAAATAGAAGGAAAGGAAAATAGAGAGGATGAAAAAAAAACAGAGAACAAAAATGATAGAAGAGGAGAGGAACAAAATTGAAAAACCAAGAAAAAAAAACTGAAGAGACAAGAACCAAAAAAACAAAAAAAGAAGAAGTTTGTGCCTCTACACAGAGAAGGAAAAAGGAATCACAACGGTGGCCACCATCTTCTCCCCACAGCTATCTGGAACTACCATCTTTCTGCCACTAGCACCACCAATGTCACTGCCAAGTTAGAAGTTAGCCTCCCTTCTTCTCCTCCTCGTTCTCCTTCTTCTTTTTCTTCCTCATCTTCCTTCTCTATTGTTATCTACGTGAACAGTGGAGAGTATCTCTATTATTTACTAGGCCAGACCATTTCTAGCCAAGACTAAAATGACTAGGTCGGGTTCGGCCCAGTCCCATAAAAAGAAAAGAAGATATGTTGGGCTTATATGGGGCCACTCCTTGTTTTGGGTTGATGTTGACCCAACTCTTTTAAGTTGACCTAGGCCCAAATAGGAAAAAAAGGCCTTGTTTTCATATATACGGCCAAGTCTCTTAATAATATAAAAATTTTCATATCGTATTTTCATACAAAACAAAATTCAAAAAAATATGTATTAGCATGTATTTTGAGCTTTAATAATCAGTTTATTAAAGCCATGAGAACTAGGCCTATATTTCAAAAATACCAAAAAAAATATATTTTGTTTTCTTTTACTATTTGAGATTATGAACTTATACGTAAGATATATTCATGTTTTTAAAAAGGTAGTTTTTTTTTTATTAACATTAGAACGGTTAGGTTTTTACCCGATAAAATAAGGATCTCCTTACTAAGGAGGATTTGTCTTCAACCTTAGACAGCCTAACAATCAGACAACAAGTTTAATCAGACAATTAAACAATGTAGTTTACCTTAGGTAAGGTGTATTAGGGGTGCTAATATTTTTCTTTTATGCAACCAGTCCCCATGCCCGATCTCTGAGACCAGTTAGGGTTCCTAGTGACCAAAATACTAGGTGGCGACTTCCATTCCCTCTTTCCATAGATAAAGGAAAAGAATTCTTGGTCTTGTCCATTTCCCCACACCATATACATATATACATATGGAATTCCAAGAGGATGTTCATCGTGACATTGCATATGTGCGATAGAATAACGACTCCAATAGGGAACCTTATAGTTTAAGCTTTGTTTTTGTCTATTTATTATGTTTCTATTTGTTTGGTTTGTGTGTTTATTTTTATGCATTTCCTTTATTTAATTACTTATATGCTTTAATTTTTTATACATATTATTCACACATGGTAGAGAACTACCTCATATATCACTTGCCTTATTTTTTTGAAAGCACACATAAAAATTTAAGTTAAGGGGGGAATTAATGATCTTCCCTATGACTATTGGTCAGGGTTCAGATGCATGAAATACCCAACTCATATTTGAGTGCCTTCTTGCTAATGGTGGACATACATGCCTTAACCATTTCTCGCAACACGCTCACACTATATTTACAAAGATCGTTACTAGGCAAATATGAAACCCTTTTAAGACAAGATAGAAACTCTACTTAATAAATAGAATTTGTTCTTAGGTTGTATATCTTATTTTAATTTGCATCAAGTCAAGTTTATTACTTATGAGATTGCATTGCAAATAAGGAAGTTGAAGTCAAATATGTAAAGACACAAGAGCAAGTTGCAAATATATTTACAAAGCCATTCAAATATGGTGTTTTTTTTTTTTATCAAAATAAGAGATGTGTTGGAAGTTATGAAGAAATCAAGTTTAAGGAGGGATGTTGAAAGTAAACTAGATTTCAGGTTTTGAAAAATTCAGAAACAATCCACCGGTTTAGTAGAATACAATTCGTATTCAAATTAGGATTTCCTTATATTAGTTTAGTTTCTTAATTGTTTAGGACTTTATGCCTATAAAAAAAACTTGTAATTTAGCATTATTAACAAGTAAAAAAAATATAGCTAAGAGAATTTAAAAAGAAATATTTAATAAAAATATATAGTCCATTTAATTTTTTTCTTATTTTTATTTTTAAGTTCTTGATCTTGTATTGCTGTGATGATTTTATACCACACCTTCTTTACTTTCAAGAGACCACTTTGCTGTCACGTCCTAGTGCCAGAGATCTTGATAAAGCAACTAAACAGACTAATGTTTAAAGTAATGAAAAAAAAAAGTTTTCCTTGTCCCTTGCTTTTATAGTAAAGCCTGTGGAATTTTGACCGGTTGAAAACAATAATTTTCCCTAGTTTAAATGAACAAGTCGGCTACCAGTACTGGAAATTCTTTTGCCTTGTCTCAGCAATTAATTCACTCTCGCGAATTCATCAGGGAAAAGAAAGAAATTAACAAGTGGAGACACGCAAGCCAAGGCAAAATAGAAAAACATTCCTAATCTGTGTAAGGTCTAAGTGCGAGGAAAAAAAGTTTCTAATTTACACAAGGAATGCCAAGTCAGTTTGCGATTTTCCTTTGCAATGGTGCTAGAAAGCTTTTTCCTCTCGTTTTTTTCCTTACATCAAAGGAAAGAAAAGAATTGTAAATGAAAGCACGCAAACCAAGACAAGATAAAAAAAGAGAGAAAAAAAAATTTAATGTGCCATAACTCATCAACTATTATAAATCAAACATTTATGCACTTGTTTTATTTTAAATGCTGAAAATTGTGTCTACGACTCTACACCTTTATTTATTAATTACTAACTAGGCAAATGAATACAAAGTGAAATTCTATCCATGTCTAGTCTGACATGAAGAAGACCACCATATCTTTTATTATCTTTGATATTCAACAATAATATGTATAATATTTCTGATATAATATCACCAAGATGAGAGAGGAGGGATGCTTTGTTCATTTCTGAAGAAATTAGCCCGATCAACTTTGGTCTTCACATGCACCAACTGGTCAAAGTTGTTCTTGATCTCTATAATTGATATATGCTTGTCGGGGATTTTTCGTAACATAAGGAGTCATATAGCTGTAAAGTTTTCTGATCCACGTTGTATATTTTTCAGATGTCTTAGTGTCTTGATCGCCCCAAAAGACAGCATAATGAATTTGGAATAAATTTCCTGCTCTATGTGGAAATGGAGTGATGGACTCGGAAATTTCGTCCATTTTGCCCTTTTAGGCTGTGAACTGCAATTCAGCTACTCGGGCGTCCAGTTGTTTAATCTTGAAAATTACAGTGTAAATTGTACATCCTTGTAGACATTATATTATAGATACTAAAATTAATGGTATAGGTACTACAAATACTAAAAATTAATGGAGCAGATACTACAGTATCAAAAGACAATATTCAAG
Organism: Populus simonii; assembly: GCA_007827005.2. NCBI lineage: Eukaryota > Viridiplantae > Streptophyta > Magnoliopsida > Malpighiales > Salicaceae > Populus > Populus simonii. Next base: position 49,883,947 of record CM017464.2, on the reverse strand, counting down.
ATTCTGTAGTTATTATATTACCTTATATATGTTATGTCTATTACCTAGTTAATTTAGATGATCATGTAATTATTATTTATTTTCTTTGTAACCAAGGACATCATCAAATCTAGTAGCTGTCATGTTAGGAACTTATTCTAGTTTATATATACTTGTTCTGCCATTAATTGAGCATTAGTTTATGTTCTTATGGAAGAATTTTCTATAGCTACTATGGAAGAAAGTTCAAGCTCAAAGGTAACTTCTCTTTTAAGCAATAATATTGATGACACCTATACTACTCAACGATTGAGTTTAGTATTACTAAAGGAATTCAATTATCTTCATTGGTCAAGAGCTGTCACTAATGCTATCAATGGAAGATCAAAATTGAGATTCATCAATAGTTCAATTTCTTCTCCAAATGTGGACTATCCCGAATACGAAATACAGTAAAGATCAATTGGTGATGTCTTGGATTCTTAATTTTATGGAACGAAACTTGACTAAAATTTTCAACTACTCTGAATCTGCACATGATCTTTGGAATGCCGTTCGTGACATGTATGGCAACCAAAACAACACAACATAGATTTTTCAGATTCACCGTGAAATTGCAAATCTCCATCAAGATAACAAATCATTTGTTCAACTATTGGGAAATTTGAAAAGTCTATGGAACGAACTGGAGATATATCGCCCACACATCTGTGATGTTGCTGTCCTACATAGAATAACAGAGAGAGGCAGAATTTTCCAGCCCTTGGCAAGCCTTAGTTTTGACTTTGAAGATCTGCGGAGCCACATCCTAATGAACCTAGAACTACCATCTTTAAAGTCTGTGACAGCAACGATTCAGCGTGAAGAAATTCACAGAAATGTGATGAATCATAAAACTCATTCTGAAACAGCAGCTACTGTCAAGACAATGCCTAGTAATGAGAACTCCTGCTCTGGTATGTCTTAGCCTTTTTTTTTTTATCAAAACAAGTGGGTGATGGCAGATCATTCAAAGGAAAATGTTCAGAGTTAAAGTGCAGCTATTTTTATAATACTGGACACCTTATTATCCGGTGTTGGCAACTGCATCCAGAACTCAAACCCAGATTTTCTAATGAGCAAAGAGGACACCAGAGGAGAACAAACTATAAAGCACATCTAGTAGATGCAACTCTATCAACTGAAAACCACCAACCTTTTTATACGTGTTTACACTTAAAAACTCCCAAAAGGTGCTTATCAAAGTCTGAGAACACTCCTCTCAAGATCACAGGGCTAAAACACTTCACCTTAGCCTCAAAGTTTGATCAAAACCACCTAGATCCAGAACCATCTATCCTATGATAAAATCAGCCTAGTTTTGGTTTGTTAGAACCCTAACAAACTCATTTATAAGCTCTGAATCAGCCTATAAACAGAGACGAAATCGTACCTAAATAAGAGGGAGAACAAAATAAAGGAGGTAAGAATTTTAGTTAAGGTTTAAGGGATTCAATATTGAGTTCAAGAGCTCAAAAAAGGTTCAAGGGTTTGGTTTTGATGGTTTAGAGATAAGAAGAGAGAAAAACAGTAGCAAAAACATACTCCCATTGAATATTTCAAGCTTGGAATGTATATTCTTGCAAAATTTAAAGGTAGAGTCCATGAGGCCTGTTGGATCCTCTGTTTATTGTTTAAATACAATGTTTTTTAATATATTGATGTAAAAATTGGTGTCTTAGTGTATTAACATTGCACTTTAGTTTGAATTGAAATTTGTCAAATGTGACAGCAAGGTGTTGATGTTTTTCTGTTTGGTTAATACATGGTTCCAGGCTCTTGAGTTTTGGTTTAGTCCTATGGAATGTTAAATTGTCAATTTTAAATCTCATATTGATTAAGCATCCTTGTTGTTTTGATTTTGCAATTCTGGAAAATGAAACTTAATGCATATTTATGATGAATTATTGTTTTTGTTAGTTTCCTTTTGTTTCAACTATGTTTATCATTGATAATGTGGTTTGTTGGAATTAAGAAAGCATGTTTTAGAGGCCTAAAATGACCATTCCGGGTTTGATAGTGGCTGACTTAATTCTGGGTAGGTTCTGGGTTTCTAAGACAGTATTCTTTATGTTATTGGAAAGAACATTACCTTAGCTCTATTTTTAGACAATTTTTGGTCCATTTATTTGCACAGAATCCTTCGAACAACTTGATTAGCAAACAATCTAGGTTTAAAAGACATCAATAACACGTATTTATTTTGACTTCCCAAAATACATTGTAATCAAATCATGGCTTTTGAGTGATAATCAATTGTTTTTTATGCTTGATTCTTGATCTATGTTCTTCATGTTCTTCATTTGTTTTGTATTTAATTCATTTTATCCAAAAAAAATTGATTTTTTATGTTTTTCTTATGTTTAATCTGTTTTGGCTTTGAGTTTTGGTTTGTTTTAGGGTCAACCAAGACAAGTCAAAATCGGGTAAGATATTTAAGGCTTTGTTTGGTTTGCTATTTTTTTTAATAAAAGAATTTATGGTCAAAGAAGGTGTTTGACAAATACACCCTTAGGTCTGCTTTTTAGCAGTTTTTCTAAAGAAAAAAATAGATTTTACCAAACATGGCCTTAAAAAAATATAAAACAATATAAAATACCAAAAATAGTAATATAAAAAAATAATTTTTGTTTGTTGCATATAGTCAAGTCTCTCGAAAATCAAAAATCATATTTTTTTAAAAAAAATAAAAATATAAAATACATGGTATGTTTTAGTATTTTTATACAAAATTCAATATATATATATAGATATATATTTGCATGCATTTTGAATTTAATAACCAGTTTACTGAATACATGAGAATTTGACTAATATTTTAATAACCCATGAAAATTTTAATTCATGAGAATTAATGGTCAATATTTTGGTATAAATATTAAACCTACAAGTAAATTTGTATTTAAATACCAGGAATTGATTAGAAAATTCTCAGAATTATTCTGAATATTCATCCATTTTAATTGAAAATACTTTTACCACAGTATATGAGATGTGCAAAACTCTTTCACCTTTTAAGATGGGTGAACCCTATCAGAGCACTTATATGAACCATTTTCATAAGAATTCATTTTGGCATACAAGCCCATAAAAAATTCAAAATACCAGATTTATTCATAAAAGTAAATCTTTTTTTTGAGCCATAGACGGACCACCGGTTAAAAACCTATCAATGTCATTAAGCCACATATAGATCAAACAATAAATCTTACCTTAAGTAATATGTGCTAATACTTTTTTTAGTTATAACCAGTGCTTTATTCTAGAAATTTTTGATAAAACGATTTCTAACCCAACGTTACGATAGATATGATCAAATAAAATCCTCTTAAATTAATTGAATGAGATCGAATATTTTACTTCAATAATAATACAATAAAATAATTCTTCTCTTGTGAGATAAAAAATATTCGAGTGAAAATTGTCATGTTTTGTCAATGTTTATACAATCTCTTGCTCAAACGCCACCCCCACCGAAGTGCTCATTTATATTTAACATATTTTCTAATGTTCTATTAACATATGTCATTCAAATACTTTATTTATACTCTATACTTTGAGGCTATTTAAATTAAGCTAAAGTGATGATGACATTGAACTTCCTTTATTATACTTTATACTTTAAAGCCGACGCTTCTAACTTTAAAGCCTCCCCTTCGAGAACCATTTTGACATTGGAGGACTTCACATGTGAACCATGAAACATGAAAGCCATTATTTGATTCTCGACTTAAAATCTAATTACGATGGGATTGATTAATCTTGACTTCAATTCTAATTAATCAACTTTCTCATGAGAATTTAATATAATTGTTTTAACTTTGCTTGTTGCTGGGTACGTAGTTAACTTTTCTAGAATGTGAAAAAAGTTCCATATATAGGTGAAACTATAACTTCATTCAACCGGCGGGGGACAAACCCTCTCTCGTTCATTCTCACCTAGTTCTACATAATCCCTATGCCCTTCATTCAGCAGTATCTATTCACCATATCAATTCATCTTGTACGACAAGATGGAACTTTGCAAATAAAAACGTGAAAATTCAAGCACACGGAAATATGCGCTGCATTAGTCACAGCCACGCAAACGCACTACGAAGCAACTGCTCACAAATGCTTCTAAATCCTATTTCATAGCTTACAAGGGCAGTGATATCCAGGTAAAGGAAAATTCCACATTACAGAAGGTCGAAAAATACTGGGTAAAGAAGCATAAAATTCCAAAATTGTGAACCTGCTCACAAATTTTGCAACAGAACAATCTTATCATGAGAATTTAGTTAATATTTTAATAATTTTAAAAAGTTTTAATTCATAAGAATTAATTGTCAATATTTTAATATAAATATATATATTCTATAGCTTGTAATTGTTGTCCTTAAGTCTCTAGCAAACCCAAAACTTGTTCAAGAATTGGAACCCGTTTGAGATTGTATAGTGTTTTTTTTAATTTTAATTCTTTTAAAAAAAATTATTTTTTTTATATATTTTTAAATTATTTTGATATGTTTATCTTAAAATAATTTTTAAAAAAAATAAAAAAAAATTATTTTAAAGTATTTATAAATAAAAAATACTTTCAACCACATTCGCTATTACAATCTTAAATAAATACTTGAAAACTCCGAGAATAGTAATTCCTACTAACAGATAATCCAAGAACAAGGTATTGCATAAGATAATGGAAGAATATTATTGAATGTATTAAAATAGGGAAGAAGGAGAAGAGAAGACAAGAGAGATGGAGGAACCAAATTCATTTCTTTTTGCATAATGCCAAATTTTGTTACAATCTAATAAATAAAGAAGAGCTACAGTACTGATTAAACAAGAACCAACTAAATAACGATTCCCCCCCCCCCCCCCCCCTGTCAATTTCAATTCATAACATAGTGAGAACGGCTGTCAAGAATCGACAGTACAGTTGACAATAAATGAAAAACAAATAAATTAAGGAATTAATCAGAAACTACAAAACCACATCGTAACTTGTTATTGAGAAGTATAATAGAATATAAATCTGCTGGCTGCCTTGCCATAACAAGGGTTAAGGTCTTGTATTATATTACGAGGATGATCGTATACACACAAGAGTAGAAAATAGAGTAAGGAGGGTGACATACACTTGAATTAGTCTTAGCCTGATATTTATTTTTATATTTTTATTAATACAGATGTCTGAGCCAATTTATATACACCTTGATTAATCTTACATGTCCAAAATTAAATTGAGTTTAATGATTATATTGATGAATTTAATTAGTTCTCTGATACGTAGAGATGTTTGACTACCAATATTACGTTCCATTTGGCGCTTTTTCTTAATTTTAATCCGATTGCATTCACTGATGAACAATTTCTTAAAGTATCCATCGTCCAAAACATTGAGAAAAAGACAGTCAAGATCGTATACACACAAGAGTAGAAAATAAAGTAAGGAGGGTGACATATACTTTAATTAGTCTTAGCCTGATATTTATTTTTAGTTTTTATTAATATAAATATTTAAATTAATTTATATATTGATGGATTTGATTAGTTCTCTGATACATAGAGATGTTTGACTACCAATATTACGTTCCATTTGGCGCTTTTTCTTAATTTTAATCCGATTGCATTCACTGATGAACAATTTCTTAAAGTATCCATCGTCCAAAACATTGAGAAAAGTACAGTCAAGATGTCATGGCTGATCACAGATTTTTATTTATCAATCTTTAGGAAACACCTCATCAGAGAATAATACTCTTTCTTTAAAACAAAAACCCTACCAAACAGCTTTTGAAAACGATACTGTGGTTGTGTTTTTAAAAAATTTAAATTTTTGTTTTTGTTAAAATTAAGTATGATTTGTATTTTTTGAATCGTTTTGATGTGCTGATATCAAAAATAATTTTTAAAAAATGAAAAAACATTATTAACATGTATTTCAGTACAAAAAATTATTTAAAAAGTACCCGTAATCACACTACCAAACAAGCAATAAAGCATGAGGTGACGACTGTTGAATCAGAGAAATGGCAGAAAGTCAGGAGCATTTTCTGGCATTTATTGTTTTTTCCAAACTCATACTGATCCGTCGGGTGAAAACACTGTATGCACTTTCTACTCTCTCTCGTCATTCAAGGTGGGTTCAAGTACCGAGTCGATCTTATATTGCAAAATTAACGTCAAATTGAACCAGCAATTAAATTTAAAAAAGAAGAACCAAGTTAAAAAAAAAAAAACATGAAAATAAATAGTGCTTTTAAAATTAATGTGAAAAGTTCAATTTAATTTTTTAATTTTTTTGAGATGATTTGGTAAAGATTAATATATCTTTATTGAATGCTATTAAATAAATATTTTTTTAGGCTAAATATTTTAAAGATTTATGAACGGTAAAAATAAAACTGAATGTAAAAAAAATCTCTTTTTAGCCCAATAAATAAGTGTTATTTTAAATATTTATGCTAAATATTCTTTTATACTCAAAATTGTATTATCAAAATTTATTTTTTCTAAAAATAAATTTTTTGATGAAGTTAGGGTTAAACATAAAACTATAAGAATCTCATAAAATTATTTTATATCAGAGGATCAAACATAAATATTGACAAAAAGAAAGCTCTTTTTAAATTCCCTGAAAGTCTTTAATTTGTTTGGTTCGATAGTTGATTCATTGAATGTCGACAGCAGAAATTACATAAATAGGAATTTACGTTTCCCAATCATGAATAAAAGCTTTTTAAAAAATATTATTGGACAAAAAAGGGTATCGGAGTATACTATTCGTTGGCTTGCTCCCGTGCACATACGCTGTGTTTTATTTTCCTTACTTTGACTTGTATAGTCAATACTTGTCATGTATTTTCAGGTTGTCTTTGCCGATCAAAATTTGGAATGGAGCACTTAGGATCTTTAAGACAATCCTTTTCTCTTAACATTATTTGATTTATTTATTTATTTTTGAGTTGGACTGTTTCTAATATATATATTTGTTTTCAAACTTTTAATGTGTGTACTTATATGCATATATAGTTATTTAAACAAAATGTAAATATCAATATTTTTATATTTAATATTATAAGTTTTAAGAGTAAAATAGCTATCTTATTTGAATTTCATAAAAATTTCCTAAGATATACTAAACATGGTGAATACATATTATTATTGAAAATTCCCATTCTGAAAAAAAAAAGCATATAAATTTTTTTTTTCTAAATTCTTTTCAATTGAATTAATTTTAAACAAGGTATCAATATTCACAGAGAAGCATCACAAGAAAAATTCAGCAGCTTCCACTAAAATCCAAATATGAAATTATCACATGAACAGAGAATCCAATAGCCCCAAATCAAACCTCAATGGTCATATCCCACATTTATATCGTTTAAAGCACATTCACTTGCAATTAGCACATAGGTCGAGGGTTTTTTTTTTTTTTTATGGCACCACCAACCTGGAACCCACCTCACAAGTTAGTGTTCATCAAAGACGCCAAGAAAAGTCTAGTAGACCGTCCAAGAATGTAAGAAAATTCAAAGCTATAGCATTAGTTTTTCGACCATAAAATAAGAGACGAGTACTGTTCTGCAAAGCCAATGCTGTGGTGTTAGTTTCCTCCTATAAATAGGGATACAAACCCACTTACTTAGACCATCAAATCCTACGTTCCACACAAACTTAAGAAGTCTCTGATTAATTTCTACGCACTACTACTAATTCTAATCATGCCTGCCGCTGTGTTGCATGTAGCCGAAGTGGTTGCTTTACCAGAGACCAAACAGCTTCCACCCACCTACGAAAATCCCATTTCCACTCTACCAACCGTCCCTGAGGCTGAGCTTTGTGATGGCTCTATCCCTATCATTGATTTGGAAGCCCTTCATGGTCCTCGCCGTTCCCATATCGTCAAACAACTCGGCCATGCATGCCAACACAAAGGTTTCTTTGCGGTAGGTTTTTTCTTTTTTTCAATTGGATTCATTGCATTAAAAATTAGATCTAGCACCGTGAGAAGCACATCAAATTGTAAGAAAATCATTAGCGGTGTGCCCAGAAACTGAGAAAAGAAGAAGAAGAAATCACACCAGGAAATCTAGCTTCTGTTATATGTAATTCTCCTGGGTAGAGAAATACGTTGTTTGCACTGTTTCTGGTGACCTTTCCCAACAGCTTTGCCTCTCCAGAAAGCTGCGGTTCTAGCTGCTAATTTTTTTCTTTATCTAAGCTGTAGTTGTAGCTTGGTATATTATATTCTGTTATGTATGAAAATAATCTTTTGGTAATATTTTTTTTTTTGGTAATATGTATGAAAATAATCTAGCTAGTTCTAACAAGAAAGTTTATGTTAAACTGTCAGGTGAAGAACCATGGAATTCCAAAGACAACTGTTAACAACATATTCGACACATCAAGGGAGTTTTTCCATCTGCCGGAGGAAGAAAGAATGAAATTCTACACTCCTGACCCTAACAGTGACATCAGGCTAATGACAGCGTATAAAGATGAGGTTGAAAATGTCTTCGTCGCAAGGGAATCTTTGAAATTCCATTGTCACCCTGTTGAAGATTATGTGAACAAATGGCCTACAAATCCTCCTTCCTTCAGGTGAACAAAAGCACAGATTGTTATTTTAGCCATGAATGACTCAAATGGGGTAGCCTCGACATGCATGGCGATTCTGTTTTAGATTATTTGTGTCCTTTTTTTTTTTTTGACATTTGATTGCTGACAGGAAGAAAGCTGCTGAGTATTTGACAAATGTTAGAAGGGTGGAGATGACACTACTTGATGCAATATCAGAGAGCTTAGGCCTGGAAAGAGATTACATAGAGAAGAGATTGGGTGGACATTATGTATCATTGAACTACTATCGAGCTTGTGAACAATCAGAACTAGAGCTTACTTATGGAGTGCGTGGCCATACTGATCCAACTATAATAACTATACTGTTGCAAGATGATGTGCCTGGACTTCAGGTTCTAAGTGAGGGAAAGTGGATGGATGTTAATCCTATTCCAGACACAGTGGTTGTCCATGTTGGCGATCTTCTGCAGGTGACTTATATTCTATCTATATATGTCTTCTGTTAAAATGTACACTAATCCAAACACCAACTAAAATATATACGATTCCTTAATTATTATTAACATTCAAAGCCCTCTAATATATGGAAACTATAATATATTGCCATGCCATGCCATGACTTACTTTCCATGTTGTTATAATTACATTTTTCTCTTATGTTTCTATTGTATCAGGCAATTAGCAACCATCGATACAAGAGTTTGCTCCATCAAGCTATAGTAAATTGCGAGAAGGAGCGTATGTCCATTGCCTCTTATTGTTATCCATCATCTGATGCTACAATAGGACCTCCTAAGAAGTTGATAGACAATGATCATCCAGCAATCTATAAAGATTTCACATTCGGAGAATTCAGTAAACAGATGTGGAAAGTGATAACGCCAACTGATAAGCGCCTGGACTTTTTCAAGTGCTCTGCTGCCTGACCATTTTAGCTTCTGAGATGGCACGCACTTGTCTAATAAGAGAACAAATAGCAGTGTTGCTGAATATATAATAATGAATATATAATAACTTTCAGTTTTTTTGGTTAAATAATAGTCCAAGTCAATGCCCCAAATACTTACAAGAGTGAACCCAAATGATGTAATTTTGTAGTTGTTCTGAAATTGATCAGTCCAGTCCAGGTAAATTATTTAGCAAATGAAATGTTGCACAGTAAATTTAATTTTGAAAAGCTAGAGGGTATTGGCAGAGGACTTTCAGTGTCAATATACCTCCTTACTTGTGTAATTGACTTAATTTTATCCGTCAAATAAATCCTACTTGATTCGCAATGTTGTGTAATATTTTGAGTATTAACATCAAACTGATCAAAGCTACTTGACTGATTGCATTCATACTTGTCAGGAAATTGGAGTTTCTTTGGATAAATTGCTACCAAAACCCTTATATATCACTAAGCTTTTTGAATAAGCAATTATATTAATAAATCCAAAATGAATAAAAAAGAATACCTTTTATTTTATCCATAAAATAGCATACTGACACCGACTTAAAATGTTTGTAATGTTTGGTTTTATTCAAAAAGCTTTTAAAAAAATACAGGATCATTTGTAAAATATTTTGGTACACTTAAATAAAAATTATTTCCAGGCCTAAGCTCTCTGATATTGAGGATAAGCAAGAGACGAGAGTGACTACAAATAGCACGAGATTAAGAATATTTTTTTTAAAGATCCATCTTAGGTAATATCTTCATTAATTATAAGCAAGAGCACAGAGGTAATTAAGATCCCAGCTAAAGATTAAAAAAGAAGAAGAAGACTCCACCTGTACGCGCATGTTGCATTTCTTAATTTCATATCCTTATTTTATGTCTTAATTTGTTCATCTCCCTCGTCACCTTGCTTTCAAAGGTCAGCAGGCTTTGTTTCTTATCTCTCTGATCATTTGATTCGATTTCTGGATCCCAGATGACATGAAAAGGGATAACGTAGAAGGCATTGCCTCGTGTATTCTATATGTATAATCAAAGATCAACGCAGTAAAATAATGCAAATATTGAGTAATCTATTCTTTCATCTCTATATGTACAGTTAGTTGGGATTTAATTGAATTTCTATAATTGTGTTCAAACAAAATTCTTATGTTTTGTTTTGGAGATGGATGTATGATGATGCAGGTGTTGTCGGGATTTAAATAGGTTTTTTTTTTCCTTCATTTCACTCAATCATCACACTTTCTTTTTTTTATTTCATAATTTTGTATCTAATTAATAAACATGTAATTATAAATCAAGGAAAGACAAAATTAGTGGGATTTTCTTTTCTCAATTTTCTTTTATTGGTTTTCTTATTCCTATATTTTTAGTTTATAAAATCTTCTTTTTTTAATTCATCTATTTCTTTTATAGCACTCAATCTGCTTTTTATTTTATAAATTTTTATTTATTTTATCTTAGAGGTTAATTATGATTGTTAATAACAAACTATTTTTATTTTATAAATATATCATGTAAATACAATTTATTTATTTATTTAAATTATGAAAGGAAAACAATTTAAAGATAAATTACAATAATATCTTTGAACCATAATAAAATTAAGAAATAAATAAAAAATATTAATTGTTATTTAAAAAAAATAAACTAAATGATATAAAAAGTAAGAGAGAGTATATATATATATATATATATCAGACGTTGTTGGACAGACTAGGCTAGGACCCAAAAGCTCAGGTGCACATATGCCTAGAAGCCTTGGCTAGGATGCATCGTTTGTTTTTTTTAGTTAAATGAACAGTAGTTCATCTATTGTGGTTGACGATTTATATTCCAGTATAATATTTTTTAATTATGTTTAGCGACTGTAAAATCAAGATTTGAATTTTTTTACCTGGAAAACACTTTTAAAATCTGAATAAACCCCCCTTTCGAGGTGTCACAATTGCAAGGACACTGAACATGGGGCGGCCAAAGAAGGTTATTAATTATGGCATGCATGATGATGAAGGGGAAGGAACTCTCCCAAAGCTCAACAGTCAAGCCCATGGAGATCAGTTTGAGCATCGGAAATGGTGTCGGCTGGTGGAATATTTTTGCCCACTGCAGTTAATGCAATGTTGACATGGCCACAACTAAAATTTGAGTCGTCGTTTAATGATTTGAGGCTGTGAGTGTGTACAAATTAATTTGTTTCTGTTGATATACAAATTAATTTGAGAATTCGGCTGGTGGGATATCTTTTCTACCTATAACACTAAAAAAACACAACTACATATCGCATAATTGACAACATTTACATGTCAATGATAATAAAGGGAGCAATTGATGAAATAAAAAGGCATAGATATGTTATTGAAAGAAAGAAATAATTACAAAGGAGCAATTTTAGGTTCAGCACATGGTAATATTTGGCAGTTCTTTCTGCTTCGATACCAACATGTAAATCTAATAAAAGATTTAGATTTAATTAATATAGATAATCCATCTCTCTTGTTTAGTGCTAATTTAATTTTAGTTGCTAATTTTTTTTTTATAAAATAAAACTAGTATAAGAAATGAGTTCTTTCTCTGTCAGATAATAATTAAAGGATAAACTATACCTCGCTGTGCTTGCCATCATCAGTTAAATTGGACTTCCTAACTTCATTTCTACCCTACAGGAAGAAAGTGATCGAGGGAGACAGTTTCTTGCTTAATCTGTGCTGAGGTTTTGGAGATTTATTTATTTATTTATTTTTAAAGAAAAAGAGTCCATCAACAGCTGTTTTGATTGGAAATACATTATTTTGTTTGTAATATAATAATATTTGTATGTGTCAATGATGTTGCGTGTCCTGCACATATTTTATGCTCATTCTGCAATCATAACATATTTATATTATATAATAATCATCATCATTACTAGTCACAAACATAATAGCTCACATATTCATTTTTTCTTCTCATTTATAAACACATATAAAATGTTAGTTAAACATGGATAAATAACATTAATATTACAAGCATAAAATAGTAAGAATCTTAAACCTCTATTATTCATATAAAGATAGATCCTAATACAATTTGTGTCATATAATTACTGAGTGCCAAATACGTTGGTATTCATTTAATTTCTAATTCATACAAAAAGAACTAGAAAGACTAATTTTCTAATAAATATAGAAGAAACTACAAACATTAATTTCTTAATTCATACAAAAAAAATTAGAAACATAATTCTCTAATTCATACAAAAGAAACTAGAAACCTAGGACACTACTCCTGGCATGAATGTGAAGGACCTGCAATATCAAAATATGAAAATAATTATAATAAAAGTAAAAATACAGCAAAGATGATGGAGAGTCACAAATACATGTATCTATATATAAAATTACCTACTCAATAGTACACTATAAGAGCCTAGCCCAACATGCTGTATATTATCCACTTTGGGCCTTACCGCCCTCACGGTTTTGTTCTTGGTGACGCGAGCCCACTTCTGAGCTTGACACCCCAAAACGCGTACAACATGTTAGCAACCAGCACTAGTAATAAGGCCCTGGCTCTGGACGCTCGTTTCCGATGTGGGATATCACATACATAATCATAGTTGTCATGGAAACCTACACTTAAATTTTTCTTTACTACATCTAGAGCTTATTATTTGTAACCCACTTATGGTTTTCTTTTTACAATTATTATCCATTATTCTTCACTGAGTACACCCATCTTATTACCCTGTCCTAAATTTAGAGAGGTTACTACTGACACTAATAATTCCTATTAGTGTCATTGGTTTTCCTTACCTAGACCGACTACTCAAATTCTTAATAATAACGGAACCAACTTATCGGTTGGTGCCATTAACTATTTTCAATATGAAATAGTCAATCAATTCTTTTCTGCCTCACCTTGGAGATTTTTTCGGGTAACGCCGATGCTAAGGTCTTTAGACATAATTAACTTCCTTCTTAGGAAGCTAATCAAATTATCCTAAGTTTGCTGATACCGACATTGACTGTCGATATCATTAACTATTATTAACTCGAATAGTCAATCAAGTTCAACATTCATTATATTTCCATCAAAATCATGCCGATGTTGGCAAATTTTGCGAACATCATTAGTCGCCCATATTCAAGATTGACTAATCAAGTTCAGAGGTGGTTGTTTTGGATTCATCATTATAGTTCATTATTCGAAATCGAAGTCCATAAGCCCACAACCAAAATCAAATTTCAATCCACGTCCATTTCATCATATCTTTCCTTTCTTTAACTTTATTCACAAGTGTTAAATTCCAAAATAAAATAGAATACAAATTTTACTATTAACTAAGGAGAGTATAGGTGTGAAACACCTACTTATAACCGAAGCTCGGTTTGCGCTCCCTTGATGTTGGTGTACGCCTCCTATGGTTCCTCCTGAATCCACAAGTACACCACATTAGTTCATATTCAATTTACTTTTCGCAAATATCAAGACAATAACAATAACAACATTTACTCTTCGTGTTTCGTTATCTTAAATCATTACACATGTTATCAAATTCATTTTCAAATGTGGTTTATTCCCTTTTGATGTCAAGGTATAACATTACAAAATTCATGGTGGGAAGGAAATCGAGTTCTGCCTTTATCGCGGCTAAACTTTCCCATTTTATCAATTTTGTCGAATCTACCAGCATAAACGGCAACTCGACCTTTCCTCATACATTTACCTATATCTAAAGCTCTAGAGCTCCAAATCAAGTGAGGTTGGATTCGTTGGAAAGATAACATCCCCGGCTACAATTTTTATGAAGAGACGTTTCCCAAAGTTTTTCGTTATAAGGCTCGAAGCTCCCCTAGAACAGGGGTGATGAATCTGCCCAGATTTCATCAATAATTCCTAAATAAATTTTTTGTCATCCTCACTTCTCTTTTACTTCTATGACACTTATTTTCTACATTTTTTGATTCCTCCAATGGCGAAATCATGAGTTATACCCATGGTTAACAATTTTATCTTTGCTTCACGTAACACGTATTAAACTTGTGAAGTCCTCTATTATCAAATTTTTCATGCTTTTCCTTATTAGTGAGTTGTCTACTACAATTAATTTATGCATCAAGAACACATAATATACCTGAATTCTTCTTTACTCCCCTCAATTGACTCTTGGTCAAACTTGGCCTAAGGGAACCAAGGGTTCCCTTTTTCTTTTTAGTCAATTTTTGTTGCCTCATTCACTCATTGTTCACATCATACACATATTATAAGTGTTCATCAACATAAATTTCAGAATTCCCTTCTTCCCCCATTCAATCTTCACATGGTCAGCCACTCAAGAGCCTTTAAGTTAATGATTTTTCTTTAACAATTTTGCATGTTTTTCTTGTTTAGAACATCTTATGTTAGCTCAACTAACTTCATTCTAACCATTTCTACACTTCCCCTAATTTTCACTCAAGAAACCTAATTTATAAAATCTGAAATTGGTGCATAATTTCAAATTAATTGTTAAATTATTTTTCACAATTAAGTCTAGTGTCCATACCTTGAGAAATTTCATAATTTTAGTTCAATTTAGTTGAAGATTTTTCATCTCTCCTCTCTTGCATGCAGCCGACCCTCTCCCCTCTTTTTCTCCAATTTCTTCACTAATAGGCTTCCTCTCTACTTAAGGGTCTTAGATTTGTATAGTCCTAGGACATTTGGTATTTTTCCCTCTCTTTTGATGAAGAAAAATTTGCACTCTCTCCCCCTCTTTTCAATGGTGTTCAGTCGGCCATGAAAGAGGAAGAAAAGAGGTATTTATAGCCCCATTCTTCCTAATTACACATTGACCCATTTTCTTTTCTTTTCTTTACAATTGGAGTCACACTCCTTATGTCTTTCATATTTTTCTTAATTGATTTATTTATTATTATATTTCTTTATTTTTATTTCACTTCATCATTCATCATACTTTCATTTTTTAATTCTCGGGATTTTACAGTGTTGGTGGGCCTTCAAGCCTAGACCCGCATGCCTGGGCTTGGTTTAATTTTTATTTTTATATACATTTTGAAAGGGTGGATGGCAAAATATACAGGCAATGTAGCAGATGATGTGTCGTTTGGAAGACTAGATCATTCCGGCCACCCCATGGTGGCCTAAAAATCAGGGCAATGCCTCTTTTATCCAAAAACAAGTCAATTTTTAAGTCATTTCAACTCCAAAACACCTCACAAACACTTTGGTGACCTAAATGTATTTTTTTAAAAAAAAAACTTTATGGCACACCACCATGTTTGAAGCTTTTTTCATTCTAGTCTCTCTTTTTTCAATTCCATCTTTTTACTTAATATTTACTAGTCAAATGCCCAAAAAATTTTGTTTAATGTTTAGTAGTTTTATTATATTACCATAATCTCATTTAAATTTAGTCATGATGATTGATACGGTGATACATTGGATGATATTTTTTAAAAATATTGAAATGACATCATATTAAATCGAATTGGGTTAATTAACATATTGACTCAGTTTATGAAACTATGATAACTCTATATAAAATATATCAAAATAAATTATGAATGTCAATTTCTAATCAACCCAATGTTGAAGGAAAAATTTGAAAAATAGATAAATTTAAAAAAGACAAAAAAAAAACTACCCGATTCAACATAAGTTAATATGTCAAACTTGTGATTAGCAAGCAAATAGAGAAAAAATTATGAAGTCTAATTTTCAACCAACACAATATTGAATGATGAAATTAAAAATATTAAAAAAAGATCCAAAAAAACAACTCAGGTTAACTCGAGCTAATATGTTAAACCCGTAACCTAGATTATGAAACATAAAAAATAAAAAATAAAAAGTTATGAAGCTTTATTTCTAATGAATTTAACGTTGAAGTTTAAAATAAATAAATAAATAAACTATAACTTAAAAATATCTAAAATCCATTTATTTATATCACATTTTTCTTTCAACATCTATAATACCTTCAGTACTAACTCACTATGAACTTGCAACAGGTGAAGAACCATGGACCAATAACATAATACGCGTAGCAAGAGAGTTCTTCAATCTGCCAGAGGAAGGACGGATGAAATTATACTCTCCTGACTGTACCAGTCCCATATGGTCGGCGACCGGATTCAAGGACAATACTCAGAATGTCTTCGTCTCGAAGGAATACTTGGTATTTCATTGTCATCCGCCGGAAGAATATGTGAATCTATGGCCAACAAATCCTTCATCCTTCAGGTGATACTTAATGGATCGATTAAGTTATAAGCAAAAAAAAAAAAAAGGATTTTGAGTTTTTTGATCTAGATGGACTAATTTAATTGTTTTTTTTTTCTATTATAGAAATCATTATTAAGTTATAGCCTTTCATTGTTTGTAGGGAGCTTGTTGCTCTGAGTACAGTGAAGCTGCTAGAAGGGCAGAAATAACACTACCTGAGGCCATATTTGTGGGCTTGGACATGGAAAGGGAGTCTACAGACCAAATATTGGACAAACATGGACAGAAAGTGTCTATGAACTACTATCCACCTTGTGAAAAGTCAAATCTTGGGCATACTTTTGGAATGCGTGGTCATACTGATACCACTTTAGTCACAATTCAGGCAGATGATCAGGCACCTGGGCTTGAAATTCTACAAGGTGATGAGTGGATGCCTTTCAAGCCTATTCCAAACATCTTGTTTGTCCAAGTTGGTGACTTATTACAGGTCATATACTCTCTCTACGAGCCTGTTTGGTAGTGTGGTAGTAGTTGCTTTTCAAATAGCTTTTCGTGCCGAAATACATGCCAATGATGTTTTTTCATTTTTTAAAAATCATTTTTGACATCAGCACATCAAAACGATTCAAAAAGTACAAACCGCACTCAATTTTAGCAAAAAAAAAATTTGAAATTTGATCAAACACAGGTTCAACCTCAGAGCCAAACAGGCTCACTTGCTATAAGAATTATCTTTTAAGCCAAGAAAAAACACATTTCTTGGTGGAAAAGTAAGTACTGGGAACATTAATCTTATACATCCACATAATAAATCTAAGTTGAAGCAAAAACTTTTCAGGCGAGCTATAAATTTTATAGGAAAAACAATAAATATCTGATATTTTATTTTTAAAAAGAAAAAAGATCTGATTTAGAGAGTTGTCATCTAATATGATGATCATTAGAAACTCTAACAAGTTAACAAAGATTCTATGATATGCAATTGATTACGCAAAGAAAAGATATTATTACTCATTAAGCATCATACCTGAAGTAGACTGCATTGTTGGTTTTGTCTTAAATTATTAAGGATTCGTTGTATTATGCTTTTGATAGTCTTCCTATAATATTTCTGACTCTGGTGCTAATGAATATTCAACTACGAATACTTCCAACTCTAGCGTTGGTAAATATTACGTAAAAAGAGTGGTATTCCTCACTTTGACATCAGTGAATATTAGGGTTCAGAATAATTTTAAATTCTAGCGTTCCGATTCATAATTCTGGCATTAGTAAACATCGAGGGTATTTCTAATTCTGACATTAGTGAATACAAATACTCGTGACTCTAGCATCAATGAATAACCAAGTAAATTCTTGAATTGAAAGCAAAACATATTTTTTGTACTTCCAACTCTGGCGTTGGTAAATATTACATAAAAAAAGTATGGTATTCCTCACTTTGACGTCAATGAATATTAGGGTTCAGAATAATTTTAAATTCTAGCGTTCCGATTCATAATTCTGGCATTAGTAAACGTCGAGGGTATTTCTAATTCTAACATTAGTGAATACAAATACTCGTAACTCTAGCATCAATGAATAAACAAGTAAAATCTTGAATTGAAAGCAAAACATATTTTTTGTACTTCCAACTCTGGCGTTGGTAAATATTATATAAAAAAAGTATGGTATTCCTCACTTTAACATCAGTGAATATTAGGCTTCAGAATAATTTTAAATTCTAGCGTTCTGATTCATAATTATGGCATTAGTGAATATCGTCTAATATTAGTGAATATAAATACTCGTGACTCTGACGTCAATGAATAAACAAATAAAATCTTGAATTGAAAACAAAACATATTTTTTATATTTTTGCAATGATGGAGCCTTCCCTTGTTTTTTAGAGGGAAAAAAAAAGGAAAAAGACATGTATATATTTTATATCATATTCACATTTCATAGTATAACAACTCAATACTTGGTAAAGTTAATAAAAAAAAAACATGTAAGGGATCCACAAATAAATTTAAAAAAGTCCTAGAATTTTTTGGAATTTTCAAATATCTTAAAAGGCTTATTTAACTAAATATTAAAATAAAAAAATAAAAAGATATAAAGATGTGCTCGGCGAACACACCGTTAGCTCAAAAATTAGATCGACTGGGCGTCTCAACTTTTTCTTCCTTTTTTATAGGCTAGGCTAGATCTAGCCCAACCTTACAAGCTGGGCTTAATCTATACAGGCTGGGCTTCATCCAGTCAACGCAGCTTGGTCAATTGCCCAGCCTAGTGAACAAGCTGGTCATTGTCATTAACCAATTATTCACTCCTGCTTGCAACAGTAACACGGTAATTAAATTTGCCAAAAACAGGGAAAAAGACTTGACTGGTGTGTTGCTGTTGTAGGCGAAGCTGATGGTGATGGTGCGTCTGGTTGATCGGGCAGCGCCTTTACGATGACCCTCCTCTGCTTCTCTATCTTTCTTCTGTGTTTTTTTTCTTTGTCTCTCTGGCTCTCTCTTTTTCTCTCCGTTTTTTCTTTTTTTCTTTCTACCTCCTTGTCTGCTCTCTGCCTCTGCTTTTATAGGGCTGGATTTCATCCACGAACTTCATCCCGTATCTCCCAGGATGACGATCTCATGGATGAAGATAACATAGCTTGGGTTTGCTCCGTGTTTGATGGGTACAAAAAATCAACAGTACTGCCATTGTTGGACTGTTGGTGATGCCTATCTTCGTGTCAGGGGAGAGTCGTGAGGGCGAGGGATACCGAACGAAATCCTATGGGTTCTGTGGTAGACAATGTAGCCTTAGAATTGGTCTGGGTTTGATGGGATTGATGAGGGTAATTGTTCTAGCCGAAGCCATTTCGGTGGCATCACCGAACGGACTTCCCTGCTTCCAGAGGAAGAGGAGAATGCCTAGTGTATGGAACGACGCCATTTTAGGCTAGGACTGTTATTCTTCATTTTGCCCCCTGAAGTTCTGATGTTTTGCAATCAAGTCCTTACTTTTGAGAATCTTCTCTCTGTTTTTAATTTCACCCCTGGATCAATGCAATTGAACCCCTGGATTTTTGCATCATTTACAAACTAGTTCTTGGTTTCAAATTTAATCAATTCAATCCTTAATTGACTCATCGAATTTTTAATTCTGTCAAAATTACCTTTGAAAAAATCAATTAACCCCTCTATAGTATCATTGCCTATTCACTTCAGTCTTTGAAATTTAATTTCTTGCAATTTTGATCTAATTAAACTTTGATATTTTTTTAATTAAATATTGAATTAATTAAATTAATTCAAAGTTTAATTAAGCTCCTAAACTTATTAATTTTTCAAAGTTTAGCCAAATTAACTTCCAACTTTATAATTTCATCCTTATTAGTCTCCAAACTTTCAATTTGTGTTATCTTGATCGAATTCTCAAATTATTATTTTTATTTATTATTACTTATTATTTTATTTTTTATATATATATATTTTTTGGAAATCCAAAATTAGGTTATGAAAAATATTATCAAAATTATGTTTATGTTGTCCATAAAAATTCTTCCTAAAAACTGTTGGAAGTAATACTAAGGGTTAAATACGTGGGAAGATAACAAATAGATATTGAGTTCCCAATAAATTCAGTTAAGGTTCTAAAATAGTAAAATATAATAATTACAAATATTTTTTGTATAAAAATATTTTAAAAAGTTGCTATAAAAAAGATGAAAATTAAAAAAAAATGTTTTAAATAAAGGTAAATGATAGAACTTGATAGAAATATAAATAGACCATAAAAATTAATTATTAATTTGACCCTATAGTCGGATAATAAACTTGATTATTTGGCCCTCTAGCTAGTTGGCCAATAAAATTTAGAGTTTCATGTGGCTTTGCATAGTAAACAATCAAGCCATTATTTTGTGACAAGAGAAAAATTATTTCGTAAATCTGATGCAGGCCATCCTATTGATTAACAACGCAATGCTAAGATCCTGTGATATTTCTAGTTGCTGCAATTTATTTATTTATTTATTTAATTCATCTTAATTTCATCTTAATATAGGAGGATTAACAAATCAAGTTGCCGGTCAAGCCACCCCAAATAAAATATTCCGGCAACGCCACCTAATTTTGGACTTTGGTAGAGCAGAAGATAAGTCAAAAGGTCTAATGTTGTCATCTTGTTAGCTGATAAATAAGAGGAGCGATAGCAAATTGTCCGTAAACTAGTGTTTTGTCTTCTCAGTCAAAATCAGAACCAGAACTTCCATAGATAAACAAATGGCAACCTCAAGCAATGAAGAAGACTATCATCTCCAGTATGCCATGCAACTTGCAAGTGCATCAACTCTGCCTATGGTTTTCAAAGCAGTAATTGAGCTAGGAGTTCTGGAGATCATAGAAAAAGCTGGCCCTGGTGCCTTGCTCTCAGCCTCACAGATTGCCTCTCAACTTCCCACTCAAAACAACCCTGATGCCCCTATTGTACTAGACCGTATCCTGTGCCTTCTTGCTAGCCATTCTATTCTGACTTGTTCTCTAGCCACCGAGAATCAAGATAGTGATCAAGTTCAAAGGTTATATGGATTGGCACCAGTAGCCAAATACTTTATCAAGAAGGAAGATGGAGGGTCCTTGAGTCCCTATTTTCTTGTTATTCAAGATAAAGTCACGGTGGATCTCTGGTAATTTTGGATCATCTCCAAAACTATCTTCTTCTTCTTTTCATTCCTGATTCTTTTTATGAAGAGAAACATTAAAGGATGTCGATTATAATATTTTGTAATATGTCGTATTGAAACAAACAACAGGTACCACTTAAAAGACGTTATTCTTCAAGGAGGGTTTCTATTTCAGAAGGCTTATGGGATGAGTTCTATGGAGTATGTGAAAAAGGATCCAAGATTTGGTGAAGTATTCAGTGGCTTTGTTAGAGGTTTCAACCCTTTATTTATGAAGAGGATTTTGGACATATATGATGGCTTTGAAGGTCTAACATCATTGGTGGATGTTGGTGGTGGCAATGGTTCTGTCCTTAATATGATCATCTCAAAGTATCCTGCTATTAAGGGCATCAACTTTGATTTGGCTCCAGTTATAGAAAACTCACCATCCTATCCAGGTACTGATTTTGTTCTGATCTTATAATTGATTTCTTTGCCTTGTTCTTTACTGAGAATGTTGAGCTTTCTGACTAGTTACAGAAACAGATGAACTGAGCTGAGCTTTCTGACTAGTTACAGAAACAGATGAACTGAGCTGTGTTAGAAATTGTTAAATCTTTTGTTGTATTTCTATTGCAGGTATTGAGCATGTTGCAGGAGATGTATTCTTAACCATTCCTAAAGGAGAAGCCATTTTCATGAAGGTGAGGTTTGATAACACTCTGTTAAAATTAAGCTTCAGAGTATTGTACTGACAATCACAAAATATTTTTGAACGAAACAGTGGGTATCCCATTTCTGGAACGATGAGAACTTCTTGAAAGTACTAAAGAATTGCTATGAAGCTTTACCGGACAACGGAAAGTTGATAGTAGTGGAAATGGTAATTCCTGAAAGCCCCGGTACCAGTGTTGCAGATAGAAGCTTGCTGCAGAATTATTTATTCGTGACAAACATGAATCCGAAGAGAAATGAAAGGACAGAAAAAGAATTTGAACGTTTGGCCAAAGCAGCAGGGTTTTCTCATTTTCGAGTTGCCTGTTCCGCCTGTTCTTTCTCGGTTGTTGAGTTCATTAAAAAGAAGGCAACTGCTAGTACTGCTGCTATAGCAGCGAAGTGAATTGCTGAAGTTGTTATAGTTGAGTTGCCGACATATATGACGTGTATCAATAAGCCCAGTTGCTGACTGTCCTTTTCGTTTTATAAATTTTTATTATATTTATGTTTTGGGATGTCGTAGTTTTTTTATTCGAGCAACAAAGATATTGTTAATATTTAATAAAATAAATTAAAACATATACAAATAAAAAAAATAAAAAAATTTATTAATGTTAATTAAACCCTAAAACAAAAGGTTAATTTTCTTAGTAAAAGCAAAAGATAGTTCCGCATGTAAATATTTAACTCTGATTATCCTTTTCATTTTATAAATTTTTATTTATTTTATCTTAGAGGTTAATCATGATTGTTAAGAACAAACAAATTTTATTTTAAAAATATATGTAAATTCAATTTATTTATTTATTTAAATTATGAAAGGAAAAAATTCAAAGATAAATTACAACAATCTCTTTAAAGTATTATAAAATTAAAAAAGGAAAAAGAAATATTAATTGTTATTTAAAAAATATGCACTAAATGATATGAAAAAATAAGAGAGTATTAATTAAAATTTAAATATAAAAATAACACACACACACTTATAAAGGTCAGGTGTTATTGAACTTGGTTAGGCTAAGACCCAAATGATTACGTGTGCCTAGGCCTCGAAGCCTTGGCCCATGAGCTTGGCTAATTTTTTTTTAAAAAAAACAGACAATGCCTCATTTATTTTATTAGTTAAATGAACTGTAGTCCATTTATTTTGTAGTTGATGACTTATAGTCCTTTACAACATTTTTTTTTACCTTGAAAACACCTTTAAAATCTTAACAAACTCATTATTCACAATCCCGAAATAGCCTCTAATCTCTTAAAGTTATGAAATTAAATGAATCTATAAAAAACAATTCATTGATCTATTTTTCCTAGCTTTATCAAAGGTGGAAACCACCTTCAATGAATTTCTATTTTAAAAACAAATTAACAGACATCAAAATCAAAGTTATTGCTGGTTGGAACTAATCACCAAAGAGTTTTCTCTCTCAATAAATTTCCCTTCAACTTTCTCTATCCTATCTTGAAATTCAGGGATTGAGATG
Organism: Populus simonii; assembly: GCA_007827005.2. Classification (NCBI taxonomy): domain Eukaryota; kingdom Viridiplantae; phylum Streptophyta; class Magnoliopsida; order Malpighiales; family Salicaceae; genus Populus; species Populus simonii. Next base: position 49,860,363 of record CM017464.2, on the reverse strand, counting down.
TAAAACAAATAAAATTTAAGATCTAAATTATTATAAAAAAACTAAAAGGCATCAGTTTTTTATTGTAGCAAAAAACAGTGTGCACTCTCACAATTCACTGTGAATTGGAGCAGTGTAATTTTTTTAAAAAAATCACTTTGGTCCTTGAACTTTTATTTTGCATGAATTGGCTCTTTAGAACCCAAATTAGCTCCCACATGCATATTTTTTTAAGATGGAGGATTGAATTGAAAGCTAAAGGACTGAAGTGAAAATCTCGGGTAACATAAGGGCGGGTTGAAAGTTTCATTGAAACATTCATTTTAATACCCTATATTTTTTAGGTATTAGGTGATCACTCCCTTCAATTTCAAGACAATATATTTTGATATCTAACTTCATTTTCCTCTTTTTTCAGTCCTTTTCTATTGGGAGGAGAGGGAGGGAGGGAGTCATCTGATTTCAGCTTAGAGAGAAAAGGTGGTCGTTAGAAAAAATCTGGACACCAAAACAATTGATTTTTGTGTGAAAATTTTTCATATGATGAGGGGGTTATGATTTTTTTTTTCCTTGAAAACACCTTAAACAACACATTTGAGCTCGGGAAGAATTTTTATTTTGCGTGGATTTCAGGTTTTGGGATGATTTGTTGGCTTTTGGTGATTATGGATTGGTTTATCAAGATCTCTAGAGTGTTTTATAGGTATTTTTTTATTAAAAAAGGTTGAAAATAGGATTTTATGTGAAAAAATGAAAGACCTCGTTTTTCCGGCCACCACATTGACCGGAATCTGGGTTGGAGCAAACAATGCATCATTTTTTTTTAACTATTTGAGGTGTGTTCTCCACCCCATTAAACTTTTTTTAAAAAAGGGTCCATGCTTGGGCCTGGCGTTACAGGCCAGCGTGTGGGCCGTTGCTTTATTGGACCAGGCGTTGGGCCTGGCTTAGCAAGCTCAAAAGCGCTTGTCCTAGTTCTTTTTTGTTATATTCTTTATTTTTATTTTTATTTGTAGTTTTTTTAAAAAAATAACGTGTTATTTGTGTATATTTTTTCAATTAAATCTTTGATTTATGTTTTAATTTGATTGAGATTATTTTTAAATGATATAGGGTATGTTTAGTTTTTAGAGATTCATCTATGGTTTTTTCTTAATTTTATATAGATTAATTTTTTTTAATATTGATTTTTTTATAAGATTTTTTATATGAGTAGTCTTGCAATGTTGTTTTTAATTATTGTTCAATAAATTTTATGTGTTATGTGCAGCATTGCATTGTTTTTTTTTATAATTATTGTTCAATAAATTTTATGTGTGTACAAATTTTATTTGTTTTTCTATTACAAATTTATTTTGATATAGAAATTTATTAAACATGACCAGGTAAATTATCCATGTTACAATGTTAGATATCGTGATCTTTATTTTTTGCTTGGTTTTCTCAATTATATTTTTATTTATTGCTAATGAATTTTTTTTTCATTACTTTACACAATCGTTATTGGGTTGTTTAATTAAATGTGTGCATAAGTTTTTTGATATATATATATATATGCAGAATCTGGTGAAGGAAACTATCTAGCAAAAGGCTTTAGGTGCTCTTAAATTGCTTTCTCTTGGGGGAAAAGTTTACCTTCTAAGACAAGCATCTAAGGTATATATCATACTCGTTTTATACATTGGGTTTAGACACATAGATAGATATATAAAATGTTTTTGTAGACATTTAAGTAAGTTATTCAGGTCCTTACGGTGACAAAGAGTTGACAAATATTTGTTACTCTTTACTTGCTAACATTTACTGGGACTTCACTTCTCATTCAAAAGTTGGGCTTTCACACTCTTTTTGTTCATCATGCCACCTTTTGTTTTGAGTTGCTCAAATAATACCTATGTTAGATTGATGTCCTTTTACCTTTTACAATTTGATTCTTATATAAAATTCGAGATAGTTTAAGCAAGTTTTTTGCATGTACTTATTTGTTGATTAAAAGTCAAATCATATACCTTTTGATGCTACTAACTCTTGATTGCATGTTTAGAATGCGTCTTTTTTTTCTTTCAATTGTCTTACAATTAAAAGTAGCACGTGTTTCCAGAAGTAGCTCACAGCAATGTGCAGGCAACCTATCTAGTAGAAACTAAAAGAAGAGGGACCAATCATAAAAAAATTTAACTTGAGGGACTAAATTATAGTCTTGCACACTTTGCACACCTTTAGTGGAAAAAGGCTTTATTTCTTGTTTGATGTCAATATTGGTCCTTTTATTTTTCAATTGTTTTTATTTAAATAAGCTAAAACCCAATCTTGTAAAATTAACCATAAATTAATGTTGGAAAATTTTATAACAAGCTAATACCTAGTTATATTGTTGTGCCAGATAACAAGCTAATTGTAATGAATTTTTTTGTTTTTTGATCAAATCTTAATTGATAATTATAAACTAATTACAATATCCATTTTTGCATTTTTAAAACAAGATAAAATGTGATTTTATTATTTTTTTAGGAAATATGCATGACAAACCCTTAGGATTTGGCCGTATGCACAAAGACAAAACACTTTTTTTGTTTTTTTTTGGGAAAGAGGGAATTAATTTAATTTTTTTTGAATTTTTAAATTTAAAAAAAAATTAGAGAGAATTGGTTATTTTCATTACTAGATATGTATCTTACAATGTAAGTCTACAACCCGATATTATGCCAAATTATTGGAAAAATATGCCATGGACCCACAAATATTTTTAAAATTCACTTTTTAATATTATTATATTATTATTTAATGTATTGAGCTGGGCTAAAACAAGTTAAGCCTAACTCAGTCAAGTTGGACCGACAACAGTCTTCTCTCTTTTCTTTTTTTAATGTTGGGTTGGGCCCGGATCCCAAGCTCAATCCGATCATGTTAGGTCGATAGAAGGCCCAACCTCTCTCTCTTTTTTTTCTATTGGGTTGGACCTGGGCCATTCATCTAAATTGGGCTGAAACGGTCCAGCCTAGACCCATATAGTAGCTAGCCTAGCCCAACGACCATGTTAATTATTTGGCCATTGCATGCAATGGCCGCCGAGGGGTTTCAATAAGAAAAAAAAGAAAGAAAAAGGCTCGCCTAGCCATAGAAGAAGAGTTGCTGGTTGTGTTCTTGGTGGTGTTGGGAAGTTCGGTGTGTGGCTGGTGGTGACAATGATGGTGAAGGCACGACAGAGAAAGAGAGGATGACTGGTGAAAACCAGGGGGAAGGATTGGTTTTTTTTGCCAACTTTGAACCCGAATTTCTTCCTCTTTAATGCCTAAAATCCACCTTTATTTATAGTTAGTGGAAGAGGGACAAATCTTGGCCCTTGATTCAAGTGGGAAGGATCCTAATTGTTGGATCAAAGGTATTATCATGGTTTGTCCAAATGGGCTGCTAAAAGCTAGTTGAGTTGGTCACTTTGGAGCGGCGTCACGGCGGCTATAGGGCAATCAGCCAACAAGATTTACGTTAAGGTGTAGTATAATGTCAGACCATTATAACAGTGTATGGTTTGTACTGTTTGGTTGAGAGATAAATCATTAAATGTTCTAAAAAGGTAGTCACTCAAGCAACTTTTCCGGACAAAAAGGTGGAAGAAGATGAACAGTAACGACGCTATTTTGGCTTTAAGATTTTAATTTAGGGATTTGGTCAAAGTTTAATTTAGTCCCTATGCTTTTGATTTTTTTTAATTGCATCCCTAATTGACCTAGAACTTTTAATTTCATGCAAGTTTACCCTTGCCGAACTTCAACATCAGCCCTGAATTTTAGCAACTTTTCATTTTGATCCTTGATCTTGAGTTTATATAAATTGACCCATAATTAATCATTAAACTTTCAAATTATTCAATTTCACCCCTGTTTTCAAAAAGATCCTTGACTATGAATTTTTTTAATTTAACCCCTAATCGACCCTAAACTTTTATTTCTTATAGTTATACCTCTGATTTCAATCAATTGACTTTGTAAAAATTAAGTTTGGTCCTCTAAAATTACAATCTTCTCAATTAAGCTCAAATTGGGCTCTCAAACTTAATTTTTCACTAATTAAGTCCCTAATAAAATTAATTTAGCCCATTTAAAATATAGTTAAGTCCCTACAATTCATTAAATCCTGTAATTTGACCCAAATTAATTCTTAAACATAATTAAACTTTTAATTTGGCTCATGATTAAATCAAATTAGCCTATTAAAAATCTAATCATGTACCTTAACTTAATTTTTATGCAAATTCATCAAAAAATCATGTAATTTGACCTTGAATTTGCATTGTTTTTCTAGCCTTGAATATGATAGGGTATGATTAGGCTTTCAATTTCGTCCAAAACTCCAGCTTAATTTTTCTATGTATATCTAGAACCTTCCTCAACTAGCTTTTTGCTAAATTGTTGGTCTTTTATTATTATTGTTTTTTTTTAGAATAATTAAAAAATAGATTATGACAGCAATGGACAGCTAAATGAGAGGACACGGGAAGAACTTGAAAACTTAGCTAAAGAAACAGGATTTTCTCAGTTTCTAGTTGCTTGTTGTGCTTGTATTTTTTCTGTAGTGGAGTCCATAAAAAATAGTTGAATCGCTCTTATGGTTGCATTTCAGCAGCTGGTGTCTCCTACTTGGCAATTCTAAAAGGTGTGCTCGTATAGGTCTGCGATCTGGATGCGGCAGGAGCTCTGCATGACTTAGGTCTCAAGTGTTGAGCTGTATTGAAGGTATAATTAATCATCAATAATGCTGAAATGTTGAGCATAATGGAAAATTAATGAAACTTTAATTATCAGCAGGTTAGCAAAGGACATAAGCAAGCCAACAGCAGACTCAATGACAATTGTGTATCTATCTAACTATCTGCCAATACTACAATTCTATAGCAAGATAATATTTTTCATTCCATTTGACTAAGAACAGGAGCTTGCAGACGGAATGCTAATGATGTCTCTTGAACCTGTAGCTGCTTTTTTCCAGCAAAAGTGCGGTATTGAATTAAGAAATTTGAGCTTCCATTAAGGTTACTGAATATGGAACGCTGATAGAGGTACAGAAAATCTCCAGTCAACCAGCTGGCCTAATTTCTTCATTTTGTTAGATAGATAAGCATGCCAGAGGAATTATAAGATTCTTCAGTGCATATTGCGGAAAAAAGAAAATTTTCTAGTAAAAGACATAAACTCCAATGAAATTGAACTACCTATAAAATCCAGCAATCATCTACACCTTATTTTTGCATGGTATTCTCCAGTCTGAACCTGGACTAAATAAACTCCCAAGAAAATTAAAAAATAAAATGGCAGCCTCTACCAATGAAGATGATTGTCATCTCCAGCATGCCTTGTAACATTCAAGCGCACCGTGCCGCCTTTGGTTTTGAAAGCAGCAATTGAGATAGGTATGCTTGAAATCATAGACAAGCTGGTCCTGCCCTCAGCTTCACAAATTGCCTCCCACTCAAAACAATTTCTGTGCTAGACCGTCTCCTTTGCCTTCTTGCTAGCCATTCCATTCAAACTCACTCTCCAGCCACCAAGAATCAAGATGGTAAAGTTTAGAGAATATATGGGTACCTGTAACCAAATACTTCATCAGAAATCAAGATGTTGGATCATTTAGTCCCCATTTATTTGTGATACAGGACAAGGTCATAACGGAGATCTGATAAGAAATCTTCAGTACAGTTGAACCTTTAAATTTTCTGGAGTTGTTATTACTAATAGCTACTGTTAATAATGTTTTGTACTCCCTTCAAACCTGTGGGCTACATGAAAAAGGATAGCAGATTCGGTGAACTATTCAGTGTCACCACAAGAGCTTTCAGCCCTAGATCATGGAGAGAATTCTGGACACTTGTAATGGTTTTGAAGGTCTAGAAAACATGGTGTCAACTCGAACGATGAGCACTTCTTATAACTGCTATACAATTGTTATGAAGCTTTGCAAGACAATGGAAAAATGATTGTACTGGGTTTTCTCATATTCGAGCTGCTTCTTGTGCTTCTATTGAGTTGATTAAAATATGTGATTGCTTTGTGATTAACATCAGCTTAGTGATGTAGTAGCTGAAGCCCCCTAAACTATGCAAGTCACCACAAACACATTGTATAAGATGAGTACGGCTTTCTATGAGGGATTATCAGATGGGATTTGTAAGCAAGTTAGGCGAAGTCATGAGCCAGCAAAAATTCATAAAACCAGTTATTCATCAATGACAAAGAATTACAAAGTTCAAAGCTGAAGCTTCGCCACTCCAATACAACTTGCACTTACCCAGTCTGACGGTTTACTGTCGCTCTATCTGAATGGTCACATGAGTGATATTGTGTTCTCTCCTTATGTAATCTATAACCTTGTCCAGTACCATGTCAGCATCAGCATCAGGCTTGATCATAACATGGCAAGCCAACAGAAACTTCCCTACAGTTATTGCCCAAATGTGCAGTTCATGAATGGCAACCACCTCGTCCATCTCGCAGAGACCCTTCTCGAGCCTAGTTGCATCAATCTCCCTCGGGGTACTTTCCATTAGAACCTCTAGAATATTCCGTATCATACCGATTGTTGTGCCCAGAACAATTATCGAAAACACGAGGGTGCATATCAGATCAATAATCTTCCACTCTGGCTTATACCATATAATTGCCCCACCAATCATCACCCCAACACTCTGAATTGAGTCTCCCAATACATGAAGATAGGCCCCCTGAACATTGATATTTCTCTGCTTCTTTTGTTTACTCCCTCCTTTTGTTTTATTGTCAACTTCTGTGTGAGTACTAAGCAGAGGCTCAGCAAGATCTGCTCCGTGTGTATGATGATGTTCATCATTGTTTTCAGAGCTCCCTTCATGATGGTGGTGATTATGATGAGTGGCTCCACTCGGCATGTGGTTATGTGCATGATCATGATCCTCATGGCTATGGCCATCATCACCCTCATGGCTATGGCCATCATCACTGTGGTCATGATTGTGCTCGCCATGCTCATGACCATGCCCGTGGCCATGCTCGTGACCATGCCCGTGGCCATGCCCGTGGCCATGGTCGTGACCCAACAGGAGTGCCATGCCAATATTAACCAGTAAGCCAACAGCAGCAACAGCAAACATGAGTGCTCCTTTAACTTCACCTGTATCATGAATAAGTCTAACAATAGCTTCATATACAAGGATACCTGCAAGAAGCCATATCATCTGGATGGAAATCAGAGCACCAAGTATCTCAATCCTAAAATATCCATAAGTCCGACGTGGAGTTGCCTCCCATCCGGATGCCCAGATTGAAAACAAGGAGATTGCAAAAGCTGCAACATCTGATAAAAGATGAGCTGCATCGGTCAAAATTGCAAGACTATTGGCTTTTATGCCTCCAGCAATTTCAACACCCATGAAGACAAGACAGAGCCCAACTGCCCACCCAAGTTTCTTCATGGATGCCCCTCGTTCCTTTGCATCTTTAGAACTGGTTTGAGCATCTGAAAATCCACACGATACTCCTCCACAAATCCTACTCCCACCCAGGCTATTCTCCGCAGCTGGAACATCTACATGTACTTCAATTACACGTCCATGTTCTGAATTTCGCACGTCCATCTGAATTTAACCGACAGCAATAACAAAACTTAAATGAATATTAATCTAGAAATGCATTCAAGCACAAACATATCTCTAGCAATTATAAGTTCCTGCATCTAATATTTTTTTGGTGGCTCTATTCCATTAAGGAATACTTTCAGAGACACACAGGGCTTATAAGATGCTAATAAGACATTCTATATTAACTTGCAATAAGCATCGGGATTAGTAACTAATCGGTAACATAAAAAAAAATGAATCATTAACAAAGGGCAAACTAACTATCATAAATATTCAACTTAACAAGTCTTCACGCAGAATACATTCTTCCATCACTACAGACCTTAAAAACATAATCATTGATCACCCAAAACTCCATAAAAAAAAAATCAGCCCTTAAATGAATCAGCCCTTGAAAATCAAAGATAACAAACCAAATCCACCATAAAACATACATGCTTCGAATGAACACAAGATCATCTCATCCCAAACCCAAAACCAACTAAAAAAATTTTTGTTCAACGAAAACAAGACCTCAAAAACCCATAATCCAATTCAGAACAACGAACACAAAACAAGCCTAAAAATGGAATGAACAGCAAAAATGCACGAGACCCATTGACGAAAAGTACACCAAAAGTAATAAAGTAATAAACTTTAATCCAGAAGATAAATTCTCCTTTAAAGATTCAGAAGAAAATCCAAGAAAAAACATTAGATTCCATATCCATAACTAATACCAGTCAATAAACAATAAAGAAAGACAAAGAAAGTACCTTTCGGTATGCTTAAATTCTGAAGGTTTTGGTTTTGGCGACGATATGTTGTCTCAGCTTCTTATGATTGCTCTATCTCGAGAGAGCATGACACCACAAAAAATACCTTGTGTTTTTTTTTTTATTTCTTTTTTTAATGTTTGTGTTTGTGTTGCCATGTTGTGCAATGATTTGTAGTATTTTATAGATAGGAAAAGACAACATCATCCCTACGCATGACTCATTTTTGCTTTCCACGGTGTATTGTTCTTTGGATCCATTGAATATGCAGATTCCATAACTTAATAATGGATTTTTGTTTTGTTTTGTTTGTTTGTTATTAATTTTCAATTAAGCATTGTTCCCTTTACTTCCTTCCCCCTCTCTTCCGCACAATTACACAAACTTTTGGATTTGGTTTTGGTATAAGTTTTCTTCAAATAATTTGAAAAATATATTGGTATATTGGTATGATATATTTAAAGAAATATTTGTTAGTTATAAATTTATTTATTATATCAAATTTAGTCTTCAAACTATTTATTGCTATATATATATATATATATATATATATATATATATATATATATATATATTGTTTTGAATATTTTTTTTCAATTTCATCCCTTATAATTTAATTTTTATATTAATTTTGGTCTTTATTTTTATAATTGTTATTTGTTTTTCCTTATCATTTTTTAATTGAAATTTTTTATCTATAAAATTTGGTCCCCATTCTTTTGAGTGTTACTTATTTTATTTGAAATAATTTATGAAATGTTTATTATTATTATTTTAATTTCTTCATCGATTAATTTTTTATTTTTTAGATTTGATCTCTATTATTTTGATTATTATTTATTTTATTTGAGATAATTTATGAAATTATTTTTTTTTTCAATTTCATTCGCATTCAACTTTTTAATTTATAAGATTTGTTCCTCATTATTTTAATAAACTTGAAAAGAAATAAAACATTAATAAGTTATTTTCCAGCTCATTTTCTATAACATACCAAACACTGAAAAATATTTTCTAACTTATTTTTCATTACACTATCAAATATCAAAAAATAATTTATTTTTTTGGAATTCATTTTTTAAAAAAACTACTTTGTAGTAAACGAAGAGGACCTAAGAATTAAAGATTTGAATAAAAAAATGTCAAAAACAAAGCAAATATTTTTAATCATTGGAATTTGATTTTTGGCATAAATGAGAGGGCATTTTACGTGTTAGGGTGACAATGATTAATTGATTATGATTATGTATAGAGATTGGAGTTTGGATAGGATTTATACAGTCTTTTTCCAAATATATATATATATATATATATATATATATATATATATATATATATATATAAAAATAAAGATGATAATATATTAGATTGTTCATATAAATTATCTTATTAAACTTATGATTTAATTTTATAAAAAAAAATTATAAAAATCAATCTTAAATCAATCTAATGTTAAATGATGAAATTTAATAAAAAATTTAATAAAAAAATAAAAATAATAATATAAGTCAAACTAGGTTAACATTTCAAATTTATAATTTGGATTATGAGATCAAAATAATTTTATAAAAAATAAATAAAAAATAATTATGAAACCAATTCCATTGTATCTAATATTAAAAGTTAAAATTAAAAGAAAAAAAGAGACTTCAATAATCTGATGCAAAGTAAATTAAAAAAAAATTATAAAGTTTAATTATTAAATAATTTAATACTTAATGAAAAAATTAAGAAATAAACTAAATAAAAAAAAGGGATGGTTAAAGTGTGGGATTAAAAAAAAACTGGAAAAAAAAAGTGAGAAAAAAAAAAACAATGAACATTATTTTGCGCTATTCTAAGGGTTTTTTTATTTTATTTTTGGTAGCAGTGTTGTTAACCCTAGCAGTTGATTGGGTCATCAAGACGGAGGGAATCCATCTGCTATTCCACGCTCAACGACTTTTCTTTATGCGTCGACGGCTTTACCACTTTCTTCTCCTCAGCCAAAGCGGCATTGGCAGGCATAAAAGAAGTTTCTGCTGCCTGGTGGATCTCCATAGCAGCGGTTGTGGCCTAGCCGCTTTGCCAAGGCTGTGAACAGTGTAATTACAGCTCTGATTCGCCTTTACGAATCAATGGTGTCGGCGTACGGGGCTCATGAGCTTGCCTGTATTTCAGCCGTCCCTGCACTCTCTCCAGCAACTTTTCTACTTCTCTGGAAGAACGTATTTTGGTGAACATCTCAATCTTGTTTACAAGTGTAAGTGTAAGTAGTAATTATTTTTTAAAATATTTTTTATTTTAAAATATTTTAAAATAATATTTTTTATTTTTTAAAAATTATATTTAGTTAAAAAAATTTGAAAACATTAAAAAATATATTAATTTCAAATAAAAAAAAATTCAAATATTTTTAAAAATATTTTTAAATACAAAAACAAATTAAACTTCATCAGAACAAGGTTCCATTTGGTTATGGGATAACATCATTTATAACCATTTTTCTTTTTACTAGAATAAGCAACAAATATGCATTGTGCATTCTTATCATCAACCTCCTACTGTCACCTGGCGTAACTGATAACAATGGAGGGAGTTTTTTTATTAAAAAACTTTAAAATAATATTAATTTAATATATTTAAAAAAATATATTGGAATGATAATGTATGGCTGTTTAATTCATGATATAGATTATAGCCTTACCGAATTTAATAATCTTGTTTTTTTATAAACGATTATAAAAATAAATATTTGTAGTAAATACAATGAATAAAATTATCGAGGAAATATAAATTTTATTTTCCAAAACTTTTCGAATTACTAGAGAGGTGATCGAAAAATTAGGCTTGAGTTTTATGAACTCATAAAACTATTTGTCAACCTATTTTCACGTAAAAATATCCGACAAACACTTTTACAGCCTTAATAAATCAATCCATCAGCTCAAAAAATCCCAAAATAAGTTCAAAAATACAAACTCAAACAATATAATATTTTTTTTCTCAACCTCAATCTACTTTTTTTAACAAGATGCAAGGTAAAAAAAACACATCAACCGAACATCTCTCATCAAATAAAATTCATTGACACTAAAAAGTAAAACCGACTTGCTTCATAATAAATTTTTTTACTAACAATCAACTTTCTCTCTTCTTTTTTATTTCTTGATGAATCTCTCTTTCTTTCCCCTTTTCTAAACTAAGACTGCAAATAAACAAAATAAAATTTTATACCTAAACAAAAATTACACAAACAAAAGACATCAAATGAAAATTAAGACAATTCTAAAGGCAAAAAAAACTCCAAAAGCCGTGTTTTGAATAGTGCAAAAAAACTTTAATTTTAACCATAATGTTAAATTGGAATGCTGTATTTCAAATTTTTTATCAAGCAATATAACCAATATTTTAATATAAAATTGAGCATTAACCAACTATCTAGATGTTTTTGAACATTTCAAGAACCTCATACCAAGTTGATAAAAATAATTTCTCAATTATGCAAGATAAAATTGAAAAAAAATTGGTAGCTAAAATTGAAAATAACTTATAGAACTAAAAAAAAAAATTAGGTTTATGTTAACAGTGGTTTATGTGCTGGTGAATAGTAATTAACCGACACAATTAGGTTTCTGTAATTCACGTTGTTATTTGGAATGTTTTGGATTCAATTAAGAGGGTTTATATGGACAGGTAATTTCACTTCAAATCTTTTTTTTTATTGTGGGATTAGTCGAGGTACGCGCAAACTGGTCCAGACATCCACGTTAATAAAAAAAAATCTTTTAATATTTTTAGTAATTAAATACATAGCTATTAGGTGGCCATTTTGAAAATCCGAAATCCAACCAGCACAAGAGCAACTCCAAGGGGTATGCTAAAAAGGATAAAAAAAAATATTATTTTAGCTTTTCTATACTTATTTTACACGTGTTTTAAAGAGAGTGCTAAATAAAATATTAAAATATTTTTTTTAAAAAAAATATTATTTTATATATCTTTTAAAAAAATCAAAACCAACAAAATGAATCAAAAAAATTAAACTAATTAAATGCAGTCATGTCAAAAACAAAATAACATGAAACTCATTGAAGAAAAAATAAAAGCCACTTCAATACAATTGACTTTTCAAATATTTTTTTAATAGAATATACATAATAAAAAAATTATATTTATATTGTTCAAAATATTATTTTATCAATTTAACTCTTTAAAACAATATCTTCCCTTTGTGAGCTCTAAAAGACAATAAAAAATAGTTAAACTACCCAATACCCTGGCTGTGAGATCTACCTATTTTTCTAAATGATAATTATTATATGGAAAAATACACAACTTCCACCAAATACATATATTAAACCAAAATATAATTTGATATGATATTAAATTAAATCATTTGAAATACATGTTTTTCACCTTGTTGATGAATAATAAGTGAACTTTTAAAGTGTTTTTGGCAGCGTTTGGGAACGCGGCTGCAGCTGTGTTCCTAAAAAATTTGAAATTTTTTTTTTATTTTTTTTTTGCTAAAATTGAGTACGGTTTGTATTTTTTGGATCATTTTGATGTATTGATGTCAAAAATAATTTTTTAAAAATGAAAAAACATCATTGGCATGTATTTCGGCACGAAAAGCTATTTGAAAAGCACCCGCAACCGCACTGCCGAACAAGCTCTTTATGGTCCAGAAAATTTGACCCACAAAACAAGACTTTTAACAAATTTCATTTCAGCCGACAGTCAAAACATAATTAATTGAAAATAAACAAAATTGGAAAGAAGAAAGAAAAAACCATGTATTATTTGGTTAGGTTTAACTCTTGGTGTATACTGTTTTTTTATTTTTTTAATTATTATTACTTCAAAATTATTTAAGAACTTATGTTTTCAAATAAAAAAATAAAAAATTACTTTAAAAAAACAGGAAATGACAAGACCTTGATTGAAAAACAGAAAATGACAGGACCTTCAATTGGGAAAGGTCAAGAAAAAAAAACGTTTTTTTTATTTTACTTTTTACCGAAGTGACATTTTTTGGATTCTTTTTTTTCTAAGTCAAGGTTTAGATTGACTAGCTTACCCGCAAATTAACCTGCTATTCAACATGTGACCAGCAACCCAAGTCTTGACTAGATCAACTTTAGGGATTGTTTAAAAATGTGATTGCTACATCAATTTTAAGGGATTTTTTAAAAGTATAATTACATTTATTTTTTAAAATATTTTAAAATAATATTTTTTTAATTTATAATTTAACGCACGTTTCCTAACACACGTGAAGTCAAGTCTTATAAATAAAATAAGAGCATTTTTACCTTTTTTTTTCAAGGTAAATTAAGAATTAAGAATAAGAATATGTATGTTTTGACAGATAGCAGTTATTTTTTTCATGTGAAATACATGTTAATAATATTTTTTTATTTTTTAAAAATTATTTTTAATTTCAGTACATCAAAACAAAATCAAACATAAAAACCATATTAAATTTTAAAAAAAAAAATTTAAATTTTTTGAAAACAGTTTCTAAATCTCAGTACATAAAAAAAAAAGAGAATTTTTTTTCCCTGAAGTTATTTTACAGTATCTAATAATTTCTCTATGGTAATCCTGTATTAGGGTGTTCATCAACTAGCATTTGACTTCATAAATCATAACATGGTGGACAAAATCAAAAGCACACAACAATCCAGGAAAAGTCTGCTTCCTTTTCCAGTCTTCATCAATGCTTGGCTTTCTTCACTCCATTAAAACTTGCAACAAATCTTTTAGCACATGGTTACCATCCATCAAAAGGGGATGATTGAACATGAAACAAACTTCATGTAACACAAAACGAGCATGCTAGAACCAATTTCCAGCAGTACGAAACAGACCGATCATCACCTTCGAAATACGAACTTCAGACATGCTTAGATTTTCGATTGAAGCTCTAGCCATCCACCAGATTGTAAAATTTATAGCCAAAAGTACCAGGATTGAGGATTGTAGAACATGAATACAGATCTTTCCATGAATTGATTCTACAAATGATTATGAATACAGATATAACAAAATCAAGGCAAAAGTAACTAAGTGAACTACAAGACAACTTTCTTTTTAGGTTCAAGAATGGGAGGATCTACATCGATCCCCATGTTAGCTGCAGTGCCTGCTATGATTCTCATTGCTGATTCAATGGTTGTGCAATTCAAGTCTGGAAGCTTTTCAGTAGCTATGGTGCGTAATTGGTCAATCGTGACCTTACCCACTTTCTCCATCTTTGGATCTTTAGAACCTTTCTCCACTCCTAATTAAGAACACTCACTATAATTAAACATCTATATTACACCAACGAAAATTGAATGGCAGTTGATATAACATCCACAATCATCTTGCAAAATTAGTACTCTACAATAACAAATTTGTCCATGAAAATACCCTATACTCACTTTAAGCAACACCTATTTGAAGGAACTAGTCAATATATAATTTCTTGTTCTTTCAAAATATGAGATTCTTAATATATTCATAACTATGTTGAGGCTCTACGCATGAAACCTGCATATTTCCTGACATAATGCTAGTAACTCCTCAACAGATATATGGCAACACTGGTCTAAATTTTTAAAGCCTAATAGGGAGTCAAATTGTTTATATAGGCAAAAAAAAGAAAACAAAAAAAAAGAAGGATTAGTAGTAAGAATTCTATCCTAACCAAGAAAAAGAAAAAAAAAAAACAACAGTAAAATATTTTGTGCAACAACTAGGCAGAAGTTATTTACAGACGTTTCCATTTTCAGAGTCAAGCATTTGTTTCTCGAGTCACAGAAAAAGAAGAAGAAGTGGCTTCATAATACCAAGAAACACAAATTTTGGTTTCACTTGAACAAGGACTGGTTGCACCCAAGAAGAGTTTCAGTTAAATTCTTCTCAGAGTGAACACCTAATGATAATAAACATTGAAGCACAACAAGGCAACTCTGGCATCAGCTGCGGTTCAATAAAAGTTACATGGGTTAAGGATGAAAAAGAATTGCTATGGAGCAGATAGGATGAATGGTAAAGTGAAATTTCAATTATCTAATCTAAATTGTTAGAAACACTGAGAATCATGTATTACTAATCACCAAAAGGGGGAAAACAGGGAGTGTTTTGAGGTAACAATTTTAGGATTTCCCTTCCACAGCTCACTTAAGCTCTGATTGTTATACGAGTCTTCTCTACAATAGCTTCCAAACTAGACTCAGGCAATTTGGCCAAATATACAATCCCTCCATCAAAAACCTAATACAGCATAACAAGAGGGGGGGGGGGGTGGGGGGGGGGGGGGGGTGGGTTGGTGTTCCAAAACAAGGGAAGAATTCATGTCCCTGATATTTGAAAAAACTTCACAATGATCAGTTAAGCACTCTTGCACTGCAAAATGACAAACTTTTTCTTGCTCTAGACTCCCAAACCCAAATTCATCAAATTTCACAAGTATTAATACTGGAAGTCTGGAACTCCTTTTGGTATTAAGTAATCAAAGAGAAACACAACTCTGTCAAATATGAATGACTTCACTTAAATGCACAAAGAATGAGTCACAACATCACAAACTCTTAACCTGAAAACCAAGAAGCTTATAATGAGAATATTAGCAGGTGTATTTTCTGCACAAGGCTACCACCAACTCTCACAGAGTTATTACAGCCTTATGTGTGCATGCTACACCCATACCTGTTTCTCTTTGAGGAGCCTTTCAATGGTACAACTTGTCCATTGTACTATTCACATTATATAATTTGTTTTAAAAGTATCATAAATGACTCTCACCATTTAAACTTGTAAAGACATTGTTGGGAATTCAATAATTACAGTTAATCATTCATATGTTAGCACACAATTATAGTATTCTAGATTCTATCTATGCATTATGCACAACACCCTTGAAACATCAATTGGTCCATAGAATCATATGCAAGTATACCTGCAGCCTTGAGCAACAAAACTGAAGCAGGAGGTGTCTTCAAAATAAAAGTAAAGCTTTTATCCTGAAAAATAACACCATAACAAAAATCAAAACAAGAAAAACCATAAAACCCTCAAAATCTCAACCCCATAAAAAATTAACAATTTTTTTTTTTAATTCTCACATCATAAACAGTAATCTCAACAGGAATGACATAACCAGCTTTATCTGCAGTTCTGGCATTATAATCCTTACAAAAAGCCATAATTTTTACACCCTTTGAACCAAGTGCTGGTCCTACAGGTGGTGCAGGAGTTGCCTTCCCTGCCTCTAAAGCCAACTTTATCAATCCAATCACTGCAACCCCACAAAAAAGATCATCACAAAACAACCCAAAAATTGAAACTTCACAAATAAAAACATAAAGGGAATTTTTTTTAACCTTTCTTGGCCTTTCCACCAGGCTTTGGAGGGGCCATTGCAATAACCGAGAGCCTTCTTGGAGCTGTTGAAAGAAGTGGGGAGTGTTTCTTGTCAAAGAATTGAAGAGAAATATTGGGGTTTGAAGATAAGCTAATGGGAGAAGCAAAAAGAGAAGAGGAAAGCTTGATGTTAGCATTGTTCTTTGAAGAAGGAGAAAGAGGAGAAATGAAGTGATAATGGGTTGAGAGAGAAGAAGAAGAAGCCATTGTTGAAGAGAGAATGAGTGATGAAGGAGAGCAGGGTTGAAAGAACTAATGTTGTGGATAAAACTTGTCATGTCGTTCTTTCTATCTTCAATTTCTGTTTGGGCTGAGCTTCTTGTTTCCTGTCTTCAACTTCTGGTTTTTCTGTAACTGGACTGATCTTCATTGAGTCCAAAAATTGTATACAAATGCCAAAGGCCTCTAAACCAATGTGATTTAGACTCGAATCCGGCCTGAGACAATCCTCGAGCTTTCAGAACTGGCTTTTAGGCTTTTCATAGATTGAAAAAACGCCCATCATAATAATTGCAGCAACAATGTGTAGTGTCATGCAACTAGCTATTTAACTTTTTCTTTGCTGCGTCGATTTTTTTTTTCAATACAACGATATTTTTTTATGTATTTTTTAAATATAAAAAATATTAATTGAAAATTAAAAATTTCATGCATGTATTTAATTAAATAGATTGAGAACTATTTATACAACCGAAAAAATTACAAAACTCAATTTCTAACCAACCGTAGTTAATTAATCAAACTCGTGATTAGATTATGACATATTTGGACTAAAAAAGATTTTTTTCAATAATTTTTTATTAAAATAGAACACTTATAAAATTAAGAATTACTGAATATTGAGGTAACTGGATATAAATACCAACCGAAACAAATTACATTACTTAATTAATAATCAACAAAACATTATGCTATGAAATTGAAAAAAAAATTAAGCAAGAAAAATATATATAAAAAAGATTGAATTATGATGGGTAAAATCTGGGTTAGCCTAGAGAGCAAGGGCATAAAGAAAAAGGCTTGGGCGTGCGGGTCTAGAGCAGCTCATGTGACCGGGCTTTATTATTATTTTATAATTCTCTTAAGGGATGGATGACCTGTTATTCATCCCTTAAATGTTTTTTTTTTAAATCAAACTGTCCAAATTTGAACCTCTAATCGCTGGAAAATTAGGTTGTGATGTTTCACACTAAAAAAAATATATTTTCAATCATATTTCAATCTAAATAATCCAAAAAACCCTAAACACTCTGTAAAATATATCCATGGCTTCAAACAACACAAAAAAAAATGCCTAAAAATTGACAATTAACCCAAAATCAAAATTGTTTGCGAGCTTAGGTCTACCATATGAGGCAATTTCAAGAGAAAAAACACATAAGATAAACTCTTCTCATCTAAAAAAAACTTTTTCGTGATTTAATCGGTGTAAACAATGAATTTCTCTATTACTGCTAGAATCCAACCATTTTTCCTCTTATCTCTCAAACTAGAAACAAACAAAAAATAAAGTTTGGGATCAAAATTGACTTTGTTCTTAATTTTTTTAAAATTAAAGGGACCACATATTTATAATCAGGAAAGTTTGGGGATTAAAATGCACATTTCACACAAACCTTGTTAAAGCCACTTATTCCCTCCATGTTTTTTATTTTGATCCCTTATCTTTTAATGTCACTCTTTCTTAATAAATTAACTCAAATTGGTCTTTAATTTGACAATTTAATGGTAAAATTAAAAAATAAAATTCATTGTGAAAGTTCACTGTGAATTGTGAGAGAGGCTACTTTCTATGAGGAAATAATAATTTCTCTATGCCTTTTAGTGTGTAGCTAATGTTGCTTGAAAATAACATGTAACTAGTAAGATATTTTTATGTAGCGTCTTAGGATATAAAAAGAAATGAAAATAAGAAAAATATAAACATATTTAGTTAAAAAAAGAAGAAGATGAAGATACAGTGCTCGTTTAGCATTAAAGTTGAACTTACTTTTCATCAAAATTTTAAAAAATATTTTCAAATTAATTTTTTTACATCCAAACTCAAGTATTTTATTTTAATTACAATTCTAAAAGTATTTGATTAATATATTACAATCAGTAATTTTTTTAAAAAATCTTAGTTAAAAAGCTATAATTAATTTATAATTTTTTTAAATTTATTTTTCTAACCACAATCACAAAAATTATACAATGAAAAACACATTTATTCTTCAATCTTTTATACCTTCTATTGAGGGAAACTCAATGTGTTTGAAATTTCTACTAATTAGATCCTATTTGGTTCTGCGTTTCAAAAACGCTTTTGAAAAAAGTTAAATTTTTTATTTTATTTTTTTCCTTTACTTCAAATTAATATTTTTTAGGTGTTTTCAGATCATTTTAATGTGCTGATGTCAAATTTATTTTAAAAAAATAATATATTTTCAAGTAAAAAATATTTTGAAAAAAAACCGATACCACACTCCCAAACGTCTCATGAGACTTTCAAATTGTGTGGCTAACACTAAACCAATAAATAAATTCCATATGGCCATGGTTTATCATATAATCACTTAACAATATGGCCATCACTACCTCTCCTTCACTCTCCAATTGAAAAGGTTGTTTTATCACTAATGTTAACTCCAACATGTTTATCATATTATCACTTAACAAACATCGCTTTTTGTTATTTGATTTTTGTGACATCAAAAGTCAATTTGAAAGTGATATTGGCGTTCAAAATTTGTGTTAAATTTAGAGAGAGAGAGAGAGAGAGAGACTTCAATTAAGAACATAAACAATTTGTTATTAATTCATTCATGAAATGTGATGACCATGAAAGAAGATTTAATATTAATGTATAAAAATTGTTCAAAACTTGTCAATATTGACATGACAATTAGCAAATCCACACATGCAATTGTCGCTTTCCTAACTTCTTTGTGTAGGACACCCAATAATTTTTAACTTGAATGTTGTTTCCTAGGTTAAGTTGCCCTCCATTATCAACCCTACCATAAGTAGTGGCTTCCATCATTTCTTCAACTTCAAATCTCCCTCTACCTCCCTCCCTCTCTCGCACACGCACGCGCACATACACAAAAAAATGGGGATTCCCAGCTTTGTTGCAGTGAAGATGCCAAAATGTTTTTGTTTCAAATTCCTGGTAGAGCTTCTCACTTTCATCAAGTTGGTGTTTCTATTGAGTCTAACCATTCTACGTATGTTCAAGCCGCCTGAACTGCTTTACAATTCCGATCAAGATCAAGATACCACAGAGGGTTATGTTCTTTTAATGGATGAACTTTGTCCATCACCAATTCCAGTCCCAGTTTCCACTCTTGCAAGACTGATCAAGAAGAAACTTAAAGTGATAGCATACAGCAGTTTACTTGAAAGATCAGGGAAGCTTGAAGATGATCAAGAGAGTATATGTCCTGTCTGCTTGGACTGTATAGAAGGAAGAGATGAAGTCAGAGAACCATGCAACTGCTCTCATGTGTTTCATCTAAAATGCCTAGATAGTTGGGTGGATCAAGCTCATGTCACCTGCCCTACCTGCAGGTCCATGCTGTTTCCAAAGAAGGTGGGAGCTGCTGCAATGTATTTACTTGCTTTTCAAGATTCTCTTACGGATGAACAAGTTAGCTGAAGTAGCAAAACCATATACACATACATATATGGGGCTACTATCCCAAAATTTCTCTCCATGTAAAATAATTATTTTCTTTGATCTAATTTATGCATCTTGGATATTACTCTCTTTCTTTCTTAGCCTATCTGATTTTCAATTTTTTATTTCCTCCTCCACACTAAATTATTGTAAGGCTTGAGTTACGTGTTTATTTTACACTAAGGTCAATTATATCTCAAGTCAATGAACTGACATAATATCCCTTACCAAATCTGAAAATAAACTTCTAGAACATGGTAAACTTGCAATCATAATTAAAATACTGCATACATTCTAGATAAAAATTTCAATCATACAAAAAAAAATTAAAAATTTCTTCTAGCATGAATACCAAAATCACAACCAGAATTTTGCATTTTATCGATAGACTATTCCGTTGGTGTTTAGATACTGATTCCCTAGAATAATTTTACCGACGAGATCTCGAACGGTTACTGTTTGTAAAAAATTTATCGTTGTTGATTTTTATTTGTTAGTTATCTTGTTGGTAAAATTATCATTAGTGGATTTATAGACAAAAAAAGTATGCCAAACAAAAAAAAACATTTATTGGCATCAATTGTTGGTATTTTTATCGGTAAAGATGGCACAACACCAGTAGAAAAGACTGTTTGTAATCACATTAGTGATTTATTTTTATAATATCGAAGGAATTAACTCGTCAGTGAGTAACTAGTGTCAGTGACATTTCTTATAATTTTTTTCCAACTCTCTGGAAGTCTGTCAGTATTTGTTTAATTTTTAAAAACACATATAAAAAGTATAAAATAAAATAAAAAACCAAATATTTATTACAGATTTAAAATTTATCAATTTAAATGCAATTCATCTAGAAGAAAGTGGTTAAAGGAGGAGGAGTAGGCAAGTCTTCACTAAGATTAGAGGGGAGATAAAGTTGGCAACATGTATCACTCATGTTTGATTTTAACTCCATGTACAATCCCCAGAGTCCAATCATTTCAACACTAAGTTGTTCTATCTCAGCAGTAATATGGGTCGTCCAAGCTTTAACTTGTTGGTTTAAAATCGCTAGAACTTGAAGATTGAGTGCTGAAAATTGATTGCGAGCATCCAATGGTTGAAACACTACAAGTCATCCGCAACTCAATCGTAGTGTTTGAGATAACATAAACCCAATTTCTTTCGGGTTCACCAGACGATTCTGCCTCCAACTACAAATTCAATCGAGTTCCAGATAGGTCAAAGGATTATCCTCATATCTCTCCTACAACTAGGTGTTATATGTTTCCTAAAAAAAAAAAACCAGTCAGCTAATTTTAAAAAACAATAACTTAAAAAACAAAAATGTTGAAAAACAACATACCATGAACTTTGGAGATCGGTTATCCATGAGCTGCTACACAGTTTTCAACAGTCATCATTTTGAATGTGAATTTCTACAAAAAGCTTCATTGGTTTTGATTTGCATTCAAGAACCGTAGTTTACAAAAAAAAAATTGTTGTTAGTTAAACATTTTCATACAAAACAACAATTAAAAAAAATGGATGTGATAAAAAGAAATCTTATCATTCGCTTCACATCAAAATGAACCGAATGGATCCACCAGTGTGCATGGAAATTGAACCATGAATCTCCTTGTTTCGGTTCTCTTCCTTGGATCGTGACTGTGCACGAAATGCTTCGACATCACATGCTGGGTATAAGCTTCCCATAAAGCACTCGAGACATGAGATATCTAAAATCCCTCCAAACCGTCATATCTTCCTAACTTGGAAGACCTTTTTCTTTATCATCTTTTTCTTCTTTTTATGCCTCATACAAAAAATCACACAACCTATACGGTAGAAGTAAATTATCGATTAAGATAATGAAAAATATATTTTTTCATTTAAATAAAAAATAAAACATTGATAGTTCAATCTTACCTATTTGCATTACGATTCTCCCAAACCCTTTTGACAACAGCGTTGCCAACCATATCCCAGTAAAAGTTTTACTTGCAAGTAAAATTTGTTAAAGAGTTAGTTCATTAAAATCAATGAACTAATTGAATTAAAATAATAAAAAAATTATTTAAGTATATACTAACCTTAAACTTTCCTAACCATGCATCAATCATGAGTTTTCATTTAAGATTTTTGGAAACTTGATTCTATTGAAACAATGACACTTCCACGATGATTTCATCACTGATATTATTGTGTGGGCAACTTCAACATTTGCAAACCTAAAATTCAATTTGTTAATTGAAATTTATTTTTCAAAAATTATTTATTATTTATTTTTTAATCGTGCAAGAAGGGAAAACAAATTTACATTGAGTGGTCGAGATTCCATTAGGTAATGTACTTCCCAGTGTGTACATTTTCGCTTTGAACGAACCCCCCTTAACAAGGCGACATCGCACTCGATGAGTTTGCATCGAGAGAGACTGTCTGTACCTCAAGTGTTTGTTCATGATCAACACCAACAACTCATGGTTATTAAAAGCACTGCTAGAAGAATCTAGCACCGCTCTATTGTATGATGCACAATTGACTTTCTCCTTGGCAATTACACAAATTAAAGGATTAAAAAAGGTAACAACATTCATATTAAAAAAAAATGGTAGACACAAATCAATTGATTTTATTTTCGACAAGTCCTTTTTCCTATTGATTTCTAAAAAAACAAAACCCTATAAAATGTGAATAATCAACTAAGGAAATATTTCTGCTAACAATTTGGTTAATTTCTAAAATTTTCCAAAATTATATAAACTAACAATTTGGCCAATTTTAAACAAAATTTTATAATTTTGTTATATCTCCATCACAAAAATTATATTTTGTATATTAATTTGTTCACATGGACGTTGCATAACAAGCAACTTGTAATAATTTTCTATTGAATTTCATTACATTTTTAAAATAAAATTAATTTTATATGATTAATTGTAAATTACTTTTAAAATTAACATGTTTTCTACCTACAAATTATTTGTATAATTAACTAATTTCACAACAATATAAATTACCATTTTAACCAAAACTAAATTACACAACTAACATCAATTCAATTTATAAAATAACATATTCAATTAAAAAATTACATTAATGAAACAAAATTAACCTAAATTACTCATGTTGACAAATAAAATACATATAACCTTAAATAAAATCTTACTTAATTTGAAACCAATTTCACTTTTACCGAAAATGTATTTCCCTCCCTTTCCCTTTTCTTCTCTAGGACTAAAATCTATTATAATGGGTCAACATCTTGTCAAAACCCCATAACAAATATCAATGAAAAACAATAACTTATTATGTAAAATACTTCAAATTTTAAAAATGATGGAAATCAACTAAGAGCTCTGACTACTCGGCTTATAAGTTTGGCTATAAAAATTATATTTTGTAAAAACATAATGAATTTTTTTTAAAAAAAAAGAGAGAGGAAGAAGCAGGAGATTGACCTGAAACTTTTCTTCTTGCTGGTGTGAAGGACCTTGATGGAGTGAAAGGGGAAGAGATTGAGTGTGAAAAAAAAATTAATTAACCCATAAACCTTGTCAAACAAAAAAAAAAGAGGGGAAGAAGAAGGAGATTTACTTGGTTTGGATGGTTCTCACGTGAGGATGGAATGAGAGAGGAAGAGAATAAAGGGAGAAGTTGCAGAAAGAGTTTGTGAGGAAGAGAAGATAGGCTAGTGTTCTAAAGTTAGGAATTTTAGTATTTTAATTGGGTTTTTTTTACTGATAGACATTAATAAAAATATATATTTTTAATTTTTATTGGTATTTCTAAAATCGCTGATGAATTTTCACCCCATTGGCGATTCCATCTATAATGGTCGATGGCATTGGGGTGTGATTTTTTCTCAACTCTATGGAACTTTCTAACGGAGTTAATCCATTGGTGATTCCATCTCTAAATGTCAGTGGCATACGAATGTAATTTTTTTCCAACTCTCTAGAAATTTTTGACGGAGTTAATTCGTTAATGATTCTATCTGTAATGAACAATTGTTGGTGATTCCATCGGTATAAAACATTTTTTCCCTTCATTGTTTATTCTATATCTATCCATCCTTCAAATGCAGTAAAATCACAACACAATTAAACTATTTCTGTTTATAATAATAAAATCATAAAATTAAATGTTTCATTATTATGTAATAATAAATTCACGTCATTGTAAAGGAACAACCAAGAAATATTATATTAAAGTCAATTTATAAAGCACTGATGTTTTACAAATTAATCCAAATTATCCTTTTCTTCTTTAATTTTGTTATTGTCATTTCCACCATAATCTTCTATATTTAATTGCTACCCATCAATATCATCATCTTCATCGAATTATGTATATTCACTAGTTGTCAATAAATTATTCAACTCCTCAGCATCAACATCAACTAAAGTATTCTCAGCGATGTGAAAATTTGAATTTTCTTCTAATTTGGTAGACAAAGATTGATAATTTTTATTTTTATTTTTACACCCTTATATGGACATCTAATATCACCTCTAATAATATTTCTCAGATTAGATAGTGTGTAATTAAACCCTTAAACGCATTTCAATAATCCATCATGCGCAACTCTTTAAGTGAAACTCGGTACATCTAAGAACAATCATTCACTACTTATATCAAACCTATATAGAATACTGACGACAATATGTATTAATTAATTATGTGAACTAAATAAATTAGCTAACATTGATTTAGCTCAAACTTATTCAATCTATTTTAATAGTACTTTTAAATCATTATCAATTTTCTAAAAAATATTCAAATTCCTCCACATTTACAAAATATTTTAACTTAACAATAAAATTGACAAAATATCAAACATTCCCATTAAATAAGCCATTATTTATTCCATTACAAAACACCTAAATCACAAAATCAAAATCAAAATCAATTTCATCAAATTACAAATTTCTAAAATCTCAAACAAATCCTAACATGTACAAATTATACTTTCATACAATAAATTTCTATAGGAAAAAGCTACAAAACAAGTAAACACACAAACAAACTACATATATTACATCAAATTGCCATAAAAATTAACTTTTTAAAAATGAGTTCAAACAAAAAATGGATAGTTTTTCTTACTTGATGTGGGGAATCTTAAAACAAATGAATTAGAAAAGGGATGCTGATAGACTGGCTATCGGGGTGGCTGAATTTTTGGTAATGAAAGTTTGATTTGTGATAAAAGAGTGGGGGGGGGGGGGGTTCTACTATTATTTGTAGAGAAAAATAGGGGAAGAAAAAGAAATGAGGGAGAAGAAGAGGGGATACCGCTCACCAACTCATAACTTAAATATTACCAATGAATTATCAATGAATATTAGCAACAAGTTTATTTCATTGGTAGTACCGTCTGTAACAATGACATGTTATTTATTTTCTTTTTTTTTTATTTTTTCCAACTATAATCTCCCTGGTATACATTGACAGACATAGGAAGAAAATATTTCATTGGTAAATTTCGCCGCAATTTGCCAGCGAATATGTTTTTCATCGGTATTTCTGTTTGTATTTGCTAATTTTCTAGTAGTGAATATATGTTGAAATTATACTTAAATTAGAAGCATGTAAAACACTTATATACTTGTTGAAATTTTGTTATTGTTGTTAAATATCAATTCTTTATCCATAAGGTTTTATTGCTTCACACTTTGTGCAAAGGGACCGACTTTAATAAGTCTC
Source organism: Populus simonii (assembly GCA_007827005.2). NCBI lineage: Eukaryota > Viridiplantae > Streptophyta > Magnoliopsida > Malpighiales > Salicaceae > Populus > Populus simonii. Next base: position 49,834,283 of record CM017464.2, on the reverse strand, counting down.
TTAGAAATCCAACAATACCATCTTAATTAAGTACACTCCTAGAATAAGGTCGAATGAACACAACCAAAGATTTTAAAGGGTTGTGAGTTTCTTCAAGACATCCCAACCAAAGATTCTTTTAGATAATTTTCTCATTCATGCATAATTTATTTAAATCATGTTAATATTTCATATTAAAGAGATTATGTTGAAGATTAAATTCTAACAAAGTTTTAACTTAAACTCAAACATGTCCATTAGTAATGTTTTGAACAAATTTTCCAACAAAAAAGGGTTGTTGTTCACACATAGAAAAACAATAAATGAATTTATAAGAAATATATATTTTCCTTTTTATTTTTTTGTTTATAAGTTGGAGAAGAATAGCAAGATGGGACCAAATTGGTAGATAGAAAAGTAAAAGCGAGTTAGAAGAAGCCAAGTGTGGCAGCAATAAGAAAGAAAAACACAAGCATGACCAAATAAACTTTCGATTGCATGAATACTTCCAAAGATATATAAGTTTAAAAAATAAATTACGTGTGTGTGTGTCTATATATATATATATATATATATATATATATATATATATATTATATATATATATATTTGGTAAAAAATAATATTTATTATTGATAGAAACACTCCTCTAACAGGAATTTATAATTTTTCAATGTAACTTGTTAAACACAGTGATGATTAATAAACAACTTTTGCTTATGTTTTGATATTCTGTAGGCTGCCATTGTCAAAAGGGATTTCCTTTTTTCTAAGATAACGATAGAATAAATGCATTATTTAAGTCACATCATGATTCTTCCATGTAATCTAGTCAAGCAAGACAAATCAGTCGGTGGGAAAAAGGAAAAAAATTAACAACAGTCCTCCAATTTCCATCTCTTTTCAAATAAGGCTTTCAAATTAAAAAAAAACTTGTAATTGCACCAACAAACTATCAACAACGAGTCAATTTGGTCCTCAACCCTTATTTTAGATTCATTTTGCAAACTTAAAACTTATTTGTATTTTAACTCTATTTCAAAATTGGCTTTGAAGTTCACAATCTTTCAATTGTACCAGCAAACTATCAGCAGTGAATCAATTTGGTCCTCAATCTTTATTTCACATGTCTTTGTGTAACGTCGGCACACTTTTTTTTAATATATATATCAATAATAAATATATCATTATTAAAAAAATACAAAAACTAATATCATTTCAATGCCTTGTCCCAGGAAATTCGTGTTTATGATAGTGAAAACGATATGCTTGTTTTCCTCTAATGCCATCATTGAATAAAACAAATTAATTTATTATTTTTTTTCATAAAACGTTTAAAATACGCATCAACATTCATAAGCCAAATGTCATGACAACACGACTAGAATGTAGGGGATGCACACATTAGTGAATTAATGTTTTTTTTTAAAAAAATTATATTATACTGACAAACAATATTGCAATGAGAAATAAATAAGAAAATCAGGTTGAATTTCGCCCACAAGTCGTGACAAGAGCTGATCTTATGCTTGCTGGAGACCATTAATTTTGCATGCAAATATTTAATGCGAGCGATAATTCCTGATACGTGGGGATCGACAAGCCATTGAATTAGTTCCTGATAGGGATTCAGATGCGTCACCCTCATCTCCGTTGGCTGGTGGATATGCAGCTAATTATGTCCACACCTGGTGCGGCTATGTCAGGCGACTATCATCAACCAGACATGGGATTATTAGGTGGTTAATGAAACAAAATGCGAAAACCTTCAACTGCGTTTGGAAGATCTGCGTTGGTGCATCCTGCAATATCTTATAATATGGTCTGTTGTGCTCAAAGGTATCCCATCCTGCTATCCTTTGACGGACCACAGAGCACCGTTTATGGTCTGTTGCAATCGGAAGAGTTGAAGTTCTCTCCGAGCAGGCATATTCCTTTCAAACCAGATGGCACAGGACAAATGCCAACGAAAACTTTTGGATTCTGGCCACGCTCTTGAGACACTGTGTTTAGTTCTGTGATGGCTTTTGTTTTTTTATCTCATCACGTGAAAAAATAGTTCAGTTTTTTTATTTTAATGTAAAAATTTATTTATTTTTAGTAATTTTAACCAAAATCATATTTTTTAAAATATATATTTAAAAAATTATATTTAAAAATCTTTTACCCCACCAGTTTGGGAAGCTTTTACTACCATCATTGGCACCTCCTACAGGGCCATAGGAGTTAGAAGCTTCCTTGGCAATTAATTAAAAAAAATTACTAAGGCTATTCCTTGATAACGTTTTTCACAAGTGACGCCCTGGTGGGGGCTGTGTTGTCGATTCGTTCAACCCACCATCATTAGTCTTTAAAGTAGGTAAGTGTTCAGCGATATGGCATGGACACAGTAAAATATTTTTCTAATAAAATAATAGTTAGATAATGACAGCACTTTTAGAAGATCAGGAAAAATTTAGAATCCGAGTCATTCGTTTGAATAATTTCAATAAATCTGATTAGTTTAATAATATAATTATAAAAAATCCAACAACAATATAAAAATAATGATTAATAAAAAATAAATAGTTTAATATATTATAAAAAGATATTATCTATCTTTAAAATATCTCAATAGTTTTATTTTATAATAATATAAAAATTGTATGAGAACAAAATAATTTCATAAAAAAATAAAAAATATTTGAAGTTAAATTACCTGCAAATAAAAATTCAAAGACAATAGATACCTAATTTAATTTTTAAAAAGGATAAAAAAATAATTTTTTTAAAAGAATTAAAAAAAACTAAAGTTAATCGAGCTAATTTTTTAAATTCATGACCTGATTCATGAGACTGTATTACTCCATAAAAGGCAAGCCCATAAAAATCATGAAGTAAAATTCTCAATCATCCATAATTAAAAAACAAACCAAATAGTAAATAAAAGAATGAAGATCAAATCTGGCTTAAAAATTAAATGAAATAAGAAAATGAGGAATGAAATTAAAAAATAAATTAATTAGAAAAATGATAAAAAAATAAAAAAATATCAATTAAAAAAATAAAGATCAAATCTAATATAAAAACTAATTAAAATAATATAATAAGAAATAAAATTGAATACTAAAATAAATCAAGAGAACAATAATAATAAAAAGGGTAATAAAATGCAAACAAAATGTCTCTTTTGTTGCTTATCCTAATCTTGTTGTCTCAATCATTGATCCTTACATTAGCGAGATTTTGCAACGAGGATCAAATATACTAGATGAAGATAAATTATAAATAAAAAAAATAAAAAAAATATTTTTTTATAATATTATAGATTATAAATAAATTTTGTATCATATTTATAATTTTTTTTCTAAGGTTGATAAAAACTTAGGAATTATGATTTTTTTAAAATCTTTTTTTTTAAATCATTATAGCCAAACTGGCAACGAATAATTTCATACAACCCAAGTTTCAATGACTTGTTAAAGCAGCCATTATTTGTTTTCAGTGATTAGAGTGGACTTTTGGAATTATGATTTTTTTCAATGTAACGTGTCAAAGTGAGTGATGATTAATAAAGAACTTCAGCAAAAGACAGAGATGACACCTTTATTTTCACGAATAATGTCTTTTAATGAATAGTTCTGTACACAGACAACATGGATGTTTAGGATTGTAAGGTAGAATAATTTTTTAAAAAATGCTTTTATCGTAAAAATGTATATTTTTATTTATTTTTAATCGGATTAAATTTATAAAAAAAACTTGAAAGAATTAATTTAATATTTTTTAAAATAAATATATTCTTAAAATACACTTCAATATTAAAAATTGATTGTTCTAACACGATTGCCTAAAAAAAAACTAGTAGACTGACTAATTGATATGAGAGATTTTCTTCATGTGTATAATTTTATATTAATCGAAATAACTTTTAATCTAATTATTGAAACGAGTTATAATTTTACTAGGACATATTAAAAACTTTGTTTCATATATAGTTAAACTTTTGTAGCCAACTTGATGATCTCGATTATAAATTAGGTTAGATTAGTAATTGTCATTGATCCCATCACATAAAATTGATTGTTCTAACACGATTGGCTAAAAAAAAAAAAACTAGTAGAGTGTCTAATTGATATGAGAGATTTTCTTTATGTGTATAATTTTATATTAATCGGTATAACTTTTAATCTAATTATTGTATCGAGTTATAATTTTACTAGGACATATTAAAAACTTTATTTCATATATAGTTAAACTTCCGTAGCCTTATGAGGTCGGTAAAGCCCCGAAATAAGGCACAAAAGTTACTACTTTTAATTTGCTGCGTTTTCTTAGCTATTTTAGGATTTTTTCTATTTAGTTTGGAAATCTCTAATAATTCTTTCAACTTTGTTTATGATATTTTTTTCCTAGTATATAAACAACCTTAAGAGTTGTAATATGGAGTTTTGATTATTGTGATTATTAGAATAGAATTACTAAATAGCAAAACTACGAATTAGGTTTTTAGGATTCCTTTTTCTGAAAATTTTTCATTCCTTATTATTTGATTTTCATTCTTTAGGTTCAGCTATGTTAATTGATATCAGAGCCTGATGATTCCTGGTGATTTTTAATTGTGTTATTGAATCAGTATGATTAGAGTTTGTAGAAAAGGACGAGTCTATTGTGGAGGATGAGTTCATAGAGGATTGTGAAGATTATAATGATAATAGATTTATAGCTAGTCTTATGAATCCATTTCAGAGGCGAGAGTAGAGAATACAACCTCTTGATTGAGACGAGCATCGTGAAGACTTAGGGTTTTACATAAAACTCTCTAAATTCATAAGAACCTTATAGGTAGAGGAGTTTATTGATAGGTTGCACGAAGTATAATGGTTTTTTTTTTTTTAAGTATAAGGAAGTCTAAGAGCATACAAGGGTGAAGCTAATTGTCATCAAATTAAAAAGGAGAGTTTTTTTTTCTTCTTTTGTGTGAGAATATTTCAAAAGGACTTAAAAGAGGTAAGGGAAACAAAGGATTAGTGACCGAAAAAAGATGAAGAAGAAAATGAAAGAACATTTCTTCTCTTCAAGTACATTTAGACTCTGTACCAATAACTCCATACATGAAGGCAGGGGGACTGTTAACAAATACACTAACACTTTCTACCAACTTGTGGTAAAATACCTTAGTGGATTACAATAGTCCATCTAGGACATCCTATGTTTACAATCATTGTGAATGATTTGAAAAGCCTATTAGAGGGCTCTCACCACAGAGAAACAACATGCTACTAGGATAACCAAAAAAACATTTTTGGTGAACACCTAGAAGAGGGGGGAGTTGATGAGGTTGAACCAAATAAAGGTAAAACTTTGTTGTTTTTATCATTATTTATTGAGAAGGAAGAGAAGAAAGAGAGTGTAAAGAATGAGAATGATGTGAGAAAAAGATTGGTGTGGAACAAATCATTGACGACTAATAATGCTTTTATGGAGTCTGATAGTGTTACAAGGACTAATTCTTGGTATACTTTATCTATGTTTCCTAAACATATGATATTAGCATGCCATAGGTCAATGGAGTGTAAAGATGTTAACACAACTTTTAATGATGGTACTCTTTAGTAACTAGAATAATAAAGAGTGGTTGGGGAAAGACATTTAAAAAACACTTTTTTTATAGAGCACAAAAAGAGCGGTTCCTAATCCCGTAAGTCTAATGATCATTAACAACATCAATGCAATTCATTCAAGAACCGTGATTCGAAGCCTTTAAATGTTTTTAAAGTGAAACATTTTTCCTTCTGTCTGATGAATGAGAAGAACTCATAGGTGAGTTCTTTTCAACATAGATAGATTGATGCACCAAACATACAATCTCATGTTAATGGACATACCTTTCAATTTGGCCTTTAGATAAGCTAAAAGTTTATTAAAAGATTTTAGAAACACTGTTTCCTATAATGTTGAATTTTTATAGCCATTTAAGGTTGATAAGGCCTCCAAATAAGACTTAAAATTTACTATTAGGGATTTGCCATTATTTTCTAGTTATTTTAGATTTTGTTTCCTATTTACTTTATATCTCTTTAATTATTTTTCAGCTTTATTTAGAATTTTTTTCCTACCATATAAATAGTCTTTAAGAGTTGTCACATGGAGTTTTATTATTGAGATTATTAGAAAAGAATCATTCAGTGCTAAAATTATGAATTAGGATTTTTGCTTGATCCAATCTTTCAAAATTATATCATCCTTATTCTATTTCTTAGGTTCAACTTTGTCACCGACTAGGCCAAAACTTAAACAAACTGTTTTTCAAAACTAATCTTCTCAAAGCTTTTACTTTGGTTAACTTGAAACTCTGTCTTTGCAATAATCTCCTTCAATCCAGAATTATGACCTAACTGTATCATCTTGGTTAGCATGAAATCTCAATCTACTGATTCCCTTTAACTAGAACCTTGATCTTTGTCTTCAATTCAGTTAACTTGAAATCTCAATCTGATGATTCCTTTTAACTAGAACCAGAATTTATGCCTTCAACTCAGCCAACCTAAAATCTCAATATGACGATTCCTTTTAAATAGAACCTTGGTCTTCGCCTTCAGCTTGGTTAACTTGAAATTCCAATATGATGATTTCCTTTAACTAGAACCTTGGTCTTCAACTTGGTTAATATGAAATTCTAATCTAGCGATTTCTTTGAACCAAAACTTTGGTCTCTTTCCTTAACTCGGTTAATCTGAAATCCTAATCTAGCGATTCTATTTAACCAAAACTTTGGTCTTCATCTTAGTTAACCTAAAATCCCAATCTGACTATTACCTTTAATCAAACCCAAAATTTCTGATACTTTTCGATCATGAGGTTTGAAAACTTGATGCTTTCTGATTGTAGGGTTAACCTAATACTTTCCAATCTTGAGGTTTGAAAACTTGGTGCTTCCTGATTGCAGGGTTAACCCGAAGACTCTTCCTGATGATAGGGTTGATCTTCTCATTTTCTTAAGAATTTCCTAATAGTAGGATTGTCCTCATTTTCTTTCTTGGTTGTAGGGTTTAACTAATATTTCTCAATCGTGAGGTTTGAACTTGATGCTTCTTGATTGCAGGATTGTCCTGATACTTTCCGATCGTGGGGTTTGAAAATTATGTATGCATCCTATCAACAATAATAAAAAAACTTTTCTGGTGTTGGCCTCTTCTTAGATTGTCAATCAATTACAAAGTTGCCTCCAGTTGAACCATACTCTTCTTTTTTAATTTGAACATTATTAATTGATTTGACCGAGCTTCTTTGTATTATCTTCATAAAGGATTTTATAAAACCCATCAATAGATCCCTTGCTTTCAAACAATCACCTTCTCCTCGAGACCTAACAATGGACTTTCAAATAGCATGCCCATTCCTATCTCATTATTAAAATGTAACCAAAGGGATGCTAGTTTTGAAAGTATTTTGAAAATTAACTTAGTTAAAGACCCAACACACATCATTCCAAACATGCAATCATTTGATTATTTTGTATTTTGAAAATAAAAATTGACTCAATGTAATATTAAAACAGTTTGTTTAACTATTTTATGGTTATTTGTGTTAATTTTAAACTTTCATTTTTGGTACATCATTCGATGGTACATAATAAGGTGATTTTCTATAGATTTCAACATCAAAAGGTTCGAGTCAAGAATCGAGGTCCCATTAAGAAAGATTGCCTCTTCTGAGGAACTATTTTATCAGTGTGTATCATAACTAATAACTTAATTCGTGAAGTTGTGACTTTTATGGAAAAGCTTTTCACATTTTAAGAGCATTGTTTATCAGTTCAAATCACTTGCTTGATTAAAAAAAACTTTTAAAAACACGTAATGCAGGCTATGACTCATAGCTATGAAAAATAGAAATTCATAGGTTTAAAAGGTGTTTGAGGGTTTCAATGACCTAGAATTACCACAAACTATTAACTTCTCTCTCTTTCTTTTGATGTCTTTGTAAAAGAAATGACGTATAACCATGTCACACTTCTTAACAATACTTTTCATTAATAAAACTCTCATTATTATTAATCAAATAACTATGCCACTCCTTTCAATAAGAATTTTCAACTCAATCAATCAATGATTCAAGAAGCTTTATGACTGTGTCATTTATTTCATTGTCAATTTCAAACTTAAAGAGAAAACTAAAACTCATTGCTCGTCATTTATCTTATGATACTTCTTTATATTTTTGTTGTCTTAACAGAGACCATAAAACAACTCTAATTTTTTATTTGATGGATAACTTATCTTTTATCTAATCATTTGAAGATATAATAATCTTAATATTATTTTCGTTAAAAAGAGGCTCTATCATAGATACTAAAAGACATGGTATTTCAAACTTTCTTGTCTTTTGATCTTTTGGTTGTGTTTTCCCTTCAGTTTTGTTTCTTCTTTCTTCTTTATTTTTCTTTTTCCCCCTCTCTTTTTTGTTTCACCCATGCCCTCAATCATCAACTTTTAGCATTGGTTGTGCCTCTTTTTTTTTTTCTTTTTTTTTTCTATTTTTGGCCCCTTTTCAATCTTTCATTTTCATCATTTCCTTCACCATTGATTCTATCATTATCTCCATCCTTTCAACTGAACATTTCTCGCTTGCTCTCAATATGGGGTGTGATCTAGGTTAGGGTTTCTTTTTAAAAGATTCCATCAAGCTTAAATTGAGACTAGAAAGGATATATATTTTAAAAATTATGAAAGGAATAAACAAAAATGACCTTTTACCATTTCAAGCAAGGTTAGTTAGAATTGATAAATTTTAACCTCATCCAACAAAATGATTTGAACTTGCAAAAAATCATGATTTACAAGTCTATAACTACTGAATCCACTACGAGTCAATATGCATGCTACTAAAGCTTAGTTCTATGATGTGTGGTTCAAATTCGTGTGGGTTCAAAATTTATTAGGTCACTCCATACTTGCTTGTCATGTCATTTTAGCAAACATAGAATCATTTTAGAAATCACAATTTTGTATACCAGCTCAAGGCAGACCCTATGAGACTATCTTGAAAGAAATAGATTAACATTTTTTCATTGTGGATAACTTTAGCTATCTTGTTGTAGTATAGTCGAAGATGAGTTTTTGGACATTTTAGTCCGGTATACTTGATAAAGTCTGACACTTTGAACTCCTTTGGCACCATATAGTTAGAACTAAACAAATTTTAGCTGCTAGTACAGGGTTGTCAGATCATTTCCTTCAACTTCTCTAATTTCTCTTCTAGAGCAGGGACCAATAGTTTTATCATCAGATGATCCTTCAGCTTTCAAGTGCATAATAATCAGAGTTTGAGTTAGCTAAATAGGGGCAATGGGGATAAAATGTTGCTCCGTTGTTGAATCTGCCCCCAAGTTTATAGATGTATGAGGGATATCAGCTGATGGTGCTTCCACGGGAGGCTGTGCAAACGTTCCATTTCCACTCTTGGAACTCAACACTTATTCGAGTAGATTTGTTAGTTTAACCATTTCACCTTTGATGCTCTTAATTTACTTTTGATAACGAACTTGTATTTGATCCATTTTTTCATTTCCATCATTTCTCTCAATCAGGTGTAGTAGATATTTGGTGGGGGACCTACGTTTTAACCTGTGAACATGCATGCTCAATGTATGAGCATGTATTCAATATGACGAGCTCGTCCTTTAAGGGGTGACACACAGTTATAACTCTTGCATGATAAACAAGAATTTTGATTCTTGCCCAAACTCTACAATGAAAAGTTTCATTGTCCAAACTTCATGGGTTTCCTAGTGGGGTCATCATTTTATCACACATGTGCGGCGTCACGACGATCATCCTTCTAAATCAGGATCATTAGCGGTGATGTGGGTGAAAAGAATAAGGAATTCTTATCTTTTATCAGTAAAAAAAGAGAATGGAAGTCGCTACTTAGTATTTTGGTCATTAGAAACCCTAACTAGTCTTAGAGTCATGGTAAGGGATTGATTGCATAAAGTAAAGATATTAACACCCCTATTACGCCTTACCTGAGGTAAGTTGCATTGCTTTTTTGTTGTTTGCTATAGTTTGATGATGTCTTTTTCTACCATCCTACTATGTCGGATTTGCTACAATGAACAAACCATGGTTTTCTCTGTCAAGAACTCGGTTTGGTAAGGTGAAAAATCTTCAATTATCGTTGAGGCTTCTTTTGGGGTAAAACTAGAATTTTTGCTACCGTGTCATTTCAAATAACATTTCAGATGAAATTCCTTACGGATTTTATCCTTATATTAAAAGTGAATGAGTTATATTATTTACAATAATATTTTGGATATAACCTTATAATGTTTTTATTCTTATATTAAAGTGAGTAATAAATTATTACCCCTAATAATATTTTGGATATTAACCTTTTTAGGTTTTTTATTCATATATTAAAAGTGAATAATATAAATATTATCCCTAGTTATTATATTAAAAGTGAATAATATTTTCTTGCCAAAAATAATTTTTAAATATAGGCCAGGCCAAAATCCTTTGAAATTTTATAAACTTGTTGTAAAATTCATGCGAATTTTTTAAAAAACATGCCAAAGTATTTTAAATTTTTCTTTAAAAAGATGTTTAAATAATCTTATGATTTTTGGCCATATGTAAGAAAAAATAAAATATTTTTTTGATCTTTATTTTTTTAGACTTTGTTTGGCAAAATCCCATTTTGTTTTAAAATAAAACTACCCAAAATATACCTAAAGGGGTGTTTTTCAAACACACCATTTAACCAAAAAAATCCATTAACAAAAACATGAGAAACCAAACAGGATCTTAAACCTTTGACCTAATTTGACTCTATTAAGTTGACCTAAAAGTTTTGTTTCAACCATAAATCGAATAAAAAATCTTGATTTGACTTATAACAATCCAAAAACAAAACCAAAGTCAAAAAATAGATTAAACACCTGAAAACATAAAATCTCAAGAATTCTTGAACAAATCAAACACATAAAAAGATGAATACCAATAACATGAAGAACATTGAAACCCAACCTGGCAACGTGGGTTCCAAAACAGACCAGATTTGATAAAAAAAAAAAAGGCACATACATGTTGAACATCATACAAGGATCAATAATCTAGCATCCATTCACTTCAATTATCAAAGAATCAACATGATTTTATCAAAATGAGTTTTAGTTCTAAACCAAAATCCTAAGATTAAAAACCATCAAAAACATGTTATTGATGCAAATAAATACTAGGTTATCTACTAATCAAACATAACGAAGGTGTCTGTGCAAAGAAATGGACCAAACTTGGTTAAAATCATGGGGCTAAGGCAATGTTCTTTCCAAGAACACAAAGAACATTGCCTAGAAACCTAGCCACAAACCTAGCAAAGGTAGCCACCGTCAAGGCCTAGAAATGACATTTTTAATGTCCAAAACATACTTTTTTTATTCAAACATGTCACAATATCATACACAAACATGTTTGAATAAAACAACTAACAAAAAAACATCAAAACATTGAATCATAGATGAGGTATCAAATCTAAAAAATTATCAAAGTTAAAATCGACTATATGTTCATGCAATATGAATTCAAAATTGGTTTTCTAAAGACATTTTATGCATGAATATACCTATCAAACCCATGATATTGTTTGCATAAGTGTTTTTCTTCTTCTTTGACTTCTTTTCAATTATTTTTTAAAATTTTTTCCTTTAATATTAGATTTGTATTTTATCAGGTTATCTCACTCTAATGACATGGATTGTGAGTTTGGCTTGTTAACCTAGTTGGCTTGAGTTTTGTTTGTTAATTAACCTTTTGTTTTCAATTTCATCCTTTAAGATCGAGTTAATTGGAAATTAGACTTCATAATTTGTTTTATTTGCTTTCTATTAGGTTTTCTAGTCTCATAAACTGAGAATAATGCTTAATAGGTTAACCTAAGTTAATTCAGGTTGTTTGTTTGGTTTTGTAATTGATTTTTTTTTTAATTTTATTGATTGAGAATTGAAATTCCTAATCTATTTTGATTTGTTTTTTTATAGGAATATCTAGGTCTCATGATCAAGGATGTGAGTTTTTACATTTTAATTCTAGTTAAATCTGGTTGTTTTTTCTATTTTCTTTCTAAAGGTTATCTTGGTCTCATGACCCGAGTCATGGGTCCTTCAACACTGGATTTACTTTTTATCAGGTTGTCCACGTCTCATGACGTAGGTCGAGGGTTTAGTGGGTTAAATCAGTTGACTTTGTTTTTTTTAATTGACTTTCTTTTTCTCAATTTTATTATTTAATATCATGTTTTATTGATAATTGAGCTTTATGATTTGCTTTGAATTTAACTCTCATTCTCATTTATCAGAGTCATGGATTTTGCGGGTTAAATCAGGTTATTTTTTTTTTTATTTTCTTTCTATAAAGTTATATTTGTCTCATTACCCAAGTTATGAGTTTGACGGGTTAACTTGATTCATTTTTTAATTGATTTTTTTTAATCTCATCCTTCTACATTGGACTGATTAAGAATTGGACTTTTTAATTTGTTTTGAATTGCTTTTTATGAGGTTATTTTGGTCTTATGACTCGGGTCGCGGGTTTAACAGGTTATGCCTTTTTAGGTCATTTTTTAATTTTATCCTTCAACATTGATTGATTGAGAATTATGCTTCATAATTTGTTTTGGTTTGTTTTTTTATAGGGTTATCATAGTCTCATAACTTGAGTTGTAAATTTGACATGTTAACTCGGATTGATCCAAATCAATCCAATATGTTGTTATCTTAAAAAAAGATGTCATGTTAAAAAAATTTATTAGTCAAACTATGTTTTTACCAGTTGTCATGGTTGTTTTTGAACATGCAAAGTCAACTGAGTCACATTGGATTAATTCCCACATAATTTAATTTTTCTTTTACACTATAAAAAAATTAAAACATTAGCAACATTTGAATTTTTTTTATTTTAAAAAAATTTAACCCGACTCATAACGTAGCGCGGATCAATAATCTAATATCTCCATAGCACGTACAGATATTGGACTCCTAACAAAATGCTCACCATCAGTCCATGTTAGGCTCCCAAATCTATATTCTCCCTGAACTTTCTGACTCGACAAGAAGGTAACTCTGAAGGACAGAATTTTGTTGATCCTGTTGAAACTTAAAGTTTTAGGCTCTACTGCCATGCTTATGCCAATTGGAGCCTGAACTATAGCTTTGTACACTGAATTAACATTTCCCACATTTGTCACTTTTCTTGTCACTGTTACTTTTGTTTTCAGGTTTGGAATGGTGATTGAAGGGAGATTGAGGTTAAGTCTAGTATTGGTCTTTTTCATGCAATTGATTTTGGTATTGGTTAACCTGGTAATGGATGAACTACTGTAGCCTATGGAGCAAAGGTATTGAATATATTCCTCTGTGGTGGTGTCATAAACAAGGCCTGGATACGCTGCTTTTTCAGGATTGACATGTCCCCCACCCATGTCAAATGGGTCTGCTTCCTTTCTTGTTGAGCCCTCCTCAAAGATTTTCATTCCATCTGTTCCAGTTTGGGAAGCTGCAGTTTGTTTCATTTCGTCAGACTTTTGCTATTAACCTGTAAAATGCATTAAATAATTGAGGTTTGAATTTGACTGACCAGTTGTGACAAGAGCTGATCTTATGGCTGCAGGAGACCAATTTGGATGTAAGGATTTAATGAGAGCTACAATTCCTGATACATGGGGACAAGCCATTGAAGTTCCTGATAGGAATTCATACGAGTCACCTTGGTCTTTGTTGGCTGGTGTATATGCAGCTAAGATGTCCACACCCGGTGCGGCTATGTCAGGCTACCATCATGAATCAGACATTAATGATGACATTATACACATTGAAATGAAAAGCGAACACTAAACATTGCCTATTTTCAAGATTTCATACATTTGGCTATTAGTAATTCTGTTTCAGGACTATTTTTTATTGGATACGAATTTAGTTTATTTTATATACCTTTAGAACTTCTGGAGTAATTGAACTTGGTCCTCTGGAGGAGAATGAAGCAAGTCGAGGAGATACCCTTTTGCCAACAACAGTCTTTGGAAAACTCAGCTTTGCAGTTGGAGACCTTCATACGATGTTAAAGGAACGTCATATATTTTCGTATAACCAAGCTTCGTGTGTGTGTGTGTGTGTGCCTCGACCTCTTTACAGTCCTTACCTAGCTTGTCTAATGTAGGAAAGTATCTGTGTCCCTACTTCATAATCTACTTTGACGCATGGAATCCACTCGCATAACTCAATCCCATCATTGTGAAATTGCGCATATATGAGTCCAACGCCTCCTGCTTGAAACACAGATCCTGAAGCAGAAAACATATCCTGTGTATCTGATTTTGAGAGACAAAGTATGATTTTTCCTGCTGCTAATGTTGGATTTAGACTTCCAGGCTGACAATCCTGGCTGAAGATATGGAATGTTAAAGCTCACAGGATGTACGAAGAAAATAATAGCTCTTCAAAGAACAGAAAAGGAGTGATCTTACCTCGAAACCATTGGATCCAAAGCTATGCGCTCAGAGTATGTAAGGCCCGCAAATCTGTGATTATGCTTACCTATAGTAATAGATTGACCCTGAATTCAACAAGCCAAAAAGAAACTTAGCACGGTCTATATTAGTCTGATTTGTTTCAACATTATAACCTTACCCTGAGGGTTTTGTTGTTTCCAAGTATAATAGCTGTTGGAAAGGCCCTGTCAATTGTAGAGGCTGCAACTGTGGTGAGCCAAGGTGCTGTATTCGCAACTGTCTGTGAGATAGGGCCATCATTTCCTGCTGAACAGACTACTGTGATTCCCTTTGAAGTTGCATGAAAGGAGCCAATTGCAATTGAATTACGCATATCGACATAAGAGAACAAAGGAATGTCATTGCCAATTGACACAGATAGGATATCTACTCCATCATGTATGGCTTTGTCAAATGCTTTCAGAATATCTGCGTCGGTGCATCCTCCATCTTCAATGTTCCAACAAACCTTATAAATGGCTAAGTGAGCAAGAGGTGCTCCTCCTCTTGCTAAACCTGTAGCTAGTCCTTTATAGCTTGCTTTTGCAACGAAATTACCAGCTGCTGTAGAAGCTGTATGAGTGCCATGGCCATCTCCATCCCGCGGCGACATGAATTCCCTGCTTTCAGTTGTGTTGAAATGTATTTGATCCTGAAATCCTTTTACGAACCAGCGTGCCCCAATGATCTTTCTGTTGCAATTGTATGGCTTGAAGTGCTCACCCTGCTGACATATTCCTTTCCAACGAGATGGCACTGGCCCCATGCCTTCATCATGAAAACTTTTGGATTCTGGCCACACTCCTGCAGAATTAAATACCAACCCAATTTTCAATGACCCTGTGAAAGAATTGGTGTCAGCTACCGAAGAAAGAAAGAAAAAAAAACCTGAATCAATAACACCAATGATAGTTCCTTGGCCCATGTTGCTTTGTGTTAACAGATTTTGTGGAGAATGATGATTGAGACCAATGAATTCCCAACTTCTAGTCGTGTGAAGCTTGTGAATCCCATTTGGAATTACTTGAACAACACCAGGAAACTCTGCAATTTAAAGTAAACAATCTCTTAAAGAATGGAAATATTTTAACTGACTAATAGAGTTTTGAGCAATTATCGTGCCTGCTATTTCTGCCGCTTGAGACTCTGTAATTCTTGCAGCGAACCCAGAGAAGCCATGTCTATAGCTGTACAGAATTGAACTCTGTGCTGCTTCCTTGCTTCAACAGAACAGAGGAAACTTTTAGCTGTTTTATGTAAAATTACAAATCATATCAACCTTTATTTTCACGAGGGATGTTGGTGTAATCATACCTGCCTAACAATGTCGACAGCATTTCATAGTGAGTTTTTTTGGTTGTTGCTGGATCCTCATGCCTCTTCTCTCCCATATACACAATGTGCACCTGGAAAAATTTCCATTTATAAACCACTTATACATACAGAGTTGTACTTTGCCTGAAATATTTAAACTCACTTTCTTTGCGGTCTCAGCATGTGTTACAGGAATATGAAGCTGGTGTTGAAGTAAAATGATAGCTAAGATCATGAAGAACTGATTTTCGCTTGACCCTCTCCATTTACTTGATTTAGGGTCCATCACGCAAACAGAAGTGATGGTTTGTGAGTAAGAATTTTAAAATTTTGTGTGCTAAGATTTTGTCAAGGTCTACAAGTTGGTCATCATTGCAGTTGTAATTATATTTCGAGCTTGTAGGAATACAGGTAAAGGGGAGACCATTCTTTTGGTACACTTTTTGCTCTTTATGCTTAATCAATACAAACGAAAGTGAATGTGATTGTGGGCTTTTCTGGGGTTGGAAGATAATAGGAGAACTGCTTAGAGCATGATGGACTGAGAATCATGTATGCATGTCATGTGGGCCATGAATTTATAAAGAAATATTTTGCTAAAATTGATCCCTTTTCCCACCTTTCCTGCCTTTTTTTTATTTAGTCAACATTTACAGTAGGGCATAAATGCTTGTTAGGCTGCTTTAAAGTACTTCAAAGCATATTTATAGGGCTCTCAAACAATAGGCAATGATCATGCATTCATTTATCACCTTCTTGGAAATTTGTTTGGTCTCATCACATGAACTTTTTGATATTCTAGAGGCATTTTATTTATTGTTGAAGATAAAGGACATTTGTGGTTTTGGCTATGGCTAGGTTGATTTGATTGATGAAGCCCTTCTAAACGAGTGACAGCAGCAAAAAACACTCTTGAACTATAGGTTCTTCTACAATGGTTTCAAAGACACTTAAGAAGGCATTGGTCGTGACTTCTAATGTCTTCTGGTTCACTCATTTACGACCAATGGTCACAGCATTAGGCCACGGCTTGTAGTTGGTGTAGTGGACGTCAAAACATTTGGAAAATTGTAAACTTACGTCACAGAAAATGTCATCTATTCTGAATTTTTATGTGATTTTTCAAACATATTATGAAAATCGTTGAGAATTATCCGAAGGCTTTGTAGAAAATGATGCAGGCCCCTGTAGACACAATGATTGTATTGCCTTGCTTTGAAGACTGGACGTGAGATTCCCAGCCCACAATCTACATGTTTCTCTTTAGCTTTCGATTTTTTTTTATCAGTTGAGTGAGACTTTCCTTTTTCCTTTAGCTGGCATGGCTTTAAGGAAAGTGTCTCTGATAAGGAATTCTATAGTGCTTGGAAAAGGTCTTCAGAATGGATGATGACTTGAGAAAAAAGTTGGGAAGATAATGGGCATCCTACTCTTTCTTGTGGACCGACCTCGTGCCCCATCAAACTATTTCTTAATTCATTTCTCTTGTGTTGTAATGGACAAGTCCCTGAATCCTAAACAAAATTGTTCTCCAAATGAATTAATATTTGATGATAGTTGAAATGCTACTTAACTTTTTGTTAAGATTTTCATAAATAAAAATCTTCTTAAATAAAAAAATAAGAACCAAGATGTATGAACATTTGATAATCAGTCAAGTCCAAAGTACATTGACTTGGTAGTTAGTCAAGCTCAAGGTGACTGGACTTGACAATCAACAAAGTTCAAAGTAATGTGAATCTAACAAATATATTAGACCTAAAGTATCTAGACTTGACAGTCAGCAAAATCCAAGGTACGTGGACTCGGTAATAAGCTAAGTCTAATGTAACGTGGGTCTCTGGCAAATGTGTCAGACCCAATATATTCGGATTTGGCAATTAGCCATGTCCAAGGTACCCGGATTTAGTAATTAGCCAAGTCTAGGGTAATGTAAGTTTGACAAACATGACATACCCAATGTATTTGGACTTGACAATGTGCCAAGCCCCACCACAACCTTCCTTGACACACCCAAGAGAATGACCTTCCTCCCTTAGACACGCCCAACAGAATGACAATCCTCCCTTGAACGTGCTCAAATGAATGACCCCCCTCCTTTGGGTCTAACCTAGGGGAAGAACTCAGCCTCCTTGAGTTTAGCTACATTTGACATGTTGGACCTTAATCTCCTTACCCCTTTTTGGTACATAAAAGTCCTTCAAGGACCCACTATATTTCCATCAAATATTAATATAGATGTAAAAGATATGCATCCCTTATTAAATGCTATGAAGGTAAAATTACATTTCAGACCCTTCACTTCACAAAATCATGGGCTATAAATACACATTGAGACCTTTGGAACAAAAGGTTCACAATCTTCATTCTTTACTGTATATATATTTTCAGAGCATCTATTTCTAGAATATTATTGTATTTTTTTCTCTCTAAAAGGATTCTTATTTAAATATCAGAGAGTCCATACCTCCATCAAGGGGAACTTTTTGCAGGTATTAGTCAAAAGCTACCTTGACTTACTAAACACCAAGTATAACCTATCAATAACCTTGGCTAGGGAGAATGAATGAGATTGTCAGAACTAATTGATTAATCGATTATCCAACCTGAAAGCCCTATTCTTAAGTTACTTGGATTTTTTGAGACATCGTCACTTATTTATTTATTTTTATTAAGGAGATATCTTTAAATCAGTTTATGTGTTAATCAATATCAAATAAATCTAACAATTTTAGATATTTTTACATTGATTTAATATATTTTTAAGAATTTAATAAATCTTTATATTTATTAATTTCAATGTTCAAATCCAAAAAAAAAAATCGTGAGAAAAAAACACATTTCCTTAACAACCAACTCCGTTTTAAGGATTTATTAATGTTACTAATTCAATTTTATCAAGATCATAGTGATTCCAACTATGACTGAGCCTGACGCAAGGCAAACTACTTGCTTCATAGTGATTATTTTTTTGAAACAGTATCTTGTTTAGGGAACAAAGGCAAAAACCATCATTGGTACCTCCTACATGTAATAGTATTTAAAAGTTAGGTTGTTTTGTTTTTTAAAGTAATTTTTATTAAAAAATATATTAAAATAATTATTTTATATTTTAAAAATTATTTTTAATACCTATTAAAAAGTATAAAAAATTAATTTTAAATAAAATTAATTAATTAATTTTAACTAATTAATGTTCAGAACGCAATTCTAAAAATAGGTTTAGAGGCTACGTTGGCAATTAATAAGTTTCGCACTAGGGCTTCTAGCCCTAGAGGCAAGGTTTCCTTGCCTCTGTCACCTGGGTTCGAGCCCTAGAGTGCACGTCTGTCACCCCCACGGTGTCTTACCTGTCTACTGGGCTTGCAGGGTGTTCAGTGGGTCCGGGGATTAGTTGTGGTACGCGTAAGCTGGCCCGAACACCCCAGGTTATAAAAAAAAAAAAAAAAAAGTTTCTATTAATAAACACAAATTGATAAGGCTATTCCTTGATAACGTCTTTCACAAGTGACGGGCTGGTGGGGTAGGTCTGTGGATTCGTTCAACCCACCATAATTAGTCCTTAATTTTAGAGAGGTTTTCGATACACCACGACCAGGTCAAATTTTTCGTTACATAAAAAGTAATGCTCACACAATAATAACACTTTTAAAAGAGGATGAAGAATTTAAAACCTGAGCTATTGATTTGAAAAATTTCAATAAATTTTGGTAGTTTTATAATCTAATTATAAAAAATTTATCAATAATAAAAAACAATAACTAATAAAAAAAATAAATGGCTGCCAATATTATGAAAAAATACACTCTATCTTTAAGATATTTCAATGATATTATTTGACAAAAATAAAAAGAAAAGAGAACGAGATAATTTAAAAAAAAACAGAAAAACTTCAGCCCTCAATTACCAACTAATAAAACATTGAATGATATAAAATAAATAAATAAATAAATAATTTTAAGAAGAATAAAAAAAACATTACTCTAGTTAGCATACATAAGTCGCCGCCCTCTTGTGAGGTCAGGACCTTGTACAAAAAAAATAAATAAAATAATACAGGTCAACTCTTAAACAAACTAAATAATGAAATGTGAAATTACAAATTTTTTTTTGAAAAACCCCTTGAATTAACTGGAGTTAACTCACTAATTTGTTGTGTGAGATATGATATTGAAATAACTTCATAGAAAAAAATGATAAACATCACGAAGCAGAATGCCGAATAACTCAATGTTAAATGATGAAATAAAAAAAATTAAAACAAAGAACTTAAAAAAGAAACCAAAGTTAAATCAGACTAATCTTTGAAATCTATAACTCGAGTCATGAGACTATGTTACTTTGTAATAAAAAAATCATGAAACAAAATTTTCAATCATCCAAATTTAAAAACAAAATAAATAGTAATCAAAAGAATGAAGACTGAATTTGACATAAAAATTAAATGAAATAAAGCAATGAGGGATGAAATTGAAAAATAAAATTAATGATGAAATGATAAAAAAAAACAATCAAAAGAATGATGATCAAATCTAGTATAAAAACTAAATGAAATAATATAATAAGGAATGAAATTGAAAATTAAAATAAATCAAGAGAAGGATAAAAAATTAAAAATACCAATAAAAAGAATGAAGACCAAATATGATAGATGAAAAAATTTTAAAAATGGTGAAATAAAAAAAATGATAATTTTAAAAATTATTTCAAAGAAAACAAATACGAATCGAGGAAGATAGAGAAAAACAAAAAGGTTGGCGATGCCAAATCCAAGGTTTGTTCTCCACACGTGTTGTCTAGGAGAATCTAGCACCACCTAAGAAGCTGATGTTTGGCCATAGGCGACATCGTATGCACCTCCTGAAGTGGGTAGGCTCATCCCACTCGAGTGACGCGTGCGCTGTACGTATTGATAACTTTTTTAAAAAAACATTTATATATTTACTAAAATATCAAATTGTCCCTCTATGCACTTAATTTTAATAAAATAACTATTATGAAAAGAAAAAAAAAGCTCTTGATAGCCTGTTTAGTAAATTTTGCTCCTAGAGGTGATTTAGTTAATTTGTTGTTCTAAAAATATGAAAAAACTAAAAAGTTTATATATGATGGTTTTTATTTTATTTTTAAAGATAATTAAATCATTTTATTATATAAAAATAAAAGCATTGATTTACCTCTATCCAATTTGATAATGTCAATTAAATCTCGAACTCCAAATCTTCACTTTATTGGGTGATAGTCTTGACGGCAAAAACATTAAAATGCATATAGTAAAACACTCATTCATTTTTAGTTTTTTCTTTTAATTATTGGGATAAGTTATGCCAACTATTGTACGGACCAATAAACCACCCTCTTTTAGAGAAAAAAATAATAATAATGAAATTTCAGTTAGTTTGGTCCCTCAATTTGTGAAACTTAAAGTTTAGTCCCGAACTTTGGAAAAATTACAGATTAGTCCCTGGAGCATAATCCAAGATTGTGGACAGAAATAAAGATGAATTGTGGGAAAAATTCCAGTATATTTATGAATTTATGACATTTTTATTTTGGTCCTCCAATTTGACCCCTAAAAATTTGATAAAATTCCAGAACGATCCCTAAGCATAATTAGAGATTCTAGACAGAATTGAGGATGAATTATGGGTAAAATTCTAGTATAGTCATGAATTTATGATAGTTTTAGTTTGGTCATCTGATTTGATAAAATTATAACTTGACCCCTAAAAATCTAATAAAAATCCAGATTGGTCCCTATCTGTAATATTAGATTTTTCATATTGATTTGATGAATAACTGAGGGTTATTTAGTGAATTATTATCAATTTTTATTATTTGTTTTCTTACAAATTAAATTTTAGGAAAACTGTTTAAGTTTTAGGTTTTTTTGGGAGAAATGACTGATTTAATTCAAAAACATATAGAGTCATAGAATATACATTTAGATAAGTATATTAAATAGGTGCATTTGTTAACCCAAAAGACAACACTAGGAACTTGTAATGCCCATAATGAGTCCTAAAAGTAGTTTTAGGAATATCCTCCTTCCTAATCCCCAACTAGTGATACCTAATTGTAAATCAATCTTTGAGAAACATTGAACGCCTTGTAACTGATTAAAAAAAAGATTATTAATGCAAGGGAGTGAATATCTATTCTTAATAATGATCTTGTTTAATTGCCTATAGTCTATACACTTCCTCATCAACCCATCCTTTTTCTTTATAAATAAAACAAGTGCTCTTCATGAAGATAGACTTGGACAGATAAACCCCTTATCCAATAACGCTAGAAAGCAAATTCCAGAATCAACTTAGTTTTTTTTTTTTAATTATTCAAACCTTCATTCCAAGACTTGATATCATATTAAGCCAATCAATCATTTTTTTAGCCAATCATAATCATTGAATACATATATAAGGTTCAAAACAGATATAAGATTCCATGATCAGCAAAACAACTTAAAGAGGAGGGCCTCTAAATTCCAATCTCAACATGAATAAAGACCAACAAATTGTTTAGGACTAAATAACAAGCCAAATTCTGAATTTGGCATGCAGGTTGCTTGCTGACCTGCTAGATTATTTTTGTTTCTTCCATTAGTAATAGAATACTTACTTTCTTGAAATGATAAGATGGGAAGTCAAAATAAAAATGTATGATAAATATGTATCTTGATTTTTCTTCAGATGTTCTTAATGCAACTCTACCTAAACCTACCTCATTGACTGCATTCCATCAATCCTTTTTTTCCTTTACTTGACAGTTCAATCATTTTGGTTCAACACTTTAGTGAGTTTCCCTCAGATTAATCTTCAATTTTCATGGTTTTAAGATATTGTTGCCCAGTTCTCCTTGATATATGAATTGTCTCACCATGTACTGCTTAGTGCTATTGCTTAGTCTACATGTTAAGAGAAAAACTGTTATAACCCAGAGAGGGTCACTTGAGTGCCATCTGTCATATACTGAAGACAAAGAAATCCACCAGAAAGGGGCATTTGAATACTATACTGTGTTCATCATGAGAATACACCCTATCTTTACTACATAATGCCTCAGAAGGCTGGTTTTTCAGTTATCATCAGTGTATGACTGTATAATCTGTGTTCTTACAGATATAGGACTTGTCACAGCATGAAAACCATCTGTCCAGGTCAGGCTTCCGAAATAGAATCTAGTATTCACTTTGTGGGTTGTGGAGAAAGTAACCTTGAAGGAGACTGTGTTGGTGGTAGAGTTGAAAATTAAAGTTTTAGGTCTGACGGATACAGAAATGCCAAAGGGAGGCTCGATCGAGGATTTGTACATGGAGTTGACAGAACCAACATTTTTTACAGTTCTTGTCAGGACCACTGACTTGCTCAGGTTTGGAATGGTAATGGAAGGTAGATTCACATCCAAAATAGACGGTTTGGTACCTGGACAAATAGTTACTTTTCCTACAACAAGAGAGATTGATGAGTCATTATAACCTACAGCAAAGAGGTAATGTATGTAGTCATTTGTGCCCATGTCATAAACAAGACCAGGTTCTGCAGCTTTGTTTGGGTTCACTAAGCCACCTCCAAAGTCAAATGGATCGGCCAGTTTCCAAGTGGATCCCTCAGAAAATATAGGCTCTCCATATGGATCAGTTTTCCATGCTGAAAAGAAGAATCGTGACTCACGGTTAGCCATTTATGATAAATCCAAATGCTACAGCAATCGACTTTGTCCATGTAACTAGAAGAATGTTTTCTTGTTGTTGGGTTATGGATGTACCTGTTGTGACAATTGCTGATCTGATAGCAGCAGGGGACCAATAGGGGTGAATTGCTTTAAGAAGTGCCACAATTCCAGAGACATGGGGAGTGGAAAATGATGTCCCAGAAAGAATAGAGAACCCACCAGCCTCAAAGGGATATGCAGGAGAACTAGCTGCCAATATACTTACTCCAGGTGCCGCTATGTCTGGCTGTGAAGCACAAAGGCATTAATTAACTAGTTTTTGTCCCATTTGAAGCTACATAACCTTAACAACAAGGTAAGCACTGAAAATAGATGGATACCTTCAAAATGGCTGGGGCAATGGAACTAGGTCCTCTGGAGGAGAAGTCAGCAACCTTGGTTGCCACAGGATTCCCCACATGAGTTTCAGAAGGGCCTATTTTTACTGTAGGAGATCTGTGCTCATAAAACAAGTAATAAATGTCTATGTTAATTACATAAAAAAAAACTCTTATGTTAATTGAAATTTATGATAATGATAACATTGACAATGATTCTGATACCTGGCAGAGCGGATGTAGAACAGTATCCGGGTACCAAGCTCGTAGTCTACTACGACACATGGAAAGTCATTGCCACAGGATCCTAGCATGTCACTTGGATTTCTAGCAACAATCACTCCTACACCCCCAGCTTCTCTCACAGCTGACGCAGCTGTTGTTATAACAGCTCGTGCACCTACTGTTGTAAAGCACAAAACTACTTTTCCATCTACTTCTGGAAAGTGACTCTGAAAGTGTTTGAATAGAAAATGTGTATGAGAAGAAACGAGATAGAAAGAAGAAGAGAAAATACAGAAACTGTTGTATTGAATTTATTTGAAAGGAATGAATAATTCTGATTGCATACATTCCATGCAATCGTTACACATATTTATTAAAAAAGAAAAACAATATTCCATACTTATAGCATGAAATCATGCTATGATCTGTTAACATCAAAACAGAAAAACTAATTCCTAGAGACTAGGACAATGGATTATTATTAGCATGATAATTAGAAATAACAGAAACCAGAAAATTAGTTGACAGCTCCTCCTTTGACAGCTTTAGCAAGCAAACTTCAACACTCCTCCTTGCTTGAGAAGCTGCAAACTCCAATCCTTTGTCTTAGAAACTCAAACCTGTTTACTGGAAGTGGTTTAGTAAACAGATCAGCCAATTGATTTTCAGACTTGCAATAAATCAATTTAACTTCACCATTTTTCTGCACCTCACGCAAGAAATAAAGCTTGATATTGAAATGTTTAGTTTTTCCATGAAAAACTGGATTATGAGATATTGCAATAGCTGCTTGATTGTCAACTGAGATTTCAGTTGCTTCTTCTTCTTCCATCTGTAAATCACGTAACAATTTTTGTAGCCACAATGCTTGATTCACTGCAGCTGTGGCTGCAATGAACTCTGCTTCTGCAGTAGATTGAGCCACAATATCTTGCTTTCTTAGATGACCATGAAAATATAGCAGATCCTAAATTAAAACAGAACCCAGAGGTACTTCTCATGTCATCAATAGATCCTCCCCAATCACTGTCAGAAAAACCATGTAGTTTAAAATCCTGGCACTTCACAAATTTAACCCCAAAACTGCATGTTCCTTTGATGTATCTCAGAATTCTTTTAGCTGCTCTCATATGAATTCCGGTTGGACAATGCATGAACCGAGATAACAGACTTGTTGCATGAAGTATGTCAGGTCGAGTTGCTGTTAAATACAGCAAGCATCCAATCAAGCTTCTGAATTTTTCTTCATCTACTCTGGCAGTGCCATCTTCTTTGCTGAATTTATCTTTTTGATTCATAGGAGTAGCTGTTGGCTTGCAATTATCCATCTGAAATTTCTTCAGGATTTCCCTTGAATACTTCTTCTGGCAAATGAAAATTTCTTCTCTGTTTTGCATAATTTCCATTCCCAGAAAAAACTTCATGAGACCAAGGTCGGTCATTTCAAATACTTGCATCATATTTAGCTTGAATTCTGCAACCTGCACTGTGTTGCTTCCTGTTACTAAGAGATCATCAACATAAAGAGATATTATAAGCACATCATCATTGAATTTCTTCACATAAAGAGTTGCTTCTGACAAGCTCTTCTGAAATCCAGAACCTGTCAAATAATCATCAATTCTCCCATACCAAGCTCTGGGTGCTTGTTTCAAGCCATAGAGAGCTTTCTTTAGAAGATAAACTTTGTCTTCTTTTCCTTGTTTCACAAAACCAGCAGGTTGCTCAACATAAATTTCTTCTTGTAGAATGCCATTCAAGAAAGCTGATTTAACATCTAACTGGAAGACTTTCCAGTTTCTATGTGCAGCAACAACAAGCAAGAATTGTATGGTGTCCATCCTTGCTACAGGTGCAAACGTTTCTGAATAATCAACACCATAAATCTGAGCATACCCCTTAACAACCAACCTGGCTTTATACTTGTTGATGGTACTGTCTGCATTCAATTTATTTCTGAAAATCCACTTCACGCCAATGACATTTTTGCTTGGTGGTCTGTCAACAAGCTCCCATGTGCAATTCTTCTCAATCATGCATATTTCCTCCTGCATTGCCTTTTGCCATTCTGGATTGTGTTTGGCTTCTTCATAGCCTTCTGGTTCACAAATAGCTACATTGCTCCTTTGATAAATGTCATCAAGGGATCGTGTGCCTCTGATTGGTGAATCATCAAATAATTCATCCTGCAACAAATCAGCAGTAACTCTTCTTTGTGAATCACACCAGTCCCATTGTTTTTCTTCATGGAAATGCACATCCCTTGTAATAACCATCTTCTGAGTTTGAGGATGATAAACTTTGTAGGCTTTAGATACATCACTATAGCCAACAAAGATTCCTTGCATTGCCTTCTTGTCAAGCTTGTCCCTTTTTATCTGTGGAATATGAACAAAACAAATGCTGCCAAAGATCTTAAGAAAACTTAGTGAAGGTTTGTTGTCATACCAAACTTCAAAAGGAGTCTTTTCTTCAAGTAGTTTTGTTGGAAGTCGATTTTGAAGGAAGACAGCTGTGTTGGCTGCTTCTGCCCAAAACATTTTTGGCAAATTCTTTTCATGCAGCATGCATCTCACCATCTCCATAATGTATCGATTTCTCCTTTCACTGACTCCATTTTGTTCTGGAGTGTAGGGGGCAGTGAATTGATGTTCAATGCCAGCTTCTTCACAGTAGAGGTTGAATTCTGATGAAGTGTATTCTGTTCCATTGTCTGACCGAATGGACTGAATTTTGCATCTGCTTTTGTTCTCCACATTCTTCTTGAATCGCCAAAAAATTCCAGCCACTTCTGACTTGAATTTCATGAAGAAAATCCAGCACATTCTGGTGAAATCATCAATAAAAAGTATATAATATCTACTACCTTTTATTGAAGGTGTGCTCATTGGACCAGCAACATCTGTATGAATCAACTGAAGTTTCTGTTTAGATCTCCATGTTGACTTTGGAAATGGTTTCCTGTTTTGCTTACCAAACTGACAAGCATTACAATTTGGCAGCAAATCAGAAAATGAAGGCACTCCTCTTACTGCTTCATGTATCTTCATGTTGATCATCCGTTGTTGATGACAGTGACCCAGCCTCTTATGCCATACTTCCATGTCATTTAGTTTGATAGGAAAGGCTGTGTGTTCCTCCTCAAACGGTAAAAATGAAAATTTTTTGCCTCTCATTTTGGCTTGCAATATCTTTTGTCCAGCAGCATCAAAAATATAGCAAGATTGATTTTCAAAAACCACTTTCATGCCTTTCTCTATTAATTGTCCAACACTCAACAAATTCTGATCTATATCAGGTACATAAAGAACATCAGAAATCGTTTTTGTACCTGAGTTGGTTGTGATGGCAATTGTTCCTTTTCCCTTTGCTGCTATACAATCACCATTTCCAATTCTGACTTTTGCAACTTCAGTAGTTTGCAAATTTCTGAAGAGACTCTTGTCAAAAGACATATGATTTGTGCATCCACTGTCAATTAACCAGTGATCTGAGGAAGTTTGGACTGAAAAACATGTAGCTACAAACATTTGATCTTCATCATCTTGACTGGCAACCTGAGCATCTTCATCCTGTTTCTGAAATCTTGTTCTGCAGATGATTGCTTCATGTCCCATTTGATGACATTTACTGCACTTTGCATCAGGTCTTTTCCAGCACTTGAAAGGTGGATGACCTAACTTGTTGCAGTGTTGACATGGTGGAAAGTTTCTCTTAAGAAATTTTCCTCTGTTCTGGAATTGATTTACAGTAGTCTTACTACTGTTTGACGCCTGATTCTTCTTGAAGAATTTCTTCTTATCAGAACCGAAATATTTTGCTTGTAAAGCTCCTTCAGGAACTTGATCTTGCCTCATAAGTCGTCGTTGCTCTTGAGACTGCAAAGCATTTATCAATTCTGCCAAGGTAATCTTTGACAGATCCTTTGTATTCTCCAAGGTGGTTATGGATGCTTCATAACGTTCAGGCACAGTTACAAGTATTTTCTCTACAATTCTGCAATCAGAGAATAGTGTGCCTAGTAATCTTACCTTGTTGACAATTCCCAGTAATTTGTCTGAATACTCTTTGATGGTTTCAGAATCCTTCATCCTTTGTAGTTCAAATTCTCTTATTAGATTAAGACTTTGCATGCCACGAATTCTGTCATCTCCTGCATACTCCTTTAAATAATCCCATACATCTTTCGCTGATTTAAGAGACATGATCCTTGTGAATATTGTTGTTGAAACAGCTGCAAATAGACAAGCCTTTGCTTTCGATTTTCTTGTTTTTCTCTCTTTATGATTCTTGATCTGAGCTACTGTTGGATTATTTGGTAAAGGATGGACTTCATAGTCTTCTTCAATAGCTTCCCAAAGATCCATCGCCTCCAAATAAGTCTCCATTTTTACAGCCCATAGTTGATAATTTTCTCCATCAAAGATTGGAGAAGAAATGTGAGAAAAACTTGTTTCAGCTTCCATTACAGGTCCCTTTAAGAATTTGCTCTGATACCAATTGAAAGTGTTTGAATAGAAAATGTGTATGAGAAGAAACAAGATAGAAAGAAGAAGAGAAAATACAGAAACTGTTGTATTGAATTTATTTGAAAGGAATGAATAATTCTGATTGCATACATTCCATGCAATCGTTACACATACTTATTAAAAAAGAAAAACAATATTCCATACTTATAGCATGAAATCATGCTATGATCTATTAACATCAAAACAGAAAAACTAATTCCTAGAGACTAGGACAATGGATTATTATTAGCATGATAATTAGAAATAACAGAAACCAGAAAATTAGTTGACAGCTCCTCCTTTGACAGCTTTAGCAAGCAAACTTCAACAGACTCACAGAAGCTGCAATGACAATTTTGGTTTGGTAACTGGTTTTTCTCAACAGGAATATTTTCACAATGCTTTACAAAGTCACTAATCAGGGTTCATGGCCAGCATTGATGCTTTGCATTAATGATGAATGAAGTTTCATGAAGGAGAACACATTAAAAGCCTATAAATGAACTCCATTGCTTACCTCGGGTAGACAAGTTCAGAGGTCTCAGGGTACACCAAACCAGTAAAACCGATTTCCTTCCCAGCAAACAAGGCTTGACCCTACAAGAAGATGATTTTTCACTGGAATTGTTCAACAAAGCAATCCATAACAATGATTTCCATGTTATTATAAAAATTAGAATTGATACTAGTATGTCAGATTATAGAAAATACCATTATGGTTATATTGTTTCCAAGTGTAAGGAGTGTCGGAAAGGAACGATCTACAGTAGAAGCTGCAACGGTTAGAATCCAAGGTGCTGTATTCTGTACCGTCTGAGCATCAGGTCCAGTGTTTCCAGCAGCAGCAATAACAGGAATACCTTTGGCCACAGCATGAAATGCACCAATAGCGATCCCATCGCGTTCGTCAACATCTGAAAATAGGGGGAAAATGCTGCCAATAGAAAGTGACAACAGGTCAACTCCATCATGTATTGCTTCATCAAAGGCTCTCAATAAATCAGCTGATGAGCATATCACTGGTCCCGCATTCCAGAAGACCTTATAAATGGCTATGCGAGCACGGGTTGCAGCACCTCTTGCTAATCCTAGACCAAGGCCTTTAAAGCTTGTGTTACTGACAAAAGTGCCAGCGGCAATAGTAGAAACATGTGTGCCATGTCCAACAACATCTCTAGGGGACAGGTAATCTGGTTTTTCAGTGGTGTTGAATGGCTCTTTGTTTTCTGCTAAGAAACCATCAATGAACCACTTTGCTCCTATTAGTTTTTTGTTACAATCTGTTATGGCATTAAAGAGTTGTCCTGAATCACAGTGACCTTTCCAACGTGTTGGAATTGGTCCATACCCTTCGTCATCGAATACTTTCGACTCTGGCCACACTCCTGTCAACATTTCGAGACCATTAAAACTTTCTTTCTAAATACATCCATTTGTGTGCCTAGCTATTGAGATTGAGAGAGAGAAATACCTGAATCAAAGAAACCAATGTTGATTCCATCACCGTTGTTGGCTTTATGTAAGAGATTAGAAGGAGAATGTGTAGAAAGGCCAAGGTAGTCCCAACTTCTAGTTGTTTGCAGCGAATGAAGCTGATTGCGTGTAACATGAACAACTCCAGGTAGCTCTAAAAGTGACAGATGTTAACCAATAGTACTGATAAGAATTACTAATCTTGCTATGGAACTTACATTTGATCAAGTCACTCTTTAAAGGGGTTAATTAGTTATACATTAAGAAAAAAGAAAAACACTTAATGTGAAAGTACCAGCAATCATCTTTGCTTGATCCACTGAAAGCATAGCTGCAAATCCAGAGAAGCCATGCTTGTAACTATAAACCATTGACTTGACAGCAGCCTCCTTGCTGCAGTATAAGTGCTGAAAATGAAGTTCATCTATAATATACAAGGAAAACACAAAAACCATACTGATTTCTGTATTCTCATGCCACTTGGAATCAAGAAATCAAATCATATATCTCGAGAACGAATGGCATTACTATATCATGAGACATACCTGCCAACAACTGACGCGAGCAGGTCAATATGAGAAGCAGTAATGAGCTTGAGATTACTATGCTGCTTCTCACCCATGTAAACTATGTGAACCTGTTGGATGGCTTCATGAGTTATTCAAAAATATGTTAAAGTAAAGGAAGATCTTACAGTTGGAGGTAATAACTTTTCTTGTGTTATCCGCCGACACAACCAAGCTGTTCCGGTCATTGAGAATAAAGAGAGTGCTAAGTAACACAAACATTGAAGTTGTGTTTCTGTTCTTTCTCATGGAAAGAGTTCCCATGATGTCTGTTATTTTGGTGAGGCAGTGATGAATTTACTCTTGGGATTGGATAATTTATAGTCATAATGACTACTATTAGTCACCCTCTACTAAAATTTAGTTTAAGTTAAGAAAAAACGAATGTTGAATGTAGATGATGCTTAAGGACTAAGGATGAATCTACCATAAAAAATTATAATAGAAAAATGATATTTCTTAAGTCTGCAAAGGATAGAGACTGCTTAAAATTTTCTTGACTGATAATAGTCTACACCCTGATAATTCAGCTATCTAATTGTCGAAAGAAACTGAGGACTTCTGAGTTATCCACTAGAAATTACTATTTCGAAACCACTATTTAGATCTCTTCTAGTTACGCTGTCTTTAATTAATTAATTTATTTTTCTTGTTTCATGCAGTTTCATCCATTGTCAAACCTTTCTGCTAAAACTTGATATCAAATTCAATCATTCAAGATTTTGTGGCTAATCAAACCTATTGATACATATCAGAGGTTTTTGAAGATTTCAGGGACATTACATTGCATCAGCACACCATATTTCCTAACCTTCCACATAAGGTTTTGTTTCATTCTACTCTTTTACGTCAACAGTTCCAGAAAATTCAGGAGTCAAATTAGAACCCACCAGTGTTGAATATTTGAATGGCTTGGAGAAGAGGAAACCTAAAAAATCCAATCTCTATATCACTAAAAGACAATAAGAAGAGTAAGAACTCTGAAAGAGTCAAGTTAAAATAAGCTGTGCTGAAATTAGCCATCCAGATTAACCTGCCTGAAGACTTTTTCACTTTCTTTTTTCTTTTTCTTCTATTTCTAAGTGTAATAGAATGCTTTCCATCTTAAAATGATAAAATGGGAGGTTTAAATCGGAAAAAATGTTGGATAATGTTCCTGGTTTTTTCTTGATACATCAGAAATCAAGAATCTCAACATTATTAAAACAATTCAGAGATTAGAGTAGACAATAATTATCAATTATCAGAATTTTTAATTCTGTTAACAATTCTGCTTCTATTATCCGTTTAAAACACAGCTGTCAGGACCATCTCGGGTACCGACTTGGAGAAGAACCTAGATCACTGGGTTACTGGATCAACATAGGTCTATCATTTTTATTAAAAAGGCATCATTTCGTTCTTTTTAAAAAAATCATTGAAGTTAACCCGACCGGGTTTGGACTGAGTTGAACAAGTCAATTAAGTTACTAAAAACCTGACTGTGTCAACCAGGTTTCACCAAGTCAATGTGTTTTTTGGTTCAGCTTGAAACTTGGCCTGGATCAAGCCTTGGGACAGAGGTTTCCTATGATCAACTTGCCGAGCCAGCCGATTTAATAACTATGGTTTGAAGGGATGAAATTAATGTAATTCATATTGACAATTCTGTTCTTGGTCATTGCTAACCTTTGTGCTGAAAATTGGACCATCTACAGAGTAAATCAGAGGGATACAGGGTGTATAAAGGCCTAACTTCTTTGAAGCTACACTTGTGACGTGACTAAGGGAGCACACAGAATGTGGAAACATTGAATGAATGGACCAAAGAAAACTAAAAAAACTGTTATTTAAACTGACTTTGGATTCATGAGGTAATGAGCCTCATGGAAACAAGTACTTCTTATTTTTCATCAATGTAAGGTTGTGAGATTTCAGTTCTGACAGACAAGGGACTTCTCACAGTATGCACTCCATCAATCCATGTGATGCGCCCAAAAAAGTATCCTGTGTTCACCTGGTAGGTTGTGTTGACCGTCACGCTGAAGGTGATCTTCTTAGTTGTATGGTTGAAGACCAAGACATAAGGTTCTACTGACACATTGCAGCAAAATGGAGCCTCAATCACAACTCTATAAATGGAGTTGGAGGCTCCTACATTGGTAACAGTTCTGGTGAGGGTAACGGAAGTTCTAAGATTTGGTATGGTTATGGAAGGCAGGTTAATGTTCAAAATGGATGGTCCTTCAGTGGGGCATACTGTGGGCTTTCCTGTGAGCCTAGAGATAGCAGTGTTGTTGTAGTCCTTGGCACAGAGGTAATTCACGTAGTCATCTGTACCCATGTCATAAACCAGGCCTGGGTGTTCTGCGCCATTTGGATTTGCAATGCCGCCTCCATAGTCAAATGGATCGGCCAACTTTTGGGGAGATCCGTCAGCAAATATTGGAAAACCTGAAGGTTTATTTATCCATGCTGCATCAAGATTTCGAAGATTAAATACAGTCAGAGAAACCTGCGTAGATAGCGTTGTAATTGTGATCAGATTACTAAGACAATTCAGACTGCCAAAGGTAACAGAATGGATACCAGTTGTGACAATTGCAGATTTAATTGCTGCTGGCGACCAATCAGGATGCATTGCTTTAAGAAGAGCCGCTATGCCTGAGACATGAGGAGTTGCCATTGATGTTCCTGAATGCATGACATATCCACCATCCTGGAATCGATCAAGAGGCGAAGTAGCAGCTAAAATGTTCACCCCAGGTGCAGCTATATCAGGCTTGCCACACAGAAATTTTCAGATTATGCAACACAATGCTTTCAAATTATGCTCAAATATCTTAAATATGGCCCAAGTTGTAACCTGCAACTTGCAGGTAACATGGACATATGACTGAAGACATAGGACTTATCTAACTTGAATAGAAGGATAAATAAGACAAGCTGCATTCATTTTAATTTGTTTTTAGGATACCGACACCCTTTAATTTGAAGAAAAAGGTTATGAATTCTCCTGATTATTACTAATGTCATGCTTAAAAGGAATGAATTTTTATGAAACTTGTTCCCAAATGATTAGTCATTATCTTTAAGCTCAGTTAAGATGTAAAACATTCTGCAGGTCATTGATTGAAGTAATGTTACCTTCAAAATTGCAGGAGCAATTGAATTAGGCCCTCTAGATGAGAAATGTGCCACCTTTGCCAACACAGGCTTGCCCACAATTGTTTTAGAAGGGCTCAACTTTACAACAGGGGACCTGCATATTGCCAATCAAACATACAGGGTCTAAGAATCAAAAGAGGGATATCCTAGTTCTCGTAATCATGAATGATGGCGATGTTACCTCGTAGACCGGATGTAAAACAGAATCCGTGTTCCAATCTCATAGTCGACTTCAACGCATGGGAAACCATCAGTGCAGGGGTACAAGGCTTCACTGGGATTCTTAGCAACAATCAACCCCAATCCACCTGCTTCCTTCACAACTTCTGAAGCACTTCTTACAGCGCCAAGATTCATTGAGGTGAAGCAGAGAACCACCTTCCCGGCTAACATAGAATTATCAACTGAGAGAAATTGACAGACACTGCAAGCAAACCAGGTTAGACAATGAAATTTATTTCTGTCAAAAAAGACATTGCATTTTGTAATGAGAATCAAACTACCCTGCAGAGTTGGGGTTCAGTCCCTTGGCCTCTGGATAAATTAAGCTTCTGAAACCAATTTCCTTTCCAGAATATATGGCTTGGCCCTGCAAGATTTGTGTGAAAATTCAATGTTGTAGGCTGTGCTGAAATCATCGGTTCTACAGTTAACAATTTAACTTTGAATGCAACGGTTTTAAGCTCGATCCATGCTGCTGGTTGAAATGGTTAAAATCCAAGAAGTAGGAAAAGCTCCATACCAGGAAAGTTTTATTGTTCCCAAGTGTTATAGGAGTAGGAAGGGCTCGATCCATGCTGCTGGCTGCAACGGTTAAAATCCAAGGAGCTGTATTCTGCACGGTCTGAGCAAAAGGTCCATCATTTGCAGCTGCACATACTACAGTGATTCCCTTGGCCACAGCATGAAAGGAACCTGTAGCTATGCCATCACGTTCATCAATATCTGAAAATAAAGGAATTGAAGACCCAATGGACAGTGATAACACATCAACCCCATCATGTATGGCTTCATCGAAAGCTTTCAATATATCGGCAGAAGAGCATTGTCCTCCAAGAACATTCCAACAAACCTTGTATATTGCCAACCGAGCACGAGGTGCACCACCTCTTATAGTTCCAAGTGCAAGGCCTCTGTAGCTAACATTGTCTATAAAAGTACCAGCTGCAGTGCTAGCTGTGTGAGTCCCATGTCCATTTGCATCTCTTGGGGAAAAGAACTCCCTGTTCCCAGATGTGTTCAATGGCTGACCATATTCAGCAAGAAATCCTTCAACAAACCAACGGGCTCCAATAATTTTCTTGTTACAGTGGCTTTTAGCCTTAAAGCGCTTTCCGGATTCACAAACACCTTTCCAGTGGGATGGGATCCGTCCAAGTCCTTTATCACTAAACGCTTTAGCCTCCGGCCATATTCCTGTTTGCGGCAGATTACTTCTTCAGAATATACCTTTAATGAACATGTGATAGACAGAATAAGAAACATCAGAGAGAATTACCTGTGTCAAGAACACCTATGATAACTCCATCACCCATGCTGCTGTTATGAAGAGTATTGGCAGGAGAATGAGCAGATAGGCCTAGGAAATCCCAACTCCTAGTTGTTTGTAGCCTGTGAAGACTGTTTGGTATAACTCGAACAACGCCGGGCAATTCTGAAAAGGTTCAGTGTATCAAAACATAGGCTTATATAACAAATGACAATCTAATGGCTGGCTAACACTATAACATGATCATATCATTATTGATTGCATTAAATCAAAGTGGGGAAACATAAATGAGACAAAATGTAATGTTTGTTTGTGCAGCTACCGGCAACTTTTTGAGCCTGAGACTCTGTCAACTTGGCTGCAAACCCAGAGAAACCATGTTTGTAGCTGTACACCATCAATTCTGAGGCGATTTCCTTGCTGCAGAATAACATTGACTAGTAAAAAACAAGCAGTTCACTATGATTTTGATTCACAACTATCGTAATAAAGCTTACCATACCTCCCCACAACACTAGCAAGCATATCATGATGTGAATCTGTTTTTAGCATAGGATCATCATGCTGCTTTCCTCCTAGATAAACAATATGGACCTGCTTGAATAACACAAGAATTTATGGATTAACTTTTTCATTGTCTTTGAAAATTAAATTTAACATGGAGGAACAGAAATCTCTTGCAGATTCTTGAAGGGCTTACTTACATTGCTAGTGGCCTCCACCTTCGTGATCATCAAGATGACTTGGCCAGAGAGAAAGAGAAAAAGACAAACCAGAGCACATATTGGTCTTGGTTTTCCCATATTTTTCTTTCAAAGTTTCTGAAAGAGGAAGACTCAAGCTGCTAAAAGATATAGAACTTGGAACTAGAAAAAAATAGAAATATCTTGCATTGCACCTTAAGCTAAATACCAAAAATATTGAAACTTCAATGCAGTTTTGCAAGAAATGGAATCAGAGTTGGTAGACTGGCTAGCTATATTCTATCAAGATGAATAGTCTATGAGCAGAAGTTAACATCACTTACCTTTTAAGCCCTGCTAGTGGGAGAGCGGCAAGCTTTTATATGGGGTAAAAAGCAAAACGAGTGCACACCACTCACTTTTTTTTTTTTCTTGAAGCTAACCACTTCTTGTGTTGTTAAGGAATTTGAAACAGTATCTACTTGAGTATTGGTTTATCTTGTACAGCAAAAGCAAAAGTCTTCCACACCAATACAAAGGCAAAAACATGTATTCTGTCAGTCTAGCTCGATGGATTGATCAGAACCTTAAGGAGAGTTAATCTCCTAGATTAGTCATGAATTGGCTAAGGAGGTAAGCCTAACAAAGGTCTTTTTATAGCTTGACAATTCATGTGCCTCTTGGATTAGTTTTTAGTATGGAAGTACAATTAAACCAAGAAACCTTTTTATTTCTAAGCATGTGAATGGTCATTCTCAAAAAAAGAAGACAAGTTAAAAGCTTAGGAGATTGGACTAAAAATAGCACATTTTGGTTCCAATATAGCTTATGGTTTTGTTTTCTGTGATGGATTGAGAAGAGAAATTCTTGAAGATAGTTATGAACATCCAACGTGATACTTTGAATTCATCACATACTTCTTAAAAACTCTTGGGTAAAAGGACATATTCATCCTCCAATTATCATCCGATTCTCTATTAGGTCCCCAAACAAAAACAATTTCCAGTCAACTCCTTCATCTATCAGACATTGCCCAGCTAACCCTCACCTTAGGACTTTTCTCCTTTAAATCATAAGACATAAGAACATATTTGTCTTAAAATAACCCAGATAGCGGGGTTCAATGGGGGATCCAATTGGAAATTGTTTTTGTTTGGGATCTAGTTGGGAACCACATGATAGTTAGGCAACAAGTATGTTCCTTACCAAATCTTTTTTCCTAATTTTCCAGATTGTTTGCCTTGAAGGATACTTGGATATTCCAATAACATGAAAAAATGCCAAAAAATAAAAATAATCGAGTTAGGCGTGGTTATGTGATGCAAGAGTACAGAGCATTTCTGAAAACAGATTGTTCCAATTGTATCATGTGAAGAGTTTACATCCTGAAGCCCAAAACAAATTTGTTCATGCTAAATTAGGTAGAGAAGACCGTCAGAAAATGCTTGGAATATTATATTTTAATTTGAAAGTTTTGTTATTTTCATGTTTAGTTTTGAATTTTTCATCTTTAATTTTATATTCTATTTAATTTCTCCGATTGTTTAGAGATTCTGATTTTATATATATATATATATATATATATATATATAAAGGTCAGTTTTATACTTTTTAAAGCTTTCGTTTTTTTTTTTATCATGCAATAATTGGAGAATAATAATGATAAATGAATGCCTCTTTTTAACACCTGATGTTCTGTTACTTTAAAAAATCTCTACTGGGGCTTGTGTACTCAATGGCTCTCCAAGATTCCTCTCCAATCTTGCAAAAAGTTAGGGTATCCGATGACTCTTCTATCCATCCCTGGCAAAACTTTTTTTCTCGGCTACGTAAGTAATTTAATCTAAAAATTTATATTATTATTTAATATATAATTTATAAATTTCTGATGTGATTTTAAAATATAATTTATATTATGTTCTAGCATATCTTCTCAAGTAAAAGCTATTTGGACTTAAAATTTATAAAGGCTCATACTACTTTATGTTTATTTTTTATCAAATAAATGAGGATGATGAGATTCAAACTCGTAACTGTTTAGTCATTAAAGCTCTGATACTGCGTCAAATAACCAATTCAACACAAAAACTTAAGTTATTAAGTGAGGTCCCAATATATGATTTATATTATTAGATCTACACTACCTTGTGTGCATTTTTATCAACTAAATAGGAATAGTTAGATTTAAACTCGTGACCGCTTAGTCATCAAAGCTCTGATATCATGTTAAAGAACTAATTCAACCCAAAAGCTTAAGCTATATTATTCTCTAACATACTTCATCAAGTAAAAGCCCTTTTGGCTTGAAACTTGTATAAGTTCACACTACCTTGTGCTTAAGTTTTATCAAATAAATAGGAATGGTGAGATTCGAACTTATAACCGCTTGGTCATCAAAAAGCCAATTTAACCCAAAAACTTAAGTTGTTAGGTAAAACTCGAAATATAATTTATATTATTCTCTAACAATTACAACATATCCCAGTCAGGTTAAGGGTTTGAAGACAAACAACTTCATGTATTCTTATGTCAGTATTACAATCATAACATGGAAGAGTAGAGATGGGAGGAAGTGTTAATTTCTCTTCAGTATAGGGCTCTTTACATGCATGCATAGAGGATTATGTTTTACCAAGATGTTACATACCACTAATCCACTCTTAATATGAACTAATATGTCACGACCCGATTCCCGGATCCATGACCGGCACATAGGTAAGGTTCCCCTTCAAGGTTCCATACCTATGCGAACCCAAATTTGCATACAAACTAATCTATTAAATAACTCAATCGGAGTTCAACGCAGCACTAATAACAAAATTAACTTCATAATATAATTTGATTGTCTTAATACAAGAGTTAATATAAATTCATAGTTATTGAGCACTAACTAGATATAAAGGGAAAGTACAAATTTCAACAAAAGAGCAGGTTCTGAATATCCAACAAAAGTGACCCGCTAACAAACTATAAGGTTGAAAAGATAAATAATAAGAGGGTGAGTTCAACAACTCTCAGTGAGTAGATACATTCAATATACACACACTAGGTAATACAACAATAAGAAAATATATATATATATATATATATATATATATATATATATATATATATATATATATGGCTCTAGGTTCTTATAAAAAGATTTCTCAAATATGTCATAACAAGAATATCATAAGGTAAAGCTCGTCAAAAAATCAAAATGCAATAAGCATGAGGCTCCGTATTGTGGGATGATCAGTCCACACAGGTTGGTGACTCCCCCGACCAACTAGGGTTCAGATACAATATGCACAAAGACTAACACTACCCTGTTAACATGTGTATTTTGACTGGCATACCATAGGTTTATAATCATGATCAAACAGACATATTCATATCTTAAGGCTTAACTCATGACATCAATCAAATGAGAAGCTATCAATTCAGAAGTCAATTCAAAATATATAGTGGTTCATATCAAGAATTCAGATTCAACAATTGATCACGCTTTATCGTAACAAGGATAATAATCAACATATATATTATCAAGAAGCATAATCCAATTCATGTTTATAATATTTCTTATGCATATGAAAAATTATCCACTCACCTGACTTGAAAGCAAACGGCACTCAAAAGCAGATATTGAATGAAATCCTACTGATGTCCCGTTGGTAGAATATCAGGATTATCTTAATACAAAATAGACATATTCAATAATGAATCGAAAGAACATACAACCTATTTAATATAGTTAACTAAGGGTTTATTTCATAACCCTATATGTTTTTGAACTAACTAGTCATTTTTTTCTAAAAACCAAAAAAAACTAAACAGTTTTCCCCGAAATCTAATTCATAATAAAACAACTAGTAAGACTTGATAATAATTCACTAAATAACCCTCAGTTACTCATCAAACCAATCTGAAAATTTTAATATTACACTAGGTACCAATCTGGAATTTCATCATATTTTTAGGGGTCAAATTGAACTTTGTCAAATTGGAGGACCAAACTAAAAATATCATAAATTCATAACTATGGTGGAATTCTATCCATAATTCACCCTCATTTGTATCTAGAATCTCAAATTATGCTCCAAAGACCATTTAGGAATTTTATCAAATTTTTTGGATCAAAGTGTAATTTTCTTAAATTAAGGAACCAAACCAAAATTTCATCATCTTCAACCTCAAACTCAGACTTTCCACAGATAACCTACTGTTATCTCAAGATTTCTAACTCAAATTCACCATTTAAACAAAATTATAACTCAAAATCATCATCTTTACCTTCAATCTTCCAAAATCACATAAACAATTCATTACCCATAACAATCAACCCATAACATTCAAATCAATTCATCAATAAACCCAAAACACAATATTCAAAACCCTAACATTCAACAAAATAGAAATTTAAAGCTCAAAGAACACACATTTATACATTTAAAAAAACCTAAATCTTACCTTTAAACTTATTTTCTCTGACTCCCTTCTATTTCCCTTATCTTTCCCTCTTTTCTCATCTTCTTCTTCTTTCTCCCTTCTCTCCTGCCGTCCCTCACACTAAAATTTTAGATTCCTCTTTCTTTTTTTTCTTTTTTTATATATTTATTATGTTTATTCAATTACCACAATACCCCTTATTCATTTATACTCACTTTTAAGCCTTTAAGGGCTTTATTGCCTTTTCTTACTCATTTATTTCAAAACATCACACATTATATATGATGAACAATGTTTACCTTGATCTCTTTATGATTCTCCATGCTAGACTTTTCTGCTAGGAAAAGGGGTATCGACTTTTCTGCTAGTATAAAAGAT
Organism: Populus simonii; assembly: GCA_007827005.2. Taxonomy (NCBI): domain Eukaryota; kingdom Viridiplantae; phylum Streptophyta; class Magnoliopsida; order Malpighiales; family Salicaceae; genus Populus; species Populus simonii. The sequence continues at coordinate 49,793,513 of CM017464.2, read as the reverse complement.
GAAGGGCAATAACTACAACATAAATATGCAAGAAATAAGGAAGATGATGCAAGAAATTTTGGTCAAACTAGTATATAAATCTTGATTTAACCGTTCGATCGGACTGAAATATTTTTAGAAGATTTTAAAGACCCAACTCGTCATAGAATCTTATTTTTATAGTAATTTGAGGTTAGTAAGGACCCCAAATTAGGTTTATAAATTATTATTCGAGATTTGTTATATTTTTCTAATTGATTTAGAATTTTTTGTATTAAATTTATAAATCTTTTATTATTTTTCTAGCTTTTGTTAGGATATCTTTTCTAGTATATAAGTACTACTAGCCTAGAAGAGCTTTAATCTTTAGTGTTCAATGGAGAAAATATATATTGAGTAATAAAAACTTGAATTGGGATTATTGCAATTGATATTCTTTTTAGAAAATCCTATCTTTCTTTATATTTACTGTTTTTCTTGTGTTGTTTCTGTTTGCATCAGAAGAAGTCTTTAAGAGCAAGAGGAGTGGCAAAAAATAATCGAAAGATAAGCCATTTTGATGGATACCAAGAAACATAGAAACAACACTGTCATCAGTCAATCATCACTATAGAATCAATGGTCATCTATAAGAGATTAACATGAGAGTTATTTAATTTTATTTTACATTCAATTCACTATACTTGTATTCAATCTTTGAAACAAAGAACATAGGGTACCAAAAAAATGAATTATCTGAGATCATATTGCAATATCTATATATACTAGCTTAGTTTTAATCACTTTAGGCTAAAGAATTTTGTCACCGAACACCAGAAGTGGCCTCCTTTGCAATGAGGTCAATGCCATGAACCAAAAGTTCCAAATTAGTAGCAGAGCTTGCCTCAAAATGAATCTCTCTCCCTGACTAAGTCAACACCCTGAAAACCATCTCATTTCCAGCCTCGTTCACCTTCCTTTTATTCTTCAGAAAGGTTGGACTTTGTCCTTCCATTGCTTCCTTACATGCCACATTCCTTCGATTCAACTTTCCCTATGTTAACAAGCCACATTTGAGCATCCGAACTGTTGGTTATTGGGTTAGACCTGGTCTGCCCATGAGGGATGGACGTGATCTAAATGTTTAGAGGAGTTACTAAAAGAAGTAACTGCTTTTTCTATATATATATATATATATATATATGGGGACATAACCCATATTAAGATGTAGTTTCTACTTTGAAAGATAATGGTTCTCTCTTTCTCTTCTCTCATTTTTTACTCTCTAAATTAACTTGACAAGATTTACAAAGACGTTTGTATTATGGAATATCTTTTTAGTTCTAGTAATTAAAGTAGCACTAAAGCAATTGATCTAGGGACAAGAAAGTGAATTCTCAAATCACCAATAAGTTTCCTTTAAATCTACAATGGTATCAGAACTTGGTTTTAAGATGTGTCTTTTATTAGATTTTATGCAGTACATCTATTATTGTACAAAAGTTTTTTTTTTCTGATACATATGAATACATGTTAGTTCTTTGTTTGCATCGATGACTACACCATGTATTATTTAAAAGAGGGATTCTAAAAACGTTTGTCAAATTTGCATTTCTGAAAACAAAGACATTGGCTTTTGACTATATTGATTGTATCATAAAGTTTTTGTTTCTAATTGTTTTTTTTTAATAATTGCTTCAAAATGGCAGTTGTGTAACTACCATATGGTTTTAAAAACCAATATATGGCTATGATGGCATTTGGCATTATTAGCATAAATACTTTTTATTATTATTTTTGAAATTCATTAATTTAAGATAATTAATTAAATTTTTAAAATTAATTAATCTAATAATTATGCATAACACCTCCTGCCAAATTGTTTAAATAATTTGAATGAAGAGTTGCTTTTTAAACTCTACATACAAATTGGTTTGAAAATGTATGCTTTTAAACTCTACAGACATATTGGTCTGAAAAGATGTGCCTCTAAACTTTATAGACACATTAGTCTAAAAAAATGTTATTTTATTTATAATTATCGGTTTGATGTTGATAGGAAAAAAAAAAACAATCTTCTTCTCTCCCTAATTTTTCTCTACAAACTCTATATTTATGTTTATCAGAAATAAAACAGAACTTCTTAATAAACTTATAGAAGTTTTTATCTATAAGTTCAAGGCTTTATTGTATCCTGAAGGTATATTGCTTTAACCCTACATCAAATATAGTGAGGGCAATTAATACCTTAAAGATAGTGATTTTCACACGTCAAAACCTATTTGTTATACCCTTGATTATTATATTTATGTGCTTTTGGAATATTTTTTGTTGTAGTGGACAGCTAACAATAAATTGAATATTTATTGAGTTATACCATTAACCATGTTCATAAAATTCAAGAGCACATTGATTATATGTATCATTGGATGAGTAAACTGGCTATGAGTGGTGTTTATGAGTTCTACATGGAGCATCAAATGTTAATCCTTCTCAATTCTCTGCCTGAGGAATGGATGTCGGTGCGATTGTTATTATAATATAGGCTTCAACAATCTAGCTGATGAAATGTTGCTTGAGAGGGAACGTCAGTATACCGAAAAGGATATACGATGCATTGAAAGAAGCGCAGGTCATTTAGATGCTGCTGCTAAATTCATTCCATGGTTCGACCAGAATGAACTTGGAGGAGATGAATTTGATGAAGTAGATGGTGTAATTAGAGACCCTAATTATGTACCTCCAATATAAAATAATTCTGAAATTTATTATTCTTAATTTTGTATTTTTTATTATTATTTCAGTATTTTTTTGTTAAGATAATTGGTTGATTTTTTTTTTGTTGAACTGCATATTTTTATAATTTAAGGTTTAATTACATTATATCCATGTATATGAAAATATCTACAATTTGATCAGTGGGAGTTGTTTGTTGAAACTAATAATTATAATTTTTGCACTCATTTAAATTTCTAATAATAATTAGACAATACAAATGAAAATTGATTAAGTGTTTAACATTATTTTTATTTTTATTATATGTGTTAGATTATTATTTATTTAATTTAGAATAGAGTAACAATAAATGTCATTTAAATTTTACTAGGTACTAATATTTGTAATTGGTATCAATAGCGCTTGATATGGCTACATCTAATAGTATTATTACTGATTTGAACCATGAAGACAAACCATGTGAAAAGAATTACGATGATTGGCATCGTAACATTGAGTATCTCCTAGAAAAGTAAGAAATGTTGGAAACAATCACACAATAGATGATTGAACCTGAGCAAGGAAACACTACTCAGCACAAGCTTAATATGGAAGCATATCAAACCTATAAGCGCAAGGATCATGTAGCTCGCATTTTGATGTTGAGCAATATGAGAAATAATATAATGTTGCGTTTTGAAAGGCATCGTTCAGCCCAAGCAGTTTGGGATGCTATGAAGATTTAGTATGGAGAACCTCCACTACTAGATTTTGTCAATTAACCCTTAAATTTGATGGTTACAAGAAGCGCAAAAATCAGATGATGAGGCAGCATTTTACAGTCATGTCTAACATGATTAGTGAATTAAAGGATGTTGGGTATGAGATGATTGATGAACAACAAGTCTAAGTTGTGATCCATTTTTTGCCAAGCAATTGGAAACACATGTGTGTTAACCTTACCCACAATGACAACATCAAGATATTTGACGATGTTGCTCGTCATGTTGAGCTTGAAGAAAATCGACTTCACGTTGAGAAGCCTGTAAATGAGACTTTCATATCTAAGACTAAGATGCGATGAACATATGGCTCTAAAAATAAAAAGGGCAAGGGTAAGGGACATAAGCCCAATTATGGGAAACACGGTGGTAATAAAGGCAAGAATATGAATTGTTTCAATTGTGGTAAACCTGGTCACTTTGCTCATGATTGCACTGAGCCAAAGGTAATGTTTAACGACAATCATCCATCTAACTTATACGTTAACAGTTGTTTAATGCTTGTTGAATTTGTTTCCTTTTGGATTGTAGACTCAGAAGCAATCGACCATATAGCAAGGTATCGAACAACCTTTATAGTATTTTTTTGAATTTCAAAGGGAAGTAGATACATATACATGGGGAATAATGCTTTCACTGTTGTGCTTGGGATTGATACCTGCAAACTGGATTTGAGGGGCAGTCACACACTTTATCTTTATGATGTATAGAAGTTTAACGAAATCTTGTATTTGTTCTTGCTTTACTATAATTGGGCTTTTATATTGTATTTGTTGGTTGATGTGTGAAAAATATATCTGGAAAATATTTTTATGGTTATGATTTTGTATTAAATAGTTTTATAGTGTTAGACACCGTTATTGTATCTATTAAGGATGATGCTTCTATTTATGTTGTTCAAAGTTCTAGCACTACTACTAATAGTGATATCATGTTATTCATTATTTGTTTTATGGAATATATTGTGATTATCGTATAGTAAAATTTGTTAAAGTATATCGATAGACTTAGATTGGCTCACTCACATGAGTAATCACCTCTAATACTTGTAAGGTGGGTCGAGATGAGACTATTTGAGCTTTAATGCTCAATAAGCGACTTAGGCACAGTGGGAGCAATTTTAACTCAAAGTAATTATTAAAAAGTCACCTTAGTTGGGACCAAGATGATGTTCTTAAATAAAATAATCGACATAAATGAATTCTCACCATTCATATGTCTATTATGATTGAAATCGAGTATGAAATTATTCATTTGCCACTAATAAAAGTGAACAAATGAGAATTTCTGGTTTGAAGTCTATATTTTTTAGCGACAAAACTAAGAATCATATGGTGTATTTCCTCTAACAATGAGAGAAACGACATACACTCTTTGTCTTTAGATAAGAAAAGAGTAAGCTCCACTATAACATGTATTTCATACTACATGTGTTGACAACCATTACAGGAAAAAAAAAAATGGATCTCTGCTTCTTTATTATATGAGTCCCGGAGATCATGTATAAGATCTCAATATCTTACCCTTTATGACTTTTAACTATATCATGAGGTGATGTGTAAATGATCACTACTTTAAGAGTATATCCTATAGTCATTGAATAATTTGACTTAAAGGAATACTCCTAAGAAAACAAGTTAGTTCAGATCTAATTGATATGAAAGTGAAAGAAAAGGTAATTTAGTTCTACACATGTTACTTGTATTCACCAGTCGAGATCATATCACTCGAATAAATTTGATATAATTTAGAATATTTGTAATTGTAAAAATGGATTGAGTATGAAATTCTTAAGGGATTGAATCATATTCAGTCATGTATAACTAGAAATGTTTGGGGTATAATAGTACACTTTAAGAAGTAACTAATTATGAGGTTAATATCTCTTCTATGGCCTATATTAAGTTTCTATATTAGAGCTCATTTCACTATGTGCTTCAGGTTGCACGATCTATTCATCTAGTATGAAATTCTTGTGCAAGTTTGAAATATAATGTATTAGATAGATTCAATCCTTCATGAGCGAGTGGAAGATGTTAGTTATTGGGTCATGTCTGGTCCATCCATGAGAGATGGACCTGATCCAAATGTTTTGAAGAGTTGCTTTGAAAGATACTTTTCTTCTCTTCTTTTATTTTTTTACTCTTTTAATTTTCTTGACAAGATTTATAAAGATATTTGTACCATAAAATATCTTTTTGATTTTAATAATTGAAGTAATACTAAAACAATATCTAAGAACAAGAAAATGAATTTTCAAATGACGTAAATTTCTTTTAAATCTATACGAACAACCTTCACATGCAGGGAACCCCTTGCCTCGCGAGTGTGCTTCCATAGGTCCTCACCGAGTATCACATGTGAACGAGCCAAATAATCGAATATCACTCCCTCTGCAGCCTTACATTTACTAATTTTCCTAGCTAGAGATATTGTTGTCTCTCCTCTCAGATTGACCATCCTGCAATCAACACCTCTTTGCAACAAGAGATTACAGGCATCAGCGTGGCCTTACCTGGACGCAAGCATGAGGGTGAATGCCCACTGTCATCCACAGAATTTATGGGGAATCCCATTTCAAAAAGCTGAACTATCGCAGGCAAGTTGCCAACACGTGCCGCAAAGTGCAAAGCTCTAAATTCAGAATAACATGTCACTTTGTGAATAAGCACAGCATCGAGCAATATCTCTTCAAATCGATTCCTCAAACTGGAACCGGCGTGATTCTGCAAAAGAGACACCACTGCCTGACAATCCCTGCTCTTCTCACTGATGTCAGCTCTAGCATCAATCTGTAAAAGCTCTGTATTTCCGATTCCAGCTACAAAGTGCAGCAAAGAAAACACCTCAAGATTGGAGGAGTAGACTTTTCTTCCAGTGGTAATAGCATGTCGAAAAATATCTGCCAAAGAGGACCCAAACACACTTCTTTTTGCCAGTTGTACTGCAGTCTCCCCATTATTGTTGACGAGACCCAAATCAGCTCCCGATTCAATAAGCTCGAGGAAGTAACCAGCTTGATCAGCTTTGGCAGCCAGCATCAAGGCTGTGTCACCAGTTTCGGTCCTTGAATCAACTTGATAACCATACAACAAACAATGGAGAATTGGGTTAACCAGATGCTTCCAGTTGAAAATTAGACTAGCCAAAATACTCAATTTGCACCTGGATTAAGGTGGTGGCAACATCAACAAATCCGCGGCAGCTAAATTCTGCCATTTTTGTTTTGTTTATACCCTTGTTTAGCCTCCAATTAAGCACGAAAAGCATTTCATAATTATAGCAGCGCAAATTACACAAACTTTGAATAATTAGGTGATAATTAACCATTAAACAGAGAAGAGAAGTCCCAAAAAAATCGAAACAAAAATTTTTAGAGTCTCAGCAAACAAGGGAGCTAGCTATTCACAGTTAGGAAAAGAAATATCTACATGAAGTAGAAGAAAACCATTCATAAAATTTGCAAACCAAATTAAAAAAAAATAAAATCATACCAGTAATGTCACGACCCAGATTCTGGGTCCGTGACTAGCAACGCAAGAGCGGTGCTATGAGAAGGTCTTATCTATGTTAAACCTCAAACATAATTCTCATAAAATAAATTATATAAAATTTTACAGCATTTCGTAAACTTTCAAAATATTTTTCAAAACAAATAAAATCAAATAATACTTATTACAATATAAAAATCTAAACTTTAAAAAAACAATGTAATAGTAGAGCTAAGACATCAAATTAAGATTAAGGCTGTGTTTGTTTCTCGGAAAGTGGTTTCCGGGAAACCATTTTCCAAACTTTTCTGTATTTGTTTGTCATTAGAAAAGTTGGTCAACGGAAAACACTTTCCAGTCAAATAAAAATTTAGTTTGGTTTCTAAGAAAATATTTTCCTGGAAAATCTGGGCGGAAAATATTTTCTAGAAGTTGTAAAAAATTTAAAAATGTCATATTATTTGCTGATTATATCAAATTTTATCTTCAAACTTTTGATTGCTATATATATTTGTTTTGAATATTTATTTTTCAATTTCATCTCTTAAAATTTAATTTTTACATTAACTTTGGTCCTTATTTTTATAATTGTTATTTACTTTTCCCTTATCATTTTTTTATTGAAATATTTTATCTATCAAATTTGATCCTCATTCTTTTGATTGTTACTTATTTTATTTGAAATAATTTATGAAAGGTTAATTATTATTATTTTAATTTCTTCATCTTTTATTTTTTTTATTTCTTAGATTTGATCTCTATTATTTTGATTATTATTTATTTTATTTGAGATAATTTATGAAATTATATTTTTTTTTTCAATTTCATTCTCATTCAACTTTTTAATTTGTAAGATTTATTCCTCATTATTTAATAAACTTGAGAAAAATAAAACATTAATAAGTTATTTTTCAGCTCATTTTCCATGACATAACCAAACACTGGAAAATATTTTCCAACTTATTTTCCATTACGCTACCAAACATCATAAAATAATTCACTTTCCCAGAATTCACTTTCCCAGAATTCACTTTCTTGAAATTCACTTTTCAAAAAGAAACTACTTTTCAGCAAACAAACGGGGCCTAAAAGAAAAACCTCATGGAAACAAGGCATACCAACCAAAAATAATAAAGAAGCAATAACTCTCAACAAAGTCAACATGCTAACAGAAGTTAAGAATCTCTCTCACCAGCTAGGTATACAGACTATTATATGTATATAGACTAACTACTCTCTATTAGTATGGAATTTCTAACAAGTATCATAATATCAAGACATAACAGATATTCACATAATTATCAAAGCAAATAAATATCATATCGAATAGAATTTAATTCAACAAAATAAGAATATAAATTCAAGAATGGATGGGTACTTGAAAAATAAAATAACATATATAAATATTCTAGAATTAATCAATTGTACTCATATATATATATATATATCATCTCACTCACTCAGAAAACAAAGTAAAAAAAATAAACAAATGTAGAATTGGAAACTATTGAAAATCGCTAAGAGAAATATTAGCAGAACCTATAACGAATACAAAAATTACTCAAAAATAACCCATAGAAGATAACATCTTAAATTATCCAAACCCTAAAATCAAACTTAACTAACATATTAAAGCATAAGAACATCATGATCTTATTTTAGAAACCCTTATTTGTAACTTTTACTTCTTGTTTCCTTTCTTCTTCCTCCTTTCTCTTCTTTTTCCTTCTTCCCCTCTTCTTTTCTTTCGGTTCTCTATCTCAAGAGAACCGATCTTCTTCTTTTCTTTTTCTTTTTTTACTTTATATTTATATTTATATTTATCAAAACATAATAATAAAATACTCAAAATGACCTTCAAATATTTATACCCTTAATTACTCATCCAAGGTTATAAATGCCTTTTCCAATCCATAATTTTCAACATATTACAAGCAATTTCCTGGAAACTTCAACATGACCTGAATGAGTAGCAGCAAAAAGTGGAGTGACATCAGTGACAAAATCCCTTTAATGAATCTCAAACTCATCAGCCTCTTCCTCTCTCAACACACATCACTTTCAAGCTTATTGTCCTTGTATAATTCACATCTACTGTTTTAGACTTCAAACTCTCTGTCACAAACTCTACATCTCCACTCAAAGCAGCCTCTATCAGTCTTTGAGATGGCACTTGTTGGAATATTGCCAATTATGTGGCTGTCATTGTCAAAGAAGATGGCTGCAATGGTGGGTTGTTGGTGGCAGCCAACAACCATTGTCTAATGTCAAAGTTTGGTAAGTTTGGCAGCCACCATTGTTGATAAAAGAGCAAGAGGAGCTGCCATGGATGCCTATAAATAGAGGCATACATTAGAGAGCAAAATGAGAAAGCAAGAGAAGGAAAGTAGAGCCAAAGATGTGAGAAATGTAGGAGAGAGTGGGCTGCCAAGGCAGCCAGCAGTAGCTGCCATTGCAGCACTGAAAAGAGAGAAATAGAGTGAGGTTGAGAGTTGCTAAAGAGGGGATAATTCCTCCTCCTCTATTGTTGTAAATCTTGTACTCTCCCTATATAATGCAATGGCTTCTCCCGTGAATGTAGGCGGTTTGCCGAACCACGTTAAATATTGTGTCAGTGTGCTTAGCTTTCAATTGGCAAATATCAGAACATCACCGGTCGGAATTCCCTACAGCACTGCAAGCTCATCCCTCTCACTCCCATAGACATAACTGTACCTTACCATTGTCACACTTTCGCTAAACCAGTCCTAGAAAACATGAAAAGAACCCAGAAATGGATTTCACTTTCTAAAGCCAAAATGCAACCAAAGACAATAATGTAAGCAGCATTAGTTTAATATAGTAGTAAAAGATGCTGAGGTTAGATAAGTATTAAATAAAGAAGTTTGGATTTGATCAAATCATTCAGTTTTCTTATGTTTAATACTTCTAAATTAAACAAAACAAATTAATACATCAATATTTATTATTATTGTTTCTTGTTGTGACTGTACCAAGCTGACTCACTAATAATTAATGTTATTAAACTCAATCATCAATATAATAATTTATCAATCCAGTTTTTGAATATTTATAGTGAGATTAGATTTTAAATTAAACTGAGTAAAAATTAATTCGATATGATTCTCAATTGACTCAGTAAATCAACATATTACTTGATCTATCCAATCAAATTCTAAAAATCAAAATGAGGTTATTGTAAATTTATTTTTTAATTTTAAATCAATTTTTTTTTATTAATTTACGCTAACTCATCCAACATGTAACTCAAGTTTTAAACAGAATATTAAAATTTAAAAACTTTGATAAATTAGATATGCCGGCCAAGTTAGCATCTAAGCTTTAAAATTAAAGAGAGGATAGAATGGAATAATATGAAAAACCAAACAATATGTGAGCATGAAGCAACTTTAAATGCAATCATATACAATAATTGGGCTCATAATTAGGGCAAGCAAAATATAAGATCGCCAACAAATGATGATGGGAATAGTGAGTGCCCTATTTGCTGATTGGGTGTTTGACATAAATGGAAAGAGAAAAATCAAAAGGTAAAGGAAACAAAAAGAGAGGTGGGTAGCAACATTGTACCTTGAGTTATGTCCTTTCGTTGATTATTCCTAAATACGATGGATCTGTAGCCACTTAAAGTAATGGAAAAGCACAGAAAGAGAATCCTAGATGTGCAAAAATAGTAGCATGGGAAGACGGCGTCGTCTTGATGTTGACTTGAATACGATAAGAATAATAATTGTTTTTTATATTTTTAAAATATTTTATTTTTATGTTAAATTAATATTTTTTTGGTGTTTTTAATTTATTTTGATGCGTTGATATCAAAAATAATTTTTAAAAAATAAAAAAAATATTTTAATACTTTTCTAAGTGAAAAGCATTTTGAAAAGCAACCGCAACTACACTTGTCATATATACACATTTTGAAAAGAATTTTTTAATATTTATTTTTTTATTTACGTTAAATTAATATTTTTTTGGTGTTTTTAAATCATTTTGATGTGCTGATATTAAAAATAATTTTAAAAAAAATTTAAAAAATATTATTTTAATACTTTTATGGAAAATATTTTGAAAACCAACCGCAACCATACTTCTTTCTCTCACACACACAGAGTTTTTAAATATTTTAAAAGATTTTATTTATAATTAAATAATCTGATGCTAATAGTGAGTTTTCTTTTTGAAAATAATATAATAGAAAAAATATTTAAAAACATAACACAACTTTTTTTTTAGTTTAACGTGGGTGTCCGGATCAGCTTGCGCGCACCTCGACTAATCCCACGGACCTTGAAGTTAACGACCATGTAAACCTCCAGTGGCCATCATATGAGCAACCACAGGGCTCGAACCTGAGACCACAGAGAGAGTAAACCTCTTGATCCCAAACTCTTACCCCTGACCACCACCTAGATGGTTAATATAACACAACTTACTTGCATTGTTTGATGTGTTGGACGGGTTGTATATGTTCGACTTGAAAAAATAATTATCATTCAATGTGTCCGGCGTCTCATTATTTCTTTCTTTCTATTTTCTTATTTCTTCTCTACCACACTATCCCATTTGGTCCCCCAAGTTTTATATTTAGTTACCTTTAGTTCCACAATTATAATCATGTAAGCTTATTTTTATTTGAGATGGGCAAAAAATAAGTATTTTTTTATTTTTAGCAATCTCATTTGAAAATAAATATTACCTTTAGTTATAAAAAAAATTACAGAAAAACAACGGATGAAATGATCATAATAATAAAACTAAAATTAATTAAATATAAAAAAATTGAGGAAACAAACAAACAAAATAATAACTATAAAAGAGAAAAAAAATCATGCGGTAAAAAATTTGCACTTGAGACTCGCAGGTAAGACCTGTGCCTTTTAAGTCACGCAGATACAACTCGTGTCACCTATTAAACTGTGTTATTTTAAAATTTATTTTTTAAATTTTATTATTTTAGGTTTTTTTTTCACTATGCTTTTTTAAAAAAAAACTCTGCCAATAGTCGTATGCCATGTTAGACGGCCAAGTTCATCTCATCCTCACCACAGCCTGTGAATATCTTGCCTTGTATACAATCTTAAATGTAGCTTCTCTACTTCATTTCTTGTTGTTCTCTCTGCTCTATAAAAATTTTAATACTATTTTCTATGTATCCAAATTAAAAAGAAAAAAACAGAGAGAAATTATATTAAAAAAAAATTGAAAAAAAATATACATGACCTATTGCTAATGGAATCATACGAGGAGATAATGGATGATAGATCATTTTCATGATTTTTTAATCATCGATTCATCTCAAATATAATATTTGATATAAAATATTTTTTAACCATGGATTAAGTTACCTTATTTATCCTCTTTTAATTAATTAGAATATAGTTCTATGTACTTTATTATCTTCAAAATGCCATGGGTAATATGACTCTAGTTACCATTAAAAACATTAATGACCCTTTTTACATTCTTCTCTCAACGATAGAATTATGGCTAAATCGGAAATCTTTTATTATATGTTATGCGTTATGTGTAAGATAATTAATAGTTCAAAATATAAGATTTTACACATATATAAATGTATAATTACTGGTTAATAAATACATTAACCCTGTAAAACTTGGTTGACTAAACAAGATTTTAGTCATTTAATTAATTAACTTGGTCAACCTGATTTAAACTTGGTTAGGTCAACTTTAAAAAAATATAAAATATAAAATAACTAGATTTCAATAAAATAATGGATTTCATGATTTGTGATTGATATGCAAGTAGGATTAACATATTAACCTATTAACCTGATAATATGTTAATTAACATAATATCAATTTTTAAATTAAATTTAATAACTATAATAAAGAGATATATAGTGTATCATTAAATGTGCATTTGATATTGTGATAGTTTTTTAAGTTGTGATTTAAAAAAAAAAATAGTTGCAATTTAAAAAAAATAGGTTTAGAAAAATATATATTTAATTACACCTATTGGGAAATTAATTAAGATTAAAAAATATTTATTTTAGCTCTTATAAAAATAAAATTTCAAAAGCAATTATACATAGAATCTAATATAAAAATAAACAAAGCTATTTAAATAATTTTTTTCAATTAGGCTGGGAAAAAAACAGAAATTCCTTTCGTGTGCCAGCCTTGACCTCTTGGACAACAAGCATGGCATTAGAGTAAGCCCATATATATATATATATATAAAAGAAAAAAGGGAGAGAGGCTGGTGGGGGGGGGGGGGGGGGGGGGGGGGGGGCGCATGTTAGAGAGAGGCATAGGCCCAAATAAAATCAGATCCCGTGAGAGAAGGTGTTATGTAATAAAAGAATGCAAGGTGGCCAGATCCCATCAGAAGTGGTCTTCTTGATGTCTTCACGTCTCCCTGTCTCATGTTAGGACACATTGATTTTCAACTTACTGTATAGTTTTCATGCCTGGATGAAGATGAAGAAGAAGACTAGTGATAGAAGATGTGCACTCACCATCCTCCCCCATGGACCCATCTTGTCCTTCTTCACTCTTTTCACCTCCACCATTGACTTTCTCTTCGAATTTTTGAAATTTGGCGCATAGAGGTTGGACTGTCTTGTAATATTATTTTTTAAAATATTTTTTAATTTAGAAATATATTAAAATAATATAGTTTTTATTTTTTAAAATTTATTTTTATATAACACAACAAAATAATTTAATAACAAGCGAAAAGAAGAATTTAAAACTAAAACAAATTTAAAAATTTTCAAAAATATAATTCAATTGTAATTCAAATCAAGCATATGTAGAATGAGAGCCTAGCTAGCTTCGCATTTCAAACGAAGGAAACAATTTATTTTGGTTTTTTTTCGAACGTTTGAATCCAGCTAGCTACTTCCTCATTAATAACAAAGTTTTTTTTTTTTTCATTTGAATTCAAATTTCTCTGTTGATTCGAGTTGACATTTGTAACGGGAATCTCCCCTTTTCCTTTTCGTCTTTGCACTTTTCTTTTCTTAATCATGCAAATAAATAATGACATTTTTTTTAACTGTTTGTGTTATATTCTTCCCTTCTAAGTTTAAGTGCATTGTTTTAACTTGAAATTAAAATTATTAAACCCACACCACTCAAGATCTAGTAATTAACCCGATCAATCAAAATAACATTATTATAAAAAAAAAAGATTTAAATAAGATTTTAATTGGGTCATTGATTAATCTATTAAATTAATTCTAAGATGTTTTTTTTTTAATTCAACTCAGACTAAAAGTTCGGTCAACTAGCTGGATATCAAGTTGATCGGAATTGGATTATTAATTAACCTGTCAAATCAATTCTAAAATGATATTTTTTTTAGAAATTCAACTCAGGCTATAAATCTGATCAACCACTAGTTTTTAAATAATTTTAATTTACTAAAGTTAAAAAAATAAAAATAAATAAATAAAATATTATTTTAATATGTTTTCAAATAAAATTAATTACTATCACATTTTTAAATTAGCTATTAAGCATCGCAAAATTTGGCTCCCATGTTAATAAAAAAATGAAATACCCATGTTAGTATTATCATTAGACTAATTAAATCTCACAACTTTACACCGAAAGAGTCCTGTTATTAGACAGAATTGTGAGCCCCATGTGAGCATATTCCCATGCCTACTTAAGTTCTTCATGTTTTGGTCTAATGTTTCCCTAAACCAAAGAAACTATATAGTTTACAATGTATTCTGGTCGTGTCATTACCATCTTGTTCCTTGAAGATAGCAACAATAGTATCTCCTTCTATTGCTCTTACTTCAAAATCATTTTACTTGTAACTTCCTGTGTTTAACTTCGCTAAAATACAAATTAGTTTACTAATGTCGAGGAGATTAGATTATGTTAGTTTGATTACTGGCAGCATACCATTCGAAGAAGAGTAGCTAAGGCAAAAAAAAATAATTATTTACTTGTCAAAACCAACAAAACAAAAGTCTAATAGTCATGATATCATAAGGCAAGTTAATTACTAAACAAATGGGTCAAGCAGCAAGTTGTATTTGTATATCATAAGATTTCGATCATTAATTTTAAGCACACGGAGCCCATCGAGCCCCTAAATCTGAAAAGGATCAAGCTGGCTCAACAATACGGAAATAATTTGCTTATAATATGATATGATTTACTTAATTAGAAGATGTAATAATCTTTTGGATTGTACATTAATCCACATAACTAGATTTCTTGTCTCTTGATTTCATTTGTGTTTGTCCTTAATAAGGAAGTTAAAAACACTTGCTATCATCATTTTCATCATCAAAGCACAAATCCATCCAAATATCAAAAACTAGCATCTTTCCCTAATGATCTATTAATATTAATGCATGTTATAAGCCCAGAAAATAATTAATAAGTACTAAGTACCATAAATTTTTTTGACAGGATTATTACCGAATCTATTAATAAACTATTAAACAAATGGATTCATGCACATTAATTGGATATCATAAACATGTTTGGACAGGGACGAACAAGATGGGTTAGAGTAATTACATCAGATAACAAGAGACATTAACAAGAAATCTACACATGATCTCTCATGAATTACATATTTCACCAAAATAATAGATTCTTTAAACCTTAAGCTTCCTTTAAGGTTAATGTAAAGTAGTATAACAAAGGAATTAGCTAGTGGTCCATGCTTGACTCCAAGTAGAAAAGCAATGAAAAAACAAAAAAGCACACAGGCTAGGAAGGCACACCAAGGACAGTTTTAGGTAGCTGTGACTTTTGTCATTGCATTATTTTTTATAGAATATTTCTCTGTGACAAAACAGTAAAGGCGAGCATAAATTTTTACATCTTGTTGTTGTCCATTTTCATTGGATTTGAAAAGAAAAATGAAACAAAGCAAGAACAAAGTAACATAGTTCTTCAGTTTCCTATTGTTTAAGACAACAATTAAGTTCAGGCATTGGTTTTGTTGTGCTCTCTTATCTTCCTCGGTCTTTGTAGGAAATGCGGTCACTTGTTTTGTCCTTGTAGCGTAGTACCATTCCCCAAAGGTTTTAAAGAAGAAAGAAGGAAGCTTTCTTAAAGCTGAAGCTTGTTAGATTGAAATGGGTATAAGCAGACCTCAAAAGTCCAGTAATGGAATTCCCACCAGATGGGTTTATCTCTTCTGCATTGCCAGTTTCTTCTTGGGGGTTCTTGTTGTTAACAGGTTCTGTTTCTCTCTCTTTTTCTCTTGTGTGGAATTTTTAAAGATCTTGTCTTTTTGAAGTGATCAGCGTTTAGATTTGTTGCCTATCTTAGTAGGATTTGGAAAGCTTAACTTTGGTGGTGGTTCTGTTTTTGTGCTTTCGTTGCTTTATGTATGGAGAATCTTACATGGTCTCTCTTATGAAATCATATGCAAAATGTAATCCTTTTGTGTAGATTTTGGCCGTTATTTTATGACATTGAGGGCTTTTTTCTTGGAATCCATGTAAAATATTGGGACTTTTTGCTGTTCTGGCCTTCTGGGTCTACAGAATTTCAAGTTATAGGTGGAGTGGTGGAGACTGATTGAATGATTTTGAAATACTTGAAGTGAAGGACGAGCTTAGTTCTAACCGCGGAGATGAATTCCCAGTAAGGAGAATATGTTAAGTATTGATTTGGGTGGTTAAGTATGTGTTTCAAATGGAAGGTCATTGGGTTGGTGAATAGGCTAATGTCAAGTTGCTGAAGAGGTATTGATTGGATATTGGTGGTTGAACAGGTGCAGAAATATTTCTGGTCTTTTGATGCCTTGAACAGGCAAGTACCGAATGAATGTCTGCCAAGTTGGAAATCGAGCTGTTTCTTAAATTTTTGATGCGTAGAGATGCTTCCAAGTTGTCTTTTGAGAGAAATTAGCTATAGTATTTGAATACCAAATTTTGGGTTTATTTATTAAATATCAATTAAACGATGAGAATTGGCGTGTAAAGCCAAAAAGCTGAATCAAGTTATGTTGTGGAAGAAAGGCAAAATATTAGGTAAGACTTGCGCTAAGTGATTCTACTTTGAATAAACCGGTGAAATGGAGTCCAACTTGTGCTGCCATTTTACTAGCACTTCATCAACATCCAGCATTTGTGTTGAGAACACATCAATTAACACCGTATCTCTAGCAGCTGGCCGTAATGTAGTATGATAGTTTAATCCGGTGCATTCTATTGATTATATATTGGATAGCTTGTAAGCTATTACTGCATTTCACTTTTTCTTCTTCTTCATCTTTAAGCCCTCCAGCAACTTTGCTCAAGTCTGATGTGCCACTTACATGTATTTTATAGGTTTTGGGATTTTCCTGATCCAGCAAAAATGGATGAGGAAGCTTCATCTGTGAAGAAGGATCAATTAACAGCAGATCATCCCACAGTTAATTGTGAGAAGCAGGCAAGTCTAGTTACTAAAATAGTGTTTCATAAGCTCTGTTTCCAGCAGTAAACTCATGTAGATGATAATGTTTATGATATTGCAGGAAACTGCTGTTCAGGCAGGAGACATCCTTTCTCGGGTTTCTCAAACTCATGATGTGATCATGTGAGGTTCTAAAACCCGGTGTTTTATGCTTTAAAAAGAACTCTGGATCACTTATGTAATTCAATAAATATGTATTGTTTTATAATTAAAAAAAAAAGGGCTATTTACTTTAATAGGTATTGTAAATTTGGAATGGAACCTTCAAGAGAAGCATTGAAGTATCATTTCATGTAATACCCCCACCATGATGATTACAGGACACTGGACAAAACAATTTCCTCATTGGAGATGCAGCTAGCTTCAGCAAGAGCTGCAAAAGTTATCAATGAGGATGGATCTCCGATGGTCACAAAATCAGGAACCGAGCATTTGAAGGAGCGACCAAAGGTTTTCTTTGTTATGGGAGTAATTACTGCATTCAGCAGCAGGAAGCGAAGGGACTCGATTAGAGAAACCTGGATGCCCAAAGGTTAAATCCATATCATACCAATCCTTCTCTGAACTAAGCCATTAGTAGCTGTTACGAGTCAGTAGATGCTTACACTTAATTGATTATTTTTTATTCTAGGAGAGGAGTTAAAAAAGTTGGAAACAGAGAAGGGTATTATAATACGGTTTGTTATAGGACACAGGTATGTTTATTCAAAGGGCATGTGGTTATTTAGTAGCTCAGTGTTAACAGTTTGACAATATATATGTCTGGCATGATTAATTTTTTTTGTATTTGACAGTGCATCTCCAGGTGGTGTTTTGGACCGTGCTATTGAAGCAGAAGATGATCAACACAAGGATTTCCTGAGACTGGTATGTTATGGTTAGAACTCTGCGGGACCTGTTTGATAACCAGGCATTATGCAGGATAAAATGTTTTGTAACCAGCTACCAAGTAAAGGCTATGAAACTATTTGCAAAATCATTTTATTAATTGCCTTTTTTGCCTTACCTATCTTGAACATCAAGCAGAAACATTTGCCTAGTCTTCCAGTTCCTGTCCCATTTAAGGATAAAAAATCTTTCTACACTTGGATGAAAAAAATAAATAAAAATTGGACATTATTGAAGAAGCTGGTCATTTTCAAAAGCCAGAGCTACTGGTTTGGGAGAGAGAAGCTTCTGAAATGTATTTGGAGGCGGTGTATGGTAATCGCAACAAGTTTTCAATTGCTTATGCAGAGTTACTGTAATCTTTGTTGCAGAATCATGTAGAAGGTTATCATGAATTATCGTCGAAAACACAAATATATTTTTCAACAGCTGTTGCTAAGTGGGATGCTGACTTCTATATTAAAGTTGATGACGATGTGCACATAAATCTTGGTTAGTTTACTTGAATGCTTTACACCTCACAAAAATGGAGCACAGAAGGATGTCTTTTGGCAGTCATCTGATTTTAATATCTGGCAGGCATGGTCGGATCTACCTTGGCCCGTCATAGATCAAAGCCTCGTGTTTATATGGGTTGTATGAAGTCTGGACCTGTACTAGCACAGATGTAAGCATTCAAATGGAAGCAAATTTTCTGACCGTACGATGTTCAACTTTGTTAACACGTTTACTTCTGCATTCTCTTTGCAGAGGAGTCAAGTACCATGAGCCAGAATATTGGAAATTTGGTGAGGAGGGGAACAAGTATTTTCGGCATGCAACTGGGCAAATATATGCAATTTCTAAAGACTTGGCCACCTATATCTCAGTAAATCGGTAAGCCTGAGTTTTGTGCCATCAATTCTATTTAGATAATATCCTCCTTCTATATTGCTGATGTA
This sequence comes from Populus simonii, assembly GCA_007827005.2. Classification (NCBI taxonomy): domain Eukaryota; kingdom Viridiplantae; phylum Streptophyta; class Magnoliopsida; order Malpighiales; family Salicaceae; genus Populus; species Populus simonii. The sequence continues at coordinate 49,774,308 of CM017464.2, read as the reverse complement.
CGGCATTTTAATCTGCAGACACATACTTCATAGATATGCAAATGAAGATGTTTCTCTAGGTTCTTGGTTTATTGGTCTTGACGTTGAGCATATTGATGATCGAAGCCTCTGCTGTGGGACTGCACCTGGTAAGATAAATGCAAATATGTATTTCTTTGTTCCCCTCCTTCATGGCATGCTTTTAATACTTTGATAGCCTCAGTTCTAGCACATTAACTGGAGCAAATTGTTATACTAAGCATGATTTTTTATCCCTTGTACAAAAAACTCTTGCATGTTTCACAAAATGGTGTCTCTGCGAAGTTGAATAAAAGATTTTTCACTAATGTTGTTGACATATTGTGATAGATTGCGAGTGGAAAGCCCAGGCAGGTAATCCTTGTGCTGCATCGTTTGATTGGAGCTGCAGTGGCATTTGTAAGTCAGTGGAAAGAATGGAGGAAGTACACCAGCGATGTGGGGAAGGTGAGGGAGCAATCTGGCATACAAGTTTCTGAAACTTTTCCTCTTGTAATATAGTTTTTTGTGTGTGATTTAAGCTGTTGGTTTAGACAACACCATCTGCCCGATTTTTGCTGTCGATGCCTCGGACATTTGGTGCCTGATTAAATTAATTACTTCACATACAGATTATCAAGTCAGGAAAAGAAATATGGTGTAGTTCCAAAGATTCACAGCTCGCTTCTAACCCAGACATAAAGAAAATTACTCACTATATCCACTACCAAAACGTGGATGAAACATGATAGAATGTAGCCTGATATTCTCCAAATTCTACCAAAACCTGGAAGAAAATTACTTACTATATAATGAATACTTATATAAATATGTGAAACCCAGCAGATAAAATATAAATATCTAAATCTTTATCCCGTTAAATAATAAATAAAATATGAATATAGTATATATACTCATTGTCATCCCTCCTTTCATTCTATCAACATTTTAAGGCATGCAACTATTTTATTTACTTTGCGTGTGAGCATTTGTAAAGACGGTATGCACTCTCAAATTCTGTGAACTCATGTGACATAGCCCATATTTTAGTAAAACAAAGATGACAACACAAAAAAAAAAAATGCATTTGTTGTATTTTATATGTTATTAGATTGTGTCTATGAAGTGTTGATCTAACGGTTAAGATATTGCTATATCCCTGCAAGGATAAAAACACAAGTTTGATCTCCAGAAAGCGTACTTGTTAGGAAGGACAATCACGAATCCCAAACGGGACTAGTTTTATCCTTTAAAAAATATGAGAATATCCAGATAAAAACAAAAAAAAAATTATATTAAAAAGATGCTCACGTTTAAAATCAACAGAACTTAAAATTTCTAAGCCAGATATTTGGTGAGGCACTCATGGGTATGAAATTTGGATCTTAAGAGAGGAGAAGTGTTGAATACTTTCACGTTTAAAACTTGTCTGAAATTTCCTTTAATCTCATTTTTTTTTAATGCCAGAGAACTTTGATTTTATATATGAATAAATAGACATTATCTAAATGCCACTTGTTGTATCTTATTTGTTATTAGATTGTATGTTAAGGAAATAAATATTTATGTAGATAAAATTATTTTTATTTGACATGGTAATATTCTTAAATATTCACAATAAATTCTATAACAAAAAAAAAGGAAGTGAAGATCGATACACAACATCAAATTTATACTATACTAATTCAGTTTTGAACACTCCTGATCTTGTCAAAATATTTTTCCTGAATTAACCTCTTAAAAAAAATTTACAAATCGAATGAGAATTTCATACGTTGAATATATGGATCCTACAAGCTAATGAATCCCATAAATCTAATAACTGAAATTTCTTGGCAAGTAAATTCAGGAAAAAGAAATTCAACAAATCTTCAAATTCAAGTTTCTAAATTTCTTACCAATTGAATGAAAATCTCATATATTGAACATGCTGATCTAGTGATGAGATCCCACTCTAAATTCAATCTAGTGATGATCTAGGGATATTATCCACCAAAAACCAACGTTTCTGTTTTTTGGGTTTATTTTATTTAAAAAATATATTAAATTAATTTATTTTTAATAGTTTTGATACACTAATATTAAAAATAAAAATATATATATTAATATATTTTCAAGTTAAAAGCACTATACACTAAACAAACACCCTCCTTTACCTTAATTTCAGCATCATTTAGGTACCTTCTTTTTCATACGCCAACTATTTCATATTTCTTGTCCATTTCCTGAGAATCTAAATGATTATAAATCCATGGCCAATTGGAGGCCAAGGGACCATCCGCATACACTTTGATATCATTTGCTTAGAGCTTGTTAGGCCTATCGCTGGATGTCAACTCAGCTTCCATTAGCCTCCATTGGGAGATTGGCAGCCCTTGAAGAAGACTGTTTCCATTGGACATATCAATTCGATTAGCATGTTAGGCTAAGGGACCATCCACATGCGCTCCCTTTTTTTCTTTTTGGGTCCCAACCTCCATTAGCAGCAACGCATGAAGAAGACTATTGCAAGCATGAGGAATTCCTGACAACAAAAACTATGTTGCTGCAGTAAAAGTGTTGAACTCCACTAAGGGAAAAAGGTTTTTCAAGATTCCAGCCATGTTGAAGGAGCACTACGACATCAGTATCACAAACACATAAATTTAATTGCATGATGAACACATGTATTGAGTCTGGCCAGTTCACTTTTTTATACATGCAGCTATCAAGAGATTTGCTGCAAGATCCCTAGTTAATTTTGTGATGGGTTTGTTTCTGCGTTTCAAAATCGTTTTTTAAAAAAATTAAATTTTTTTATTTTTTTATTAATTTCAAATTAATATATTTTGAGTGTTTTCAAATCATTTCGATATACCGATGTTAAAAATAATTTTTTAAAATAAAAAAAAATCATTGGCATGTATTTTGGCACAAAAAGTTATTTAAAAAGCAACCGCAACCACACTGTCAAACAAGCTAGCCCGACTTAGTGGGTTAATTCAGAAACTGGTTTAGATAAAGTTTTAAATTTAATAATATAAAAATTAATCTAGTAAGTAAATTTACAACCCGGTTAAATTAAACTTGTTTTCAAAATAATATAGTTTTAATGTTTTTAAAACTCCTGAAATTATGTTGTTTTTGAATGACGTAGATCAATTTTAATTAAATTGATTAACCCGTTTAACAACTTTGATTTTTATTCCACGTTCACATCTTGTTTTTTTTTTTTTTTCCTGAAAAATCTCCTAGCTAGCTGGGCAGAGAACCATGTCACGGAGCTAGCTGCTGCTTCATACGTCTTTTACTACTTGGGTTGAACACAACATTTCTTGCATACGTTGATCAGTTGTTTAATTTGGAAAAGATAAGTTGAAATTATCTAATTCACATAATAAGATAATATTATACGTATACTCAATCTTTAGGTAATTAATACCCCAAGAATTCAAATTACGATACTTGGATTTGAATCCAAGTAATGGACATAATTTTCTCTTATCACGCAACTTCCTCGCAGGGGCAGAGGGTGGATTAATTGAATTACTGGGAGGGCCAAGGTAAAAATATCACGAGGCTTTACTAAAAATATGAAAATATGCTTAAATTTCAAGAATTAATTTTTTTTTTCAATGGTCAGCTTATGTGATGTCTACCAAGAACATAATTAGTCAACTAGATTTTACCATGAAGTTGATAGCGAGATGAAATCTAATATAAATCTAGTTTTAGTTTTTTTTTTTTAAATGATATTAACATGGCAAAACACAATAAATTCATTACTCGATTGATTCAACAAAGTTTCATATCAATGAATATTTTTTTAAAAAATGAAGTAATATGTAGTTTTGATAAAATAATAATAATAATAATTTCTTTTTAATTTCTTTTCACAGTGAAGGGACACTCTCTTTTATTAACAAAATCATAGTTTTGATTGGATTTTGAAAGATTCCTAACCATGAAAACGAATCGTATGTCGGTTCGAAAACAATGATGGTATTGACCCAGGATCAAGTATCGGTCGGTAGAGCTGAGAAGCCATAGATGGCTTTGAACAAGAAGAAAAAGGATGTTGGACTCATAATAAAAGACTTTGCATGAGAACCGCAGAATGTCACGATAAAGTTGAACCAGCATATGGATTGGAGAATAAATAAAACCAGAAATCTTCCTCAAATTTCTCACAACATATAGTAAATAAGCTTGCACTAAAGAACAAAAAACGCACCATGTTTTGGTTTCAGTATTTCTGATATTGGGAGGAACGATGGTTTCAGGCATGGACTTCATTATTTTACTTAAAGAATATTAGGTGGGCTTCCGGTGGAGATGCAAGATATGTCCCCATCATCAATATCATTACATCATCTTAGCTTTTTTCTATGAAACATTAAGTGGTTGTGGTCTTTCTTATTTTTATTTTAGTTTTTTAGTTTAATGTGGGTGTTTGGGTCAGCTTGCACCTCGACTAATACCACGGGCCCTGAAGTTAACGACCATATAAACCTCCAGTGGCCATCATATGAGCAATTACAGGGTTCGAACGTGAGACCACAAAGGGAGCAAACCTCTTGATCCCAAACTCTTACCACTGGGTCACCACCTAGATGGTTGCTAATCCCAAACTCTTTCTTTAAATACTTAGGTTGATGATGCCTTTCGTTCAGAAGAACTTAGATGTGTGTAGTAAATGAATAAAAGATCGATCGTTGCCTAACTTCTTCACCTTTCACCATGCTTCAGCTAAAATCCCTACCTCTCTCTCTAACCTGACCAGGTTTTGGGTACTCGACAAGAATTTATGATTCAAATTCAAATGTTATAATTTGATATACATGTAGTTTTTTTAAAACTTTATAATTATTTATTTATTTCAGGTCAGGTCAGGTTGTATAGACCGGTATCCATACCTAACTTGAAAACTAATATTTTGCCTTCGAATTTTACTCTCAGCCAATCGGATCTAAGAATTTCCTATCTTTTTTGGGTTCACGTTCAAACTAAATTGTTATCCCAGTGAACATTCAAGAAAAGATCACCATTAAAGTTTGATATTTCTACATGAAGATTTTAGGTTTAAATTTTTGAAAGAGTTGAATGAAAGTTAGGTACGAGGAGGAAATAACTATCCCTATTGTATAATTCAAAACTCATTGTTACTCTTGTCAAACTAAAGAAAATCAAAGAACATTTATGATCATGTCATGTTACCTAATTTTTTTTTATTTTTTTAACTTTAAAAAGGGTTGATCTATTGGATCACTCGAGGACTTATTTTCTTTCTAATTTCAAGTTTGAACCCTTTTCAAAAAAAAAAAAAAAAAAGAGTCATGGAACATGTTCCATAGCAATCCTTTTGAAACATTCAGGTCAAAATCGTTGAACAGTATTAATTGCCATGACCAAGAACAATTCATTGCCAAAAAAGCTTAATGATTCGTTCTTTTATGAGCAGCCAGATTAGTCAAATAAGACATTCTAACAAGTATGATTAAGTTAAATCCGAGTCTTCGTCAATCAGTTTAAAGTGTTTCTCTAAGTTAATCAAATACCCAATTGATCAGTTTGCAATTTGCATATTGATGGCAACAGGTGCTACTGTATTCACCAAAAAATTATCAGTATTATTTGTTTTTAATTAAGGTGGGTGTTCGAATTAGTTTGCGTTTATCTCGACTAATCTTATAAACCTTGAAATTAATAACCATGTAAATCTTCATTGACTTTAAGAGGATTTAAACTCCTGATCATTAGGAAGTAAATCGATCCAAGACTTGACCGGTTGAATTAATTATCCTATAGTTAATTATCAGTAGCTTTATTGGATATTTATGTGTATAATTGTTTGTAAATATATTTTTAATAATTTTTTTTCACATAAAACATTCCCACACAGCCATGTGTGAGAAAATCAGTGTTACCGCTGTTGAAATCCCATAATATATATGTGTACACTCACTATCTTTTCTTAAATATTAAATTTATGAATATTTTTCTGGTTATTGTATGAATTAATGAGTTTAACACTTTCTTAAATGTTTGTAGAGATCATGATTATTAGGAACATGGTCGAGTATGTTTTTTCAAATCAAATTCTTGAAATCATATCACTGGATAGGATTTGCATTCATACATGGATATTTGATAGTTCTTCAAAAATATAATTAGGAAGTTATTTGATTTTAAAATAAATTGATTTGGTAGTTAAGATCTTGCGAATATGATCCATCTTGTTTTTATGAATATGTGAAATTTCAATCAACTTCGATATAACTAGTTTTTACATACTTACGCCTCAAGACCATGTTTTGCAGTAATTAAAAAAATAATTTGTTCTTGGTAATTTTTACATGTATAAAAAATAAATGAATAATTAATTTTAAAATTTATATAAAAAAATTAATAATAAAAAATAACAAAATAAATATTTTATTCTCATTAAATAATCATAAGCAAATTACTCAGAAAAAAAATCATAAAAACCTCAATAAACTCATTTTAAGCTTAAAAAACACCATCATCTAATAACTCTATAAAACAAAAATCAAACAAAATAAAATAAAACACTTACATTGAACTTCTCTTCCAAGACAAGTTTATTAACATCAAAATTGGTTTTTTTTCATGATCAATATGCAAGAACTGAAACGTAAAATAATAAAGTTTTAGAACTGTGATGTAAATATATAAAACTAAATGGATCAAATAATGCAAAGAATTGAACTTCGCTTTCCAAGGCGAGCCTATTAACACAAAGATTGATCTTTCTAGTGATCAATATGCAAGATTGAAATATAAAAAAACAAAGTTTTAGGACTGAGACGTAAACATACAAAACTAAATGGACCAAATAATGAAAAAAAATACTTGTAGGACCTAACTGTACTTTTTAAAAACTTTTTATTGCGATGCAGTGGAATAATGCAATCTATGATGAATAGCTAAGGAAAGTCCAAGCTTTTTTTGTTTATATTGATATTATTATTTTACATGATGAGAGATGTAGGGACAGGCAAAAGAAGAAAAGTTTTGTATTTATCTAGTTTTTTGGATTTTGGTTAAGTTGTAAATTACATCAATCTTTCAATAATATAAAGTAAGAGTAAAATTATCCATTTATCTATTTAGTTTTTAAAAGTTTTTGAATTTTTATTTTTATTTTAAATTATTTTTTTATAATTTTGGATTATTTTGATGCGTTGAAGTTAAAAATAATTTTTTTAAAAAAATTATTTTAATATATTTATAAATAAAAAAACATATAGAAATCCAAAACATCATCAAAGATAAATGGTTAAATATCTCTGCAGTATTGGTCTAGCGATTAAAATAATAATATATTTTTATAAAAATAAAAATAAACCAGATTAATTTTACTTTTTAAAAAGATATAAAGATATCGGTAAAGGAAAATATTAAAAAGAAAAAAAAACAAACGGTAAAACGTGATAAATGAGACGTGGAAAAAACAGACGCGTTAGCTAGCAGCGTGCCCACAGACCACAGACCACAGACCACTTCTCCACATATATAAAAAGACACCCACTTCACATATCCTCTTCAACAAACAAAGCACGGGAACTCGTTGGCCTTGCCGTAGAGACTTGGCCACATAAACTCCTCACACATAACAACACAGAAGACACCAATCCTCATCATTCTTCCTCTAGCATAGTAATAGAAGCCTACAAAATTTTATCCATTCTGTGCCCATTTATCTCTCAACATTTTCTCCAAATTAACTTGTCCAGAAAGAGGAGAGAAAAACCCTGATATTTTGTAAGTTGTAACTGCTTGTATTATTACAACAACACAGTTTGTGTGGTGCAAGGTAGAAAAAAACAAAGAAAATCATGTTGGCCCTACAATAATCTAAACAGCACGTCTCTCTACCGCTTATCTCTGAATCCTTATCCTTTTTCCAACAACAAGAACGGAGTTTTAACTTGTTATTTCACTTCCCTGGCATTTTCTCTGCAAAACCCATATCTTCTTTAGGACCGTGGAGGTTGTTTTGGAGGGGGTTTGTGGGTTTTATTTATTTATTTTGAAAACCCTTGAATAATCCTGTGCTTTAAAGGTTTATTCTTTTGGATTAAATCGAGGGTTTTTGTTGTTTGATTTTTATTTTCAAGGGTTTAATTGGAGATTTCTGGGTTCTTTTTGCTTTTTGCTTTTGTTGGTTAAAGATGGCTTTAGGTTCAGTTTTATTGGAGATTTTGCAAAGACCTACAATTGGGGAAGTGTTGAGTGAGATTTTGATTTTTGTGATTCCTTTGTGGGTTGCTGTTGCTGTTGGGGTTCTTGTGGGGTGGGCATGGAAGCCTAGATGGGCTGGTAATTTGAGTAGAGAAATGTTGTTGGATTCCAAGGTTTCAAAGGAGGCTAAAAAAGAAGGAGAATTTTCAGCAACAACAAGAAGTTCTGTGATTCCAAGTTTCAATATTTTGAAGTTTCAGTTGCCAAGTTGTGTTTCTTGGGTTGCTGATGATGGTGGGATTCAAAAGGACTCTCTCTCTCTGCCACCTACCCTCAATTATGAATGCAGGTCAGTTGTTTTCGCTTCAAAGTAAATGTCTTTATGACTTTTGTTTGCAATTACATGCATTTTAAGCCTGCGTGTTTAGTATGATGCTCTTATCTATGGATTATGATTAGAATTTGTGGCATTTGATTGAATTGAAGAAAAAGGAAGAAACTGATATGGTTGACTTTAACTGGGCAGTTCATCAAAAATGAAAAAGGAAAAACCAGATCTTGTGATGGAAGATGATTTGGAGCATTTGAGTAAGCTGGTGGAAGTGACAGATGGAGGTCCTGCTTGGATTCAGATGATGGATCGTTCAACACCTACCATGAGCTATCGAGCTTGGCGCAGAGATCCTGAGGTAGGTCTCCTTTTGTCAAATTGGTGTTGTTTTGTGAATTAGCGTAACGGGACTAGTTGATGCTGTCTTGGTAATAAACCTTTAGTTATCAATGCTAGTTCTTGCTTTACAATGTTGCTGTTTGGTAGACTTGTGCAACCCTTGTGATTGATATGGATTATGTTTCATTGAAATTTCTAGACTGGCCCTCCACAATATCGTAGCAGAACTGTTTACGAGGATGTCACACCTGAACTGGTGAGGGACTTCTTTTGGGATGATGAATTTCGAGCAAAGTGGGACGACATGCTTTTACACGCTGAAACTTTGGAGGATTGCCCTACCACAGGAACCATGTTGGTCCAGTGGGTGCGCAAGGTGGGAAGAGCATCCGCTTTATCATTTGTTTCTTTGAAGCGTTCTGTTTGCGTTGGCTTGTTTACTGAATTTATGGTTTTTCTGTCACAGTTTCCTTTCTTTTGTAGTGACAGAGAATACATCATAGGCCGTCGAATTTGGGAGTCAGGTCGAATGTACTACTGTGTTACGAAGGTATGAAAAAAGATAAAACCAGTTGCTCTCCAATCTAGTTGCTTCTATTCATTTTAGAAACTTAATAGCATGTCTCTTCATGTTCCAGGGAGTTCCTTGCTCCTCTGTGCCGAGGCGCAACAAACCAAGGCGTGTTGATTTGTACTATTCAAGCTGGTGCATTCGTGCAGGTAACTTATCCTCAGTTTTCCAAACTATACACGTTTGTACATTTCTTTTTATATGAGTCGCCTAGCATGTTCCTTGTGTGATTGAGATGTCTCTGTTGGATGTGAACCAGTTGAATCAAAAAGAGGGGATGGCCAGCTGACTGCCTGTGAGGTGATGCTGTTCCACCATGAAGACATGGGTATTCCTTGGGAAATTGCAAAGCTTGGAGTCCGACAGGGTATGTGGGGAGCTGTGAAGAAGATTGAGCCTGGTCTACGTGCATATCAGAAACATAGAGCATCTGCAGCTCCACTTTCACGTAGTGCTTTCATGGCTCAGATCAACACCAAAGTGAGTGCAGACTACCTGAGATCTTTGGAGAGCAGGACTAGTAGTGATATGTTAGAGATTGAATCTCAGGAAACACCTGAGAAACGTGTTGGGAATAATATACCGAAGTTTTTAGTGATTGGTGGGGCTGTTGCTCTTGCTTGTACTCTTGACCGGGGGCTCGCAACTAAGGCACTTATATTTGGAGTCGCCAGAAGGTTTGCAATTGGAAGGAGGATGTGATACGTGACTTTTTTCTAACTTCATTCCGAAAGCACTGGACATAGATGATTGCTGAAGCCGTGAAGTGAGAAATAGTCCATTGCTGATCTCCTTACCCTTTCAGAAGGAACATAAACTTCCATTCTTTTTTCCCTATTTGAGCTTAAGCGCAGCTTCAGAACGGAAAACGAGAAAAGTTCCTTAAACTGTTGTATTCACTAAGTTTAGCAATTCAATGTCATCAAAGAATCTCAAGCTGCAGAAATAACAAGATTCAAGGTTCTTTTCTTGTTGATTTAAAATGCCATGATTCATTCAGTAATGCTGTTATTTTTATTTATTTTTTCATTTTTGGTTCCATTTTTCCGTATGTAGTGCCAAAAAAAATTGACCCATCATGTTATTTTATGTTTGGAAATTAGTAATGTGGTGCAAAAATGCTTTCTGCATGAAAGTATATTAAAATTATTTTTTTGTGTAGATTTGTTTATTGTTTACATGTATTTTTAAAGTAAAATATATTTTTTAAAAACTAATTCAAAAACAAAAAATACCGCAATTTCAAATAAGCTGTACCCCTTCTGCTAACATAACTTAGTTCAAGGAGAAGTTTTGCTAATAACCGGGCCAAAAACAAAATCCTCCTGCATAACTAGCATGGTTGTCATTGCATGTATGGCAATCTGGAGACGTTCTTTGCCCATAATTCAACAAACATGGAGGTTCTCGGCAAGTCTTACGACTGAAATAGACAAGGCAGTGCAGAAAGCAATTTTCTATGATAGACAAGTCAGCAAAACCCTGCCAACAACTGCTTTTGACTTTTTAATTTTGGACCAAAATGAGTTCACACATCCGTCCATGTTGTTTTTGAAGAGACAGACATTTTGATCAATGCCTTTTCGTTTAAATAAAAAGAAAACAGAGTCGGTGATAATCCTCTGCTTAGAAGAGCAAGGTTCGACATACTCTCATAAGAAATAATTTAAGTCTCGGAGAGAAAGGGTGGTTGTGGATGCGCATGGCATATGTTAAAAACACAGGTAACTCATAGTCAGATTACCTTTCGGGGGCTCAAAGGACATATTCGGATTCCTAAGTAAATAATATCAGGCAAGAGTTCTATAATTCTATGATGTCTTTTCCAGGCAAGTGATGCATCTCACTCGACATTCCTCATCAAAGAATCTGTAATGTCTGAGCTAGAATTTTGGATGTCTAGCGTTTAAACTGGTCTTCACTCTTCACTGCCCATGCGTTGTTCTTCTGGCCCTAGAAATGATCATTCTCCTCTCGGTAGGTGGAGGCTTAAATAAATATACTTGCATTGGGTCAACAATTCTACAATAACTCTGTTCGATTAGTTGAGGCATTTTTTTTAACGAGTTTCTGCCATTGCACGAGTTTGACATTTTCCGTTTGTCCACCGGATAAAACCAAAAAAGAAAAAGAAAAGAGAGAGAGAGAGAGGGAGAGAGAGAGAGCTAGACATTTACAGGTCCCCCACAGTGCATTTACACATGGAGATGGAATTTACCTGTGGAATTGATTAAAGTTGTGGTTCCTATAGCCATGTAGTGTTTCATTGTTTGGGAAGGGTTTTTTATTTTTTTTTAAATTAACATATTTTTAATATTTTCAGATTATTTTAATATGCTGATGTCAAAAATAATTTTTAAAAATTAAAAAAATATTATTTAAATATATTTTGAAATAAAAAATATTTTAAAAAACAACTGTTATCACATTCCCAAACGCTCTTTATATCTTCTTAGATCATCTAAGATAAATGAAAAGCTAAAAATAAAAAATAAATATTATTTTAAATTTTTAATACTTATTTTACATGCTTCGAATGTAGTGCTCAATAAAATATTATTTTATCATTTTTATTATGAAAATGATATTTTTTATATATCTTATGAAAATGTCGAACTACTATTTATTGTAATGGTGTTTTATTTTCATTTGATTTTTTTATAATATATGTTTTTTTGTTTGTTTTTTTAAGATATTATCCTGATCTCATTATCTATTTCATGAGTTTAGCAAATTCATCCTAGTTGACCCGGGTTAGTTTTTTTAATTTTTTTTATTAAATTTTTTTTTCAATTTTATTATTTAATATTAAGCTGATTCATAATTATCTGGTTTGTTTTTAGATCCGTTAAGTTAATCGGGTCATATCTAGTTATTAAAATATAATTTACTTTTCTAAATAAATTTTTACCATTACAATACATATAAATAAAAAAAATTATATTTATATTAATAAAAAATCATATTACTAATTTTCTCTTCTACGTATAATCTCTCCTTGAAAATGTTTTTAGATCAAAGCAATATTGTACTATATTTTAAAAGGTGTGGCAAAAACATTGTGCATATATTATTGATATAGACTCAATGCACCGTGCATCACACTATAAACATAGAGTATTTGTACTGTGGACAACAATGTAGCGTTTTAGAAGCATCGTCTTTTCTGCTTTTTAATCAAAAAGTGTTTTTGAAAGCGTTGTCTTTTTTGTTTTCTATGTCAAAAGCAATATTGTACTATACCCAAATCACTTCCAAAAGGAGCTAGGTCTGGCTGAGCAGCCGAACCCAAAGCTATTGGGTTTGGATGGGCCGCCATATATTTTCAATTTTGTTTTTTTGCCTTTTTAGATTTTTTTTTATCTTTTCTCTTATTGATTTTTTTTCATATTATTAAGAGAAAATAAACTGAAGTGACTTTTTTTTATTGTACAAAAGTTGGGTGATGATAATTTTTTTTCATTTGAGGTTGGGTTGAATTTTCTTATCAAAGTATGTTTGTTTTTGTATTTCAAAAATGCTTTAAAAAAAAATTTAAATTTTTTTATTTTTTTCTTTAATTCAAACTAATATTTTATGATGTTTCTGTATTATTTTGATATGATGATATAAAAAAGAAATTTTAAAAAATAAAAATTTATGATCTCAATATATTTTTTTAAAAAATATTTTAAAAAATAATCATTTTCTAATAATATAATAACTAGCATATTGACTTGCGCTCCGCAGCGGGTCAATAATTTTTTTTTTTCAAATGAAAAATGCTTGAGTTGGGTTAATAGCACAGTGTATTTGCACCTTTATCATTTTCAAATAAAGTATTTTCTATAATTGCACCATGAATAGTGCATAGCAAAGCAGCGCCGGAAACTAATTTTTTTCCTTTTAAGATATTTTTAATTTTATTTTTTTCTCTTTATTTTTTTTCATTTCTCTTATTGGATTTGGCTCCGCAACCAAACCAAAACACTTCAAATTACACTTTATATTTTTTTTTGCATTTAAAATAAAAATTATTATTTACTCCCTGAGAAACACGAGCCAATATATTTTAGTTGATTTCTTCAGTTATGTTTTTCTGACACCCCTGGTCACTAGGGCTAGAGAAGCGAGAATATACTGGATTGGACTCGATTTGATAGAACAGATAACTATTACTTAGATTTTTGTTCCGCGTTTTTGTGGTGGGCTAGAATAATTTTATTTTAAAAAAATACAACGCCAGAATGAAAAATAATCTACGATGAAAGGCATAAAAATGACTACGTCAAATATAATTTAATAAGATAAAAAACAAAATTGAACTAAAAAAATCATAAGAACCTCAACAAACAAAAAAACACCAAATTTTTTTTAAAAAAAACAATGAAACTAAAATCTTCGCTAACCCAATAAAAAAGATCATAATTTTTTTTAAAAATACAAAATAATATGAGCTAACATGAATAAACATGCCAAATCTGCAACCTAAGTGAAGATGTCAAGACAAGTCAATAGAAAGCAAGAAAAACATGACGAAGCCTAATTTCAAACAAATCCAATATAAAATGTTGTAATTGAAAAACAAGTCAATTAACAAAAAGGATAGAAAAAACACTAGCAAACTAGGCAAGCCCACCAAACTCTACACGGATTATGCGAATGAGATAATTCAATAGAAGACAAATAAGAAAAAAGTACAAAGCTCAATTATAAAACAACTCAATGTTAAAAGATAAAATAAAAAAAAATTAAAGTAAAAAAAACTAACCCAAAAAAAGACCCAAGTCATCCAAGCTAATCCATCAAACCCACAACACGAGCGATAAGATCGAGATAATCAAATATAAAAGAAATCAAAGAAAATCATGAAGCCTAATTTTTTTTAAAAAAAACACAAAGTGGAAGGATTCAACCCTAAAAAAAAAGAACACTATTAACTTGGGATAAGTTTTTGAGTCTGCAACTCCGGTCATGGAACTAGAAAACCCATCAAGAAAAAACACAAAACTCAATTCCTAACAAATCTCATGTCAAAAGATGAAATTGAAAAAAGAATCAATTTTGCAAAAGAACCTAAAAAAAATAACAATGAAAATAATGAGGATCAAATTAGAAATTAAAACAAATGAGAGGGCATTTTATATCTTTGGATTGAAGGTTGAAATTAAAAAAATTAATTCAAAAGGATAAAGAAAATAGCATTTAAAAAAATAAAGACCAATTTTTTAAAAAAAAAGAAATTAGAGGACAACCTATACTTTTTTAATTGAATAATAAAATTGAAAACAATTTAAAATTTTAGAAAATGATAAAAAACAAGCATCTAGTAATTAAAAAAATGTGGATCTAATTTGAAATGACAATATAATAAATTGATAACTCTGAAATTTGAAATGAGTATCATGAATTTCAAGGAAAAGAGAGAGAAAAGAAAAAGAAAAAGAAAAAAAAAAGACAGCTAACGATAGACTGTCATAAATCATCCTACATGCACTAACCCATGTGAAAAAGAATGACATGCCACATTAATTAAGAGACATCGCAAAAGGTTGAATTTGGCCACCAGAAATAGTCACATGCATGCGCTGCTTCAGGTTGAATCTGGCCAAGTAGCCAAGTTGTTAAATTGCAGAGTGCGCAGGCCCAATCTAGTTGATGAATGCCACTGAGGAACAGAAATCTACCAGGAGAAATAAAATTCGAATTATGACATAATGCTTTAACTGTAGTATCAAGGATACGAGACTAACTGGCAGTTTCAAGGAGACCCCATGCCTCCGGTTTCTCCCTGGCAACATGTCCTCTGGTCTATGAAATACAGCTTGTCAGCATAAATGCACTTTCTGAGGCCAAATTGGATTGACCGAAAGCCCGAGCTCCTCCTCCACCCACATGCTCAAGAATGGAGAAATGGAATTATCAAGGTGTAGTTTAATTGATTAGGTTTTGAATTTGTTTTCCAGAAATTACTATTTCGAGTGCTACAAACCTCAGGGTCACTAAAAATTTATCTGGTCATTAACTTTAGGGTCTCGGGGGATTAATTCAGGTGTGCACACTACAACATTATACAGTTTCACCGACGGACTAATTCCGTCGGTGAAAGCAATGAAATCCGACGGTGAAATAATTACCGACGGCATCACCGACAGAACACGTCCGTTGGTATAACAGTCGTCGGTAATTTCCATTTCCGTCGCTAAGTCTGTCGCAAATAAAAAAAAACACACACCGACGGAATACCGACAAGTTCCCACTTGAATGCACTTCACCACCATCATCATGCCGTGGAACACGGTTTATCCTCGTTCTCAAATGAGGTTCGAAATAGTATGAGATAAATGTTGAGATCTCCTCAACAATATACGCCTCACATATTGACGCCTCAACATGCGCCTTGTTCCTAACCTTTTTTTTTAAGATTAAACAAGTACCTGCATATATATATAAAATTATCAATTAAAAACATTAAAATAAAAATAAAAACATTTAATTATAAATGTCATAGCAACTGTAATATCTAACCTCTCGAATGGATACATCCATTTGTACTGGACCGGTCCTCCAACTTTTACCTCAAACGGTAAATGTACAGGTAGATGCTCCATTGAGTCAAAAAATAATGGAGGGAATATCATCTCAAGTTTGCATATTGTCTCGACGATATTCTTTTCAAGCCTTTCAATGTAATCAACATTCAACTTGCTGGAGCATATGTCTCTGAAGAAATGACTCATCTCCGTTAGTGCATCCCATATCCTCTTTGGCAACAAATCACGAAAAGCTAATGGGATGAGTGTTTGCATAAACACATAGCAGTCATGACTCTTCATTCCATATAATCTGCATTCCTCCGTATTAATCAGCTTTGATATGTTCGAGGCATGTCCATCGGGGAAACGCAGACTCTTAAGCCATTTGTAGACTAGTAGTTGTGCGTTTTTCTCTAGCACGAAGCTTGCTCTTGATTTTGCGACCCGTGACCCATCACAAACCAACTCCATATTTTTACGGTTACAGAACAGCGCTACATCCAATCTAGCCTTGATGTTGTCCTTTGTCTTCCCCTTCACATCCATGACGGTGTTGAAAATGTTCTCAAACACGTTCTTTTCAATGTGCATGACGTCAAGGTTATGGCGAAGAAGATTGGTCTTTCAATAAGGAAGCTCCCAAAAGATACTTCGCTTCACCCAATTATGGGTCAAACCAAAACCAGGAAACTTCTGCTTACCTGATTGGAGACCAAACACAATTTCACCGTACTCTGACACAACATCAAACAATTCTTCACTGGAAAGACGCGGGGGTGCAACATCATTTTCAACTCTGCCAACAAAGAAATCCTTTCTGTTCTTTCTGTACCTGTGATTAAGTGGCAAGAAGCGACGGTGACAGTCAAAAAAAGAAGCTTTACCTCCGTTTGCTAGCGTGAATGCCTTGTTGTTTTCCATACAGTATGGACATGCGAGTTTCCCATGCGTGCTCCAACCAGAAACCATTCCATAAGCTGGGAAATCATTGATAGTCCACATCAAAGCCGCTCTCATAACAAAATTTTGTTTTCTCGAGATGTCATAAGTCAAAGCTCTAGAGGATCACAACTGCGTCAACTCATCAATCAACGGACGAAGACAAACATCTATATTCCGCCCTGGACTGCTTGGACCTGGTATGACCATAGATAAAAACATGAACTCCGGCCTCATACACATCCCCGGTGGCAAGTTATAAACCGTCAGTATGACCGGCCAACAAGAATAAGGAGCAGCAAATGACCCGAATGGGTTGAATCCGTCTGTACACAACCCAAGACGCACGTTCTTTGATTCAGCTGAAAAGTGAGGATGCATACTGTTAAAGTGTTTCCAGGCTTCACCGTCAGAAGGATGAACCATCACTCCATCAACCGCATGGTGTGATTGGTGCCATGTCATGTGTTCAGCAGTCCTTGGTGACATGAATAACCTCTGCAGTCTAGGTGTGATTGGGAAGTATTTAAGTTTTTATATGCCACGAGAGTCTTCCCTCTACCAGTTCTGGGTTTGTAACGGGAATGCCCGCATGTCATGCACTCGGTCATCTCAGCATTTTCAAGGTAGTATAACATGCAGAAGTTAGGGCATATATAAATTTTCTGGTATCCTAAACCGAGGGGTTTCATCATGGACTTGACAGCATAGAAGTTCTCTTTCAGCCTGTTCCCTTCAGGTAAAATGCTTCTCGCCCATTCAATAATCTTGTCATAATCGGCCTCACTCAACCCGTGATCTGACTTGATGGTGAACACCTTTGCTACGGCTGATAATTTACTGTGGTTCGTGCAGCCATCCCATAATGGTTAGTCAGAATCTCTCAACAGATCAAAAAACCTTGCTGCATCTGCATTAGGTTCTTCTTCTACGATTGGACATTCCCTGACATTACCTTCCCTCATTCTCATTGCATCCATAACCATATTCCTGTAAGGATTACTGTTCTCATTTCCAACTTCATGCATGTTGCTAGCACTAGAAGTTGACCCAACCACCTGTTCTTCCATGCTCTCATCAGGAACAAATAGTTCTCCGTGAGCATACCAACACAGGTAATCTTCCATGAACCCTTTGGTTAGAAGATGCATCGTTACAACATCTTGATGCAGAAACTTTAAATTTTTACACTTCCTGCATGGACACCTAATACCGCCATCAGTAAAATTCCTCGGAATAGATGTTGCAAAATTAATAAAACCCTGGACACCGTTTCAATAATCCATCCTCCGCAATCCTTGGGGTGAGTCCCGATACATCCATAAACGATCATCCATGACTTCTATTGAACCTCTATAAAACATAACAAAAATATTGGTTTTCCCCGACATTATCCAACAAACTAAAACAACACTTATGTTAAATATTCATTATCAATTATCAACTATCAACGTTCATACATACAAATTTATACATATATAAATTTACAGAAATCACAACTTTGAAATAGAATTGATAACAATTAAACAAGACTCGTTAAACAAGCTATTAATTATTTATTTCATCACAACGACACATTTAATTAAGTGTAATTCAAACAAAATTTCAACAATTTACAAACAAATATAATTTGACAAAATCTAAAACAAACTATAACAACTACAAAATTATACAAAAAAATTTCTTTGACAAATAACAATTAAACAAGTACAAACATTAACAAAATATATATACTAAAACAATAAAATTCACAATTAAATATTAAAACTAAAAAGGATAAATTTACTTAAAAAAATGATAAAATCTACAAGAAATGGATATTGTGACCACGTACAAGATATAAGAAACTTGAGTGCTCGTGTTGAGAATAGTGGAGAGTTGGGATGGGTGTTTGGCTGCAGTTTGGGAGGGGAGCTGCAGTTTGGAAGGGGAGAGGTGGGATGGGAAAGAAGAAGAAGGAGAAACAGAGGAAGAGAGTGTCGGCAGAACGG
The DNA here is from genome assembly GCA_007827005.2 of Populus simonii. Taxonomy (NCBI): domain Eukaryota; kingdom Viridiplantae; phylum Streptophyta; class Magnoliopsida; order Malpighiales; family Salicaceae; genus Populus; species Populus simonii. Next base: position 49,755,441 of record CM017464.2, on the reverse strand, counting down.
TGGGATATAATGGTATTTTTTGACGGAATCACCGACGGAAGTAATCCGTCGGTGATCCCGTCGGTGATTCCATCGGTGAAAGTGCCACGTCACTGTACGACTATCTCAGTTTGAATCCCTCGGTACTTCCGTCAGTAAAATCGCCTGACGTCACCACGCCGTTGCATATTTTCAGACAAACTGTATACCCCGTCGGCGAAACGGTCGGTATATACCGACGGAAATATTCCGTCGGTATATACCGACCGTTTTGCCGACGGAGTTATTCCTTCGGTATATACCGACAGATTTTGAGACGGAATTATTTTCGTCGGTATATATTACCGACGGAAATAGTCTGTCGGTAATTCCGTTGGTTTTCTCCGGTTTTCTGGTAGTGGCATAAGTTGACCCGGATACCTACAGTTTAAAAAAAAAAAAAAAGAATAGAGAAACCGAAGCGGAAACTTACAATGCCCATACTACTGAGAAATAGGAAAGGATGCATCGTCATGAAACTCAGAAAATTATTTTGAAATGTTGTGACAGGAAACCTCCAAGTGCCCGCTGAAACAAATTAGAAGAGCACCGAGAGAAGTTCTAGTTGTAACTTGTGTGTGAAATGCCGTCTGTTTGCCAATAATCAATGCTTGCAGACAGGCTAATGGTCAGTCCTTCCAAAGATTAATCAAATACTTTCCTACCTAGTTAAGCAAACAACAACAACAAAAACAAAGGTTGATGGCATGAAACGTAAAAACAGTTTCTTTATATCAGACATGGGAAGAAACTACTGTCAAAATTCTGCAGCCTTGCTGGCTTTAGACCAATTAAGCATAATAGGCGTGGGGAAAATACTATTTTGCATGCCATTGTTTATTAAGAAACAAATAATTGTAAATTGCCATGGTGATTAGTATTTTTAGTATCTCTTCTTCTTCTTCTTTTATTGCACTCTTATAGATTAAAATGAAAAACAATTATTAATGGCCAATTAAAACACATTTATTAAGAAAGAGCTAGCAATATTCAAAGATAGAAGACTAAAATGAGAAACATGACAAAAAAGATGGTTTTGCTAACATTGAGGCTAAACGTAACTATAGTTCTCCAACTTTTCAGATTTTAATCTTTCAGTCCCTAACAATTTATGAAATTTAATTTTAATCCCAAACTTTATTTTTCTTATTTTTTAATCCTTAAGTTGAGAGATAAGAGAGAGAGTGGGCGGATTATAGTGATAGAGAGAAAATCTTGGTTAAAAGCTATTCCAGCCATGAAAATGGACGATTTTGGTTTCAAAAAGTTCTTTTTGATGAATAAAGTTTAGACAAGATGTTTTTTCTTAAATTTGCTTGAAATGGTAGATTTGAACCTAAAAACAATCTTGGTTTTCAAGTTTATTGTGGGTTTTAGAGATAATTTCTTGTTTTTTCAAGGCTATACATATGTTTTACAAGGTATTGAGGGTGTTTTATGGTTTTTTTGGGGTTGAAATATAGTTAAAAATGAGTTTTTCTTGGTAAAAAATAGACTAGCTTGATTTTTCAGTGACTGCAAATCGACGGAATTTAGGCAATAGAAGTAACGTGTTGCCTCTATTTTTTCCAAATTATTAAAGGCCAGACGAGGAGCTCTGGGTCTTCCTAGCCCGAGAGACTAAGCTTTGTTGTTTTTTTCTTTATCCATTAAATCCTTTTGTTTTTTTTATCTCAATTAATTGAATAAATTTGTTAAAAAAAAGAGAGAGAAGGTAATATTCAATAAGAAGAGGGAGGATGATGAAGGTGAGTAATGATATTAAAAAAAGAAGAAAGGAAAGTTAATAATAACGACTCAAGGAGTGAAAACTATAAGGACAAATAATGAGTTTAGCCAAAAATTACATCGTTTTCAAGGAAAACCTGGGATGAGCAAGGAACCTTGTGTAGAAAGAGCATCCAGTTCATTCCCTAGTTTTGGATCCCCAAATGTTGTACCTTCCATGAGGGCCAATCCCAAAGCCCATAGGGACCATAAGGACCAGAGAAAGCCTAGACACAGCTAGTTATAGGTGGAAGCAGCCCTGCATCGGCAAATTCCACTAATTGCAATTCCATGCCATAAGGACCATGGAAACAAGTAGATCTTAATTAATGGAGTGATCGAAGGGCACCGATGGAGGAGAAGATCTATGCAAGACGGGTTTAAGTGCATAAATCCAATTGATAAGGAGAATTTTATTGTATCAAGATTCAATAATCTGAGTAAATTAGTGAAAAAACTCGATTTTTTTTTATCAAAATAATATCATTGATTAATCTGATTACCAATTTATGCTCGAAAAGGGTTTTATAATTATGCATTATGTTGATTTTTTTATGCCAAAGGTGAAGTTAAGCAAAAGCACGGATACATATGGGCTAACTATCCACTTGGCCTTAATTGCGATGATCTCATTATGGCTTTGGCACTAGCTGTGCGTCTCCATGTATTCAGCAGACATAGAAACACTAGAGGCTAACCATTATGATCTTGATTCTTGTTTATAGCATCATAACTAACTAGGAAATTCTGCAAATTTGATACCATGGAGAATTGCTATGAAGTTAGAGCTCGGTGAATTTTAAGTGTATTTGTTTTAGTGGTTGTGATTGAGATTGAGGTTAGATATAACTCCCAGGTAAAAAAATTATTTCTTTTTTCTTTTTTCTTGGTTTTTTTTTGTTGGACAAGCACAAATACAAATTAGACAGGGAGATTAGAGCTGCTATGTACAGGGGATCTTGGCTCTGATAAAAGTAGCCGAATAACATGATTGCCATGATTACCTAGCACCCCCGCAAGACCATAGCTTTGAGTATGTTTTGAGAATTGAATCCATCAAATGATAAAAACTCAAAATTGTTTCAAGAAGATGAACAAAAAGAATATTCTAGTCATACAATAGTATATTAGAATCACATTTTAACATTACAATCACCGCTTCAGATAGATCAATCAAAGAATAATTCCTACCTTTTTCTTTCTCTACATATCCCTATAAATAAAAACACAACTTCATTGCGTCATGTCATCGAATCTCAATAGTTAACAATGGTCTCAAAGCAGTTGAGTCCATCAAGCTCTGGTGCAAACCTTGGCACCTTCTTCTCTTGTTTCCTAGCCAACGATCTCGAGGAGCTTCCTTCTCGATTCTTGATCAACTTATCTTCTCCCACCTCACTATTATCACCAGCGGTCAAAACCCTCTTGGTATTGCAATCCATGGTTGAAAGAGCGAGTGAAGACCTCACTTTTTGACCCAAGAACTCAGCACACAAAGCATCAAAAGAACTGAACATAGAATTCATGGTCTCTTCAAGAATATCTTGATCGCCCCAAATCTCAAGTAGTAGAAGACCCTTTGAAAGCTAGAGAAGAAGATTCTAGTTTGCTTTTCTTGCTGTGTTTAGGTATTTGACGAGGAGCAATTTCAAGAAAAACTATATATAAGGAAGGAACCTTGATATCCTTTGGAGAGTGGGAAACCTTTTAACTTCCAAGTTGTTTCCTTTTCGCTGTAGGAATGGGTAGCGGCTCAAAAGCGTGTGGACGCCAGCTTGTGGGGGCGGCTAGGGGAGACCAACTAACCATGTGACCATTTTCAACTATCAGAGGCATTGTCTCGTCGAAGATGCTTGGCTACGACTTGGTCCCAATCTCAATTCTCAAATTTTCTTTTGACCTTGCCACTTTAAACGGTTGTGGGTTATTTTGTTTATTATATTATTGTCATTGTTTTACTAGTGATGCTGGGTAGAGGTTAGTGAATTTATATTTTATTTAATACTAATGCAATAACATGTATACCGCCATGATATATTAATATATTATATAAGTGACCTGTGCTGCGGTGCACGCCGGGTTAAAAAGATTTTAATATATAAAGAGTTTTTAGATGATGATAATATTTTTAAAGAGCAATAGAAATTTAGAATTTGGTTGTTAATTTGAATAAGTTTAATTTAGAATCTGGATCTTTGAATTAAATAAGTTGAATATCATAATAATATTGAGCCCAGTTAACAACTCGTGAAACCCACGAGTTAGGTAATGAGATAATAATAATTTTACAAAAAAAAAAAAACATAAAACCTAAAATTTTAAAAAACCAGTGTTGAATTATGATATAGGAAAAAAATAAACAAAAAAAACCCCGATGCCAACCCTTATTAGCTTATAAAACCCATGTTGTGGGAATTTGATCAAAAGCATCAAATATATATAAAAAAAAACTACAAAGATCAATTCTCAATAAATTAAATAATCAATAACACAAAAGGATTCAAAAGAGAAAAATTAGTTAGTAAAAGGAAAAAAAAAGCACAAACCACCTAAATTAACCTATCAAACTTACGAGATATAATGATATTAGAATAACTTTATAAAAAAAAAACAAAGAAAACCATGAAGCTTATTTTTTAAAAAACCAACATCAAGTGATGAGATCAAAAAAGAAAAAAAAAAGTTTTAGAAAATATGGGAACCTATGCCAACTTATAAAACCTCTTACTTGAGCCATTTGATGGGAGGCACCAAATCCAGAAAACCGCAATTTTTTTTTTAAAAAAAATCAATTGTTAAAGAGTAAAATTGAAAAAAAAACAATAATAAAAAAATCAAAAGAAAAAATAGAAATTAAAAGAAATAAGATAAAATTTGAAAGAAAAACATTGAGAGGGTAAATAATTTTGGATTAAATCGATAAATTGAAAAGAAAAATAAATTTCACAAAATAATTTAAAAAACCACAAAAAATAATGATCAAATCTAAAAAAATCAACAAATTAAAAATCTTGATTGAAAGATAAAATTAAAAACAAGCGCTCAAGCCACCGAAGCACGACGGCCTATCCCATGCGCTTAACAACTTCTATTTTTTAAAAAGATTTTAATTAATTTAAAAGACAAATCTACTCCTCAAATAACTTGCTTATAACTAAAAAAACCCACATGAAAACACGAAGTTGCCACTAAATCAAGCCTAAATAAATTATGAGGTGAAGGTTAATTTCATGTTTTACTGTGCTATGAATAAAGAAATGCGCAAATGCCCACAAAGCAAGGCTTAAGTAATTTTGACATAAAGGATAAGCAGTCATTAAATTGTGCGAGAAAACATGAAATCTCAAAAAAAGCTCCTAGCAACAAAATATTTTACTATTCAAAAAAAAAGATGAAAATACATTTGCATGCCCGACAAATAGATTACATGAAAAAGATTATTTTACCCTGAACTTAGTTTTCTGATATAATTTGAGGAAGGATAAAAATATCATTTTATTATTTTTATTCATAATAAATTCTCTCTTATGGTACAATGAATATCTCACCTCCTATATATTAGTGTGTGTGTGTGTATAAATAGAATTAAAAAATATATATATATAAAAATATCATGATCGAATTTAAAAATATTGGTACTCTTTTCATTACCAATCAAATAAAATATTCATAAAGAAAAAAAACCCAAACCTATCCAGGTAAGTTCATGTCGGGGGATGCTAGAGGACAACAACTGACCATGTGATCATGTTCAGAGATCAAAGGCATGTTCCTTGTCAAAGTATGTTTACCTGCTCGGGAAATGGATATGCTTAGCGAAGACATGGTCTCGATCTCAATTCTCGAATCTTCTTTTGACTTGGAACATATAAAAGATGAAAATGTGCCCGTGACTATGCCACTAAATCTGTTGGATTTTTTTTAAAATAATTTTTTGTACTAAAATGTAAGTTAATAATTTTTTTTATTTTTAAAAAATTATTTTTAACATCAGCATATTAAAATCATTCAAAATATATAAATTATATTAAATTTTAGTAAAACAAAAAAAATTAAATTTTTTAAAAACACAATTTGCGAGTTTCCAATATATTTGATATACAATTTGATTTGGAACTGCGTTTGGCACTTAAAGAAAGAATTTCACCTCCCTTCTGGCGGAAAGTCCTTTTATCAGTCGAGGATTAGAGAATTGAGAATGAGATCTTCCAATAATATTTTAATATATTTTTAATTAAAAAATACTTTTAATAAATACCATGAATCACGTAAGTATTTCCAGGGTGTATTCTTTGTTTATTTTAAGGATTTTTATATCATTTAAAGTATAAGTGAATGACGCAACTTCACTGGATTTCAATTGTTTAAATTTAATTTTCAACCATTAAAATTGATTATTTCTTTCTTGCAACGTGCTTAATGACCTTAGCACCTTGCTGTGTTCAAATTCTCATCTTATCCCATATTTATTTATTTATTTTTGGCAGGACTTGGAGTTTTTTTTACATGTATACCCTTTGGGCCTGCTTGAATTTTTAAATGGAGTACAGACAGAAATTTTAAGAACAACCTAGCAAATCATCCCTCATGAGACGAGCCAATTGGCTAATTGAACTAGCAAATCATTTTAGGTAGAGTTGTATAAAGGAAGAATGAACTGTCATCATATGCCAACTCATATATGGAAGATTCCAACTAATGACAGTTGATATGCCAAGATTATTGCAAGCTAGAATCAAGGATTGGTTTTGTATTTATTTTATTTATAGACTTTCCATACTTAGTGACTCTGTTTTTTTATATATACATATAAATCAGTTTTTGATAATTGAATAAAATTATAAAAGATTCAAACCGGTGCTTGTTATCTTTTAAGTTGTAAGCAATGAGACGAGTCTCAGATAAAGGAGAGCAAGCTGTGACTGAGTTTGCTCCACTAAATTGGAAGTACCATAACTATTTTAAAACTTGGCTCAACCTGACGGATTGACTCGTGATCCAAGTGATCCTTGACTTAGACCAACTTAAGTTTTAAAACAAATAGAGGAGAATTGATGTAGTGTAAAATGGTCAAAACTTGGGTTGACCCATGCTTCGGTTAACCATGAAAAAATTCAGTTACAACCAGTTGACTATTTTAAATTTTTTTTAAATAGTATCATTTTTTACTTTCTTATAAAACAAAAAAGATTTGATTGACTTGAATTAACTCGAGTTAACCCACTCGACCCATGACTCAATAATTGTCATGGATTGACTCCAGGGTAGGGCCTAGAAACAATTATGAGAATAAAAACCTCATTTGAAAAAGAAATTGAGAGGATAAACAAATTTTGAATTGAAAGGAAAAATTAAAAAGAAATCAAATTAACAAATGAATCTAAAATAAAATAAAAATAAAAATGAAGAGAATAATGATTAAATTTATATAAAATAAAAATCAAGATTATGGATCTAAGGCTGAAATTCAAAACAAATTAAAATTTAATAAAAATCTAAGAATTAAAATTAGAAATCAAACCATTGAGGGTTAAACCATTAATATCATCAAATATTAAATTGAAGGGTAAGATTGAAAAGAAAAATCAAATTCACAAGAGAATCCAAAACAAAAATAAAATTCAAGAGAATGAGTACCAAACATGAAAAAAAAAATCATGGATCCAATAATAAAATTGAAAATGAAATTAAAATTTAATAAAAGAACCAAGAATCAAAATTAGAAATCAAAACATTGAGGGTCAAACCTAAAACAACATAAAATAAGAGGACAAATTCAATAGAAAAATCAAATGATAGGATCAAATTGAAAAAAAAAATAAAAAAAACTTCATACAAATAAACAAACTATCAAATGTGATTAACTTAACAAATCACACATCCTTTTCTAATTTTTTACAAGTGCTACATATTTGTCAAGGTTGAAGAGAGAGAAAAGAAGGGGAAAAGAAAAAATATTGTCAAAGCTCCACCATGCATTGGGCGGAGACATGCGCCTGTCCACCGTGATGGGAGTGGCAAATACATTGAAAGTCATCTCGTAATGTGATGTTTAGCCACTGGAAGGCGTCGCATGCACTGTCCAAAAGGCACAGACGCCTTCAACTTGTTGGCACGTCTGAGACACACGCCAGCAAATTTTCTTTTTCTTTTTAATTTTATTTATGCAAATATCAAATTTCCCTTTACCCACACAATATTAATGAAAAATACATGATAAAAGACCAAAAAATATCTAAAGCTTAGCTATCGACTATTTGACTCTAAGGGTATGTTAGTGACTATAGTGTGCAAAAAAGAATGAAAAATAAAAAAACAACCCCAGTCTTATTCTTAAGGGAATTCAACTTTTAAAGGTATTTTAGATATTACACTATGCAAATCTAATAGTAAAAGACTCATTTACCCCCATTGAAACTTGTAATAGCAAACTTATCCCATTGAAAATACAATGCTACCCTTGCAAGCAAACTATAAAACTTAAACCACCAAGGGCAAAATGATAATTTTACTTTAAAAATCCACAGTAAATTCTGAGTGCATGGACAGTGAAAGGCTAAATTCTTTTACTATTTTTTGTAATAGGATTTTGAACCTTTTTCTTAACCATCAATTAAAATTTTAAGACTTTAGGAGGTACACGATAACATTAACAAGGCCTACCTAATGAGGAGCATAGTTTTCAGAACTAGTTTACGATGTGACATGATTTAGAACTTGCATCATTAAGAGTATGTTTGGTATTGTGGTTATAGTTGTTTTTCAAATAATTTTCTGTACTGAAATGTATGTTAATAATTTTTTTTTTAAAAAAATCATTTTTGATATCAGCACATCAAAACAATCCAAAACATACAAAACATATTAAATTTTAGCAAAAAAAATTTAATTTTTTAGAAACGCGGTTTGCACCGTGTTCCCAAACGGTTTCTAAATTATTGGGTTAACATATAGATCACTTGACTAACTAGGTATATTATTTTTCTCTAAAATACCAACGTTATAATTTTTTAATAAAAATATTCTTTGAAGTTGACTTGAACGGGTCTTATTTAAATTTAACAGGGTCAATTGGATCGTGAATCAATTATTTAAATCAATTAGATCTAATCGGTCAATATTCAAAATGATTTAAATCAAAACCCACCCAAATTAGGTTCCTTGCCATCAACTTTCTAGATTGACTTGTCGAGTCAGCCAAAGTTTAATAAGTATGATCAGGAGAAACAGGGTAAAAAGACAATCTACAAACCATGATCAGTAAAGAAAAATTATTATACAATTCGAAAACAACAAAAATTCCACATCGAAAGGAAAAAACAAAAACAATTAGTGAGACTAAACCATTGTTCAAGCGACTCTAATAGAAATCATTCAAGGAGCCGTCGTTTCAAAGATGGATAGTCCATCCATGAAGGGTGCAAGAGCTGGTGGCACACGCTGCTCTTTATTATTTTGACATTGTTGATAGCATAGTATCACCATTATTCTCGTTCTTCTTGCTAGCAGATGACATTGTGTCACAAAAAGCTAAGCTATAGATCAATTGTCGAGTATTTGTAACAAAAATTCAGTGAGTGACAAAAGAATGGGATTAGATATTAGACAGTCAGGAGAAGACAAAAGTTGTCTTCTCCTGCACTCCTTCGGAAATTTCACTGAATGAAACTCCACAGTGAAAATTACGTGTCCTAACTCCTATTAGCAAGGACACACTAAATTTTGTAAGAAAAAAAGAAGAGTATATCCTAGATTTTCTTGTTGAGTTATGTTGATTTACCCTTCTAAGGAAGATATTATGTCACTGTTACAAGACTCGTTCATCCACCGAACTACGGCTAGCCTCAAGTGAAGTGAGTGAAAAAAACTCTTTTTTTAATTAAAACATTATTTTAGGATTATTTTTTAAGAAAAAAATCAAAGTTTGAATTGAACTAAGTGAATTGAACTATGCATTATGTTGATTTGTCATGCCATAGCTGAAGTTACTGTGTGGATTGATATCAAAGCAAAAAAGAAAAACACAGATATACATGGGCTAACCATCCACTTGGCCTAAATTGGGATGATCTCTCTGTGGTTTTGGCACCAGCTGTGCATCGCCATGTATTCACCAGACATAAAAGCACTGGAGGCTAACAGTGTAATCCTTATTCTTGTTTATAGCATCATAAATAATTAGGAAATGATGCAAATTTGCCAAATCTGATATAATGGAGAATAGCTAGCAAGTTGACCAGAGGAGATCCCTAAGCCTAGGATTAAGTTGTTAATCTGAATTTAGATTGACCACCATGCTAAGTGAACTACTAATAATTATTCTCTTAATGAGGGTTTAAACTACAGAGACAGGGAGATTAGAGCTGAAATATACAGGGGATCTTGGCTCTGATAAAAGCAGCTGAATAACATGATTGTCATGATTTCCTAGCACCCCCGCAAGACCATAGCTTTGAGTATGGTTTTGAGAATTTAATCCATCAATTAATAAAAACTCAAAATTATTTCAAGTTGTTGACCATTGGAGAACCTTAAGCCTAGACAGAGAGATTAGAGCTGAAACATACAGGGGATCTTGGCTCTGATAAAAGTAGCCGAATAACATGATTGCCATGATTACCTAGCACCCCCCGAAACACCATAGCTTTGAGTGTGGTTTTGAGAATTCAATCCATCAATTAATAAAAACTCAAAATTATTTCAAGAAGATGAACAAAAAGAATATATTCATATAATAGTATATTAGAATTACATTTTAACATTACCATCACCACTCCAGATAGATCAATCAAAGAATAATTCCTACCTTTTTCTTTCTCTACATATCCCTATAAATAAAAACACAATTTCATTGCGTCATGTCATCGAATCTCAATAGTTAACAATGGTCTCGAAGCAGTTGAGTCCATCAAGCTCTGGTGCAAACCTCGGCACCTTCTTCTCTTGTTTCCTAGCCAACGATCTCGAGGAGCTTCGCTCTCGATTCTTGATCAACTTATCTTCTGCCACCTTACTATCATCACCAGCAGTCAAAACCCTCTTGGTATTGCAATCCATGGTTGTAAGAGCGAGTGCAGACCTCACTTTTTGACCCAATAACTCAGCACACAAAGCATCAAAAGAACTGAACATAGAATTCATGGTCTCTTCAAGAATATCTTGATCGCCCCAAATCTCAAGTAGTAGAAGACCCTTTGAAAGCTAGAGAGCAAGATTCTAGTTTGCTTTTCTTGCTGTGTTTAGGTATTTGACGAGGAGCAATTTCAAGAAAAACTATATATAAGGAAGGAACCTTGGCATCCTTTGGAGAGTGGGAAGCCTTTTAACTTCCAAGTTGTTTCCTTTTCGCTGTAGGAACGGGTTGGGGCTCAAAGGCGGTAAGGACCGCTTCTTGTGGGGTAGCTGCTAGCCTGCTAGGGGAGACCAACTGACCATGTTCAACGAACTTGCTTGGGAAATGGAGATGCTAAGCTCAAATCTCAATTCTCAAATTATCTTTTTGACTTGGAAAATATAAAAGCTGAAAATATGCTCTTGCCACTTTTATTGGTCGAGGATTAGTTGGTTCATTATATTATTTTTGTTGTTCTTAGGACATCGATCATTGCTGACAAGTTACCATAGTTTTCAAATCCTACCATGATTGACGCGGGGTAAATCTAAGATAATAAGTTAGATCGGTTTACATGAGTTAATTTCACTCAATTTATTTTTTATTTTGTAAGAACAAATATATTGATATTATTTTGAAAAATACTTTTTTTTAAAAAAAAGAGAGAGAAACCAATAAATTTTAATTGGGTTTTTATAATGTTTTTTTAGTTGATCATGTCTCTGTTAACCCAAGTTTTTTTCCGGGTTAAAAAAAAAAAAAAACTTTCTCGATATTTTTCCTAAAATCAGCCTGTCCTAGACCTAGAATACACATTAATTCACCAATAATGATGCTGGGCAGAGTTCGGTAAATTTATATTTTATTCGTATGCACGTTATACTTATCAATAATTATGTTCACATATTTATTGATCTGATAATTAATATATTGATTTTATATTATCATATTAACAAATTTGCACTCATGACGTCTTGAAATATCTATGTCAAAACTGTAGTGTTTTAGAATCGACATCTTTAAACATTATCATTTCTTCTATTAACAGCTTTTAGTATTCGTGAGACAACTTTTCTTTATTGAAATTATTTTTTTTCCTAAATCCTTAGCAAATCATGTTTTTCGGTCGATTGTCGGTCCAAGATGTCCTTTGCTTGGTTTTTGGAAAGGTTAAATGATCTAGGACAAATGATGGCATAAATCAGCTCGGTTTGTGGGTTGCAAGAATTTAGAGAATTAAGAATAAGATCAAATTAACTTCCATTGAAAAAAAAAAATAGTTTCATATATGAAGAAAATGTAACTGCAATTTAACCCCTGATTTGAATCAATTGACCTGCTAAAAATTAAATTTGGTTTCTTAAAATTTCAATCTTCTCTATTAAGCACAAATTGGACTCCCAAACTTAATTTTTTACCAATTAAGCCCGTAATAAAATTAATTTGACTAATTTAAAGTATAATTAAATTCTTACATCTAATTAAATCCTTCATTTGGACCCAAATTAATTCTTAAATATAATTCAACTTTAATTTGACCCATGATTAATCAAATTAGCCTATTAAAAATCTAATTATGTCCTTATACTTAATTTTTATTCAGATTTGTCCAATAATGATTTAATTTGACTTTAAATCTGCATTGTCTCTCATGTTTTTGGTAAAATAGGGTACAAATAGAGTCTCAATTCCATCTGAAATAGCAACTTGATTTTTTCTATATTTGAAGTCCTCCCAGTTTGCTTTTTCTAAAATATTAGTCTTTATTTTATTTTTTGATTTTTTATTTTGAAAAGGAAGAAGATAATTTTGGGAAATAACCCATAAATAGGTTATGACAACTCGGGTGACCCTTGGCTTAGACCGACCCGAGTTTCAAGAGAAATTGAAGGAGAATTGATGTGATATAAGACCGGGTTGATCTATGCTTTGGTTAACCTAGTAAAAATCAAGTCCAAACCAATTAACTATCTTTTTTTTTTTTTCAAAATAGTATCATTTTGACTTTCTTATAAAAAAAATTATTTCGTTGACTTGAGTTAACAAAAGTCAACCCACTCAACTTGTGACCTGAAATTGACTCCCGGGTGAGGCAAAGAAACAATCATGAGAATAAGGGCCTCATTTGAAAACGAAAAATTGAGAGGATAAACACAAATTTGAATTGAAGGGAAAAATTGAAAAAAAAATCAAATTAACAAATTAATCCAAAATAAAAAAAAAATCAAGATTATGGATCTAAAGATGAAATTGAAAACAAATTAAAATTTAATAAAAAGGCTAAGAATCAAAATTAAAAATCAAACCATTAAGGGTCGAACCATAAATATCATCAAATATTGAATTGAAGGGCAAAATTGAAAAGAAAAATCAAATTCACAAGAGAACCAAAGCAAAAATCAAAATCAAAAGAATGAGAATAAGAATAAGGACCAAACATAAAAAAAATAAAAAAAATCATGGATCCAATGATGAAATTAAAAAGAAATTAAAATTTGATGAAAGAGCCTAGAATCGAAATTAGAAATCAAAACATCAAGATTCAAACTTAAAACATCATAAAATAATACGACACATTTGATAGAAAAATCAAATGACAAAGAATCAAATTGAAAATAAAATAAATAAAACTTGATACAAACAAACAAACGACCAAATGTGATTAACTTAACAAATCACACACCCTTTCTAAGTTTTTTACAATGACTGCATATTTTTCGAGGTTAAAAAGAGAGGAAAGAGAGGGGGGAAGAAAATACATTGTTAAAGCTCCACCGTGCATTGGGTAGAGACATGCGTCGGTCCACCATGATGGGGGCAACGAGAAGTATCGAAAGTTGTCCCGTAATGTGATGTTCGCCACTAGAAGGTATCGCAGGCACCGTCTAAATTAAGGGCCCATGCGCCTCCCATTTGTATGCTTGTCCAAGAAACACGCCATTAACTTTTCAATTCTTTTTTAATTTTATTTATGCAAATGCTAAATTGCCCTTTACCCACACAATATTAATGGAAAAATATGATAAAAGACCAAAAAATCCCTAAAGCTTAGCTATAGATTATTTGACTCTAAAGGTATGTTAGTGACTATACATTGCAAAAAAGAATGAAAAATAAAATACACCCCTGGTTTTATTGTTAAGGAAATTCAACTTTTGAAGGTATTTTAAATATTACATTATGCAAATCTAATAGTAAAAGACTCATTTACCCCCATGAATCTTGTAATAACAAATATGTCTCATTAAAAATACAATGCTACCCTTGCAAGCAAACTATAAAACTTAAACTACCAAGGGCAAAATGGTAACTTTTATTTAGAAATTCATAGTAAATCGTGAGTGTGTGTACATTAAAAGCTGAGCTCTTTTAGTATTTTTTTTGTAATAGGATTTTGAACCGTTTTCTTGACCCATAACTAAAATTCTAAGACTTTAGTAGGTACACAATAATAATAACAAGGCAGGAGCATAGTTTTAGAACCGGTTTAAGATATGACATAATTTAGAACTTGCACCACTAAATTATTGGGTCAACATATGGATCATCTGGTTAACTAGGTATATCTTCTTCTTCTTTTCTAAAATAACAACATTTTAATTTTTTAATAAAAATATTCTTTGAAGTTGACTTGACTGGGCTCATTTGAGTTTGACTTGGGCCAATCATTTCGTGAATTAATTTTTTAAATTAATTGAGTTTAATCAGGTCAATATTTAAAAATAATTTGAATCAAAATTCAATCAAATCAGGTTGATTGTCATCAACTCTCTAGATTAACCTGCCGAGTTCGCCAAAGTTTAATAAGTATGATAAGGAGTAACGGGGTAATAAAACAATCTGCGAACCTTGATGAGTAAAGAAAAATTATTATTGATCTACCAACAAGAATTAAGAAAAAAAACAAAAACTCAAATATACATAGCTTCAATCCCCAATTTGAAGATTACACAATTCAAAAACAACGAAAATTCCAGATCGAAAGGAAAAAACAAAAACAATTAGTGAGACTAAAACAATGTTCAAGCCACTCTAATAGAAATCATTCGAAGAGCCATCGTTTCAAAGATGGATAGTCAATCCATGAAGGGTGCGAGAGCTGGTGGCACACGCTGCTCTTTATTATTATTGGCCCTTGACATTGTTGATGGCATATCATCACCATTATGCTCGTTCTTCTTGCTAGCAGACGACATTGTGTCACAAAAAGCTATAGATCAATTGTCGAGTATTTGTAACAAAAACTCAGTGAGTGACAAAAGAATGGGATTAGATATTAGACAGTAAGGAGAAGACAAAAGTTGTCTTCTCCTGCACTCCTTTGGAAATTTCATTGAATGAAACTCCACAGTTGAAAATTATGTGCCCTAACTCCTATTACCAAGTACACACTATTTTTGTAAGAAAAAAAGAAGAGTATATCCTACATTTTCTTGTTATGTTGATTTACCCTTCTAAGGAAGATATTATGTCACTGTTACAAGATTCGTTGATCCACCGAACTAGGGCTAGCCTCAAGTGAAATGAGTGAAAAAAAACTCATTTTTTTTTATTAAAACATTATTTTTGGATTTTTTTTATAAAAAAAATCAAAGCTTGAATTCAACTAAGTGAATTCACCAAACTCGCAAGCTGGACTTGAATCAGGTCGGCTCTTATATCTATGGATTGTGTTGATTTGTGATGCCATAGCTGAAGTTACTGTGTGGATTGATATCAAAGCAAGAAAGAAAAACACAGATATACATGGGCTAACCATCCACTTGGCCTAAATTGGGATGATCTCTCTATGGTTTTGGCACCAGCTGTGCATCGCCATGTATTCACCAGACTGATATCACGGAGAATAGCTAGCAAGTTAGAGCCTGGGTGGTTTGCAAGTTGTTGACCAGAGGAGATCCTTAAGCCTAGGATTAAGTTGTTAATCTGAATTTAGATTGACCACCATGCTAAGTGTACTGCTTATAATTGTTCTCTTAATGAGGGTTTAAACTACAGAGACAGGGAGATTAGAGCTGCTATAATACAGGGGATCTTGGCTCTGATAGAAGTAGCCGAATAACATGATTGCCATGATTACCTAGCACCCCCCGCAACATCATAGCTTTGAGTATGGTTTTGAGAATTTAATCCATCAATTAATAAAAACTCAAAATTATTTCAAGAAGATGAACAAAAAGAATATTCTAGTCATACAAAATTATATTAGAATTAGATTTTAACATTACCATCACCACTTCAGATGGATCAATCAAAGAATAATTCCTCCCTTTTTCTTTATCTACATATCTCTATAAATAAAAACACAACTTCATTGCGTCATGTCATCGAATCTCAATAGTTAACAATGGTCTCGAAGCAGTTGAGTCCATCAAGCTCTGGTGCAAACCTCGGCACCTTCTTCTCTTGTTTCCTAGCCAACGATCTCGAGGAGCTTCCTTCTCGATTCTTGATCAACTTATCTTCTGCCACCTTACTATCATCACCAGCAGTCAAAACCCTCTTGGTATTGCAATCCATGGTTGTAAGAGCGAGTGAAGACCTCACTTTTTGACCCAATAACTCAGCACACAAAGCATCAAAAGAACTGAACATAGAATTCATGGTCTCTTCAAGAAGATCTTGATCGCCCCAAATCTAAAGTAGTAGAAGACCCTTTGAAAGCTAGAGAGGAAGATTCTAGTTTGCTTTTCTTGCTGTGTTTAGGTATTTGACGAGGAGCAATTTCAAGAAAAACTATATATAAGGAAGGAACCTTGGCATCCTTTGGAGAGTGGGAAGCCTTTTAACTTCCAAGTTGTTTCCTTTTCGCTGTAGGAACGGGTTGGGGCTCAAAGGCGGTAAGGACCGCTTCTTGTGGGGTAGCTGCTAGCCTGCTAGGGGAGACCAACTGACCATGTTCCACGATCAAAGGCGCGTGTCTTGTCAAAGTATGTTTACTTGCTCGGGAATTGGAGATGCTAAGCTCAAATCTCAAATCTCAATTCTCAAATTATCTTTTTGACTTGGAAAATATAAAAGATGAAAATATGCTCTTGCCACTTTTATTGATCGAGGATTAGTTTGTTCATTATATTATTGTTGTCGTTCTTAGGACATGATTGCTGACAAGTTACCATAGTTTTTAAATCCTACCATGATTGACGCGGGGTTACCTAAGATAATAAGTTAGATTGGTTTACATGAGTTAATTTCAGTCAATTTATTTTTTATTTTGTAAGAAAAAATATATTGATATTATTTTTTTAAAAAAAGAAAAATCAATGAATTTTAATGAGGTTTTCATAAATGTTTTTAGATTCATCAGTTATTTGGTTAACGCAATTTTTTTTATCAAAAAAAGAAAAAAAAAGACTATTTTCACTTCTTTTTTTTTCTAAAACCCGGCGTGACCTAGACCTAGACCTAGACCTAGAGAATACACGTTAATTCACCAATCAGATTTTAAAACAGTACTAATGATGCTGGGTAGAGTTCGGTAAATTTATATTTTATTCGTATGCACGTGATACTTATCAATAATTATGTTCACATATTTATTGATATGATAATTAATATATTGATTTTATATTATCATATTAACAAATTTGCACTCATGACGTCTTGAAATATCTATGTCAAAACTGTAGTGTTTTAGAATCGACATCTTTAAACATTATCATTTCTTCTATTAACAGCTTTTAGTATTCGTGAGACAACTTTTCTTTATTGAAATTATTTTTTTTTCCTAAATCCTTAGCAAATCATGTTTGTCGGTCGATTGTCGGTCCAAGATGTCCTTTGCTTGGATTTTGGAAAGGTTAAATGATCTGGGAGGCATAAATCAGCTCGGTTGGTGGGTTGCAAGAATTTAGAGAATTAAGAATAAGATCAAATTAACTTCCAATGAAAAAAAAAATAGTATCATATATGAAGAAAATATAATTTATATAAAGTTTATGTATTGGATAATAGATTAATCTATTATTCTAGCAATCTGATTCATTTTTTTCTAGCAAAGGTGATTAATACCTGTAAAAGATTTTCATGCTTAAATAGGTATATTTTTATAGAGAAAAAGTGCAGTTATATTTTAGAGAGATGAACTCTAAAAATATGTGCTAAAAATATTGAGAATGAAGACATTGTAAACCTGGAGCTTGAAGGATTCATAGGGTATTTATAGCTCATGAATCTTGTCCTTTTGTGTAGATGAGGGGTAGAAAAGTCATTTCATCCATGTGATATTTTGAGTTGTATTCCACTAAAAATAATATGTATTGGGTTAATATAAAATATTGAGGGACCGGCATGAAGGTCCTGAAAATTTACCGAGGAAGTGTTGGACTCATGCGAGTTGCTTAAACTTGTTAGAGGCAGAAAAGAGGCCTAGGCACGCTGCCCAAGGCCCATGGTCATTGGTTCCAGGCAGTGTCTGGATGTATTCTTTTTAGGCTATTGGGGGTTTTGAGCCCGTTAAATTTGGATTCATCAATAGCCCCCAAGTTTTTGTGTTTTTAATACACAAAGACTTGTAAAAATACCCAGTTACCATGACGAGTTTTGTCGAATTTTGTTTTTATGAGAAGAGGAGTGGAAATCCTGGGTAATATACTGAAGAGCCCGTGTAGAGGAATTCATACTTCAAATTTTTTTCCAAAGGATAAGGTGAGACCATGAAAGAATCCATACTTAAAAAAATGTTTCTAATGGCTAGGAGGAACCTATGTGAGGAACTCATTTCATTGGAGGAACTCAATGGAGAAAACCTAATGGTGAAACTTATTACATTGAAGGGAATTAATGGAGTGAACTAATTTCTTTGAAGGAACTCAATAAAGGAATCCAATGAAGGAAACCCAATGAAGAAACTTATTTGTGAAAAGGCATCTCTGACTAGCGAGTTCGAGAAGAAATATAAGTGTAAGTTTTAACTTTTGTTGTCTTGATTGAATCTTGTATGCTTGTCTTTGTTAAATAATATTTATGTAGTCTTATTTATTAATGGTAGAACACAAATTTTTTTTGAAGTGATATTTTGTCTTCCGCTTTTGCAAAATTTAGTATTTCGTCTTCCCTTCAACTTCTGTAATTTGGTATTTGCATTCAGTTTCTGCAAATTTGTTTTGTGTTTTGGAGTAATCATATAACTTCAAGAAGATATCTGTTTAGTTTTTGCAATCTCTGTTTAGTTTTTACAATTTGGTATTTTGTTTTCTGCTACTTTTACATTTTGGTTCTCTATGATTGTTGATTATGGCTATTAAAAGAGATGATTCGCTTTAGTCTGTGAGTGTGAGGTTGGATAGGAAGAACTATTTATATTGGAGCTATGTAATGAGAAATTTTCTTAAGGGTAAAAAGATGTAGGGATATGTCAGTGGAACCTATATGGTCTCTAAAAATACTGAGAAAAAGGATGTTGCTTTGATAGATGCATGGGAAGCAAACAATGCAAAGATCATTACTTGGATCAATTATTTTATTAAGCATTCAGTTGTCTCATAGTTCCTCAGGTATGTCATAACCCAATTTTTGACCATTTTATTTTAATTATTATTATTATTATTTTATTTACTGAAAAGGATTTAAAAAAAATAATGATAATGATGAAAAAACAAGTAAAATGAAATAAATGAAGAATGAATTAAAATTTGGGTTAAAGGCAATATGATTGTAAGTTTTGGGGTTTAATTAAACTTTGGAATTAATCTAATTAATACAATCAAGGGTTAAATTGGAGAATTGATAAGTTTTGAGACTTAATTGAGCTTGGAATTAATTTAATTAATCCAATTAAGGGTTTCATTGGAGAATTGATAAGTTTTGAGACTTAATTAAGCTTGGAATTAATTTAATTAATCCAATTAAGGGTTTAATTGGAGAATTGATAAGTTTTGAGACTTAATTGGACTTGGATTTAATTAAATTAATGAAATCAGGGACTTAATTGAAAAATTATCAAAGTATAGGGCTGATTCTTATCAAATTTGAAAGAAATTAAAACCCAAGGACCAATATGTAAATGGCGCTGAGATGCAAGGGTTCAATAACAATTTACCCAAGGACTGGACTGCAAAAATTCAAAATGTCAAGGATCAAAACACAAAACACCAAAAACGGTGTCGTTTTCCCGCTACTGTTCATCTTCTTCCCGACTGAAACGGACGCCCACCGCTGCTCCCACCATTACACCTACAATTAACACAATTTATGGTTTGAAGAAATGGCTTTGTTCTCTAGCTATAAAAGCCAAAGATAGTCCATGCACGTGGGGAGGGAAAAAAATACCCAGAGGCTAAAAATCCCAGACGAAAAAAAACCCAGTAGACAGGGGGGAAGCTAAGCCCAGACACGAAAAAAACCAAGGAGAGACCAGAGAAAAAATTGCTGAAAAACCAAAGGAGGAATCACAAAACCGGGGGAGAGGGGAAGCCACAAAAAAATCACAGAACCAGGGAGGGAGATTATACAGAGGAGAGAGTAAATTTTGGCCAGCCACTGCACCTTCATCATCGTCTTCTTCCAGACCAGTGTTAGCCGCAATTCAGGTTACAACCCCTTCCCCCCGAACCGACAGACACAAGGGCAACCAAGGGAACACAAAGAAGAGGAGATAATAAAAAAGCAAGAATAGAAAGATTATAGGGACCAGAGCTTTTCTTTCTTCCTTTGAGAACAGAGGCAGAGAGGAGGATAGGGAAATAAGAAACCCACAAACGAAAGCACCAGCATCACAATTGGCTTCTTCTTCTCCGGCGCCGGCTTCCAAAACCAGAGGAAAAGGCTTAAAAAACGAAGAGAGGAACAGCACGCCGTTGCCTCCATCTTGCTCCCAGGTAAGTGTCTCTAGTTTGCACCCCAACACTGTGCATTAGAAATATAATTACATACTAACTGTTGCCAGCGTGCGTGAACAATTCACGCATGCTGGCGGGTAAAAGCCGCCTGGTACTGGCTTGGGCTGGTTTGGGTCTAGCCTAGCCCATGTGGGCTGAGCTGGGCCCAACCCAAAAAAAATAAAAAAACAGAAAAATAAAAAACAATTGTATACATGAATAAAAATAATGTAAATTTATTGGTTTATTCACTGATACCAGAGTCAGGAATAAAAATACCGGTTAAATTTATATTATTTTTATTCGTTGTACTTTATTTTATTTAGCTAGAAAAATAAAATATATGTGCATGCTTAAAAATAAATTTATTTTTATTTATTTATTCACTAGCACTAGAGTAGGGAATAAAAATATTGATCTAAATTTATTTTATAGCTACGTAATATTTACCAACGCTAGAGTTGGAATTATCTGTAGTTAAATATTCACTGGCACTAAAGTCAGGAATATTATAAATAAATTATCATAGCATAAACTAGTAAATATTTAGCAATTTAAGACAAAACTAACAATGCAGTCTGCCTCAGGCAGAACGTTTAAGGGATGATAATATATTCCCTTTTACGTAACCAGTCCCGATCCATAGAATCTATGATGACCAGTTAGGGTTCCTAGTGACCGTAATACTAGGTGGCAACTTCTTAGACAAGACATTTTCCCCTAAAAGAACAAAATGCTAGATATCTGTTCTTTTTCCATAATCGAGAATTTATTTTTAGGGCCGCCGCGATGTCGGGTGCGACAAGGTATGTCACATTTTGAATAGGTTTTGGATTCTGGTGCTTCACATCATATGTTTCCAGATTCTTTATCTTTTACCTATGTTTCCCCTTCGCCCTCCATTTCTGTTATGACTGCTGATGGCACTCACATGCCCTTAGCAAGTGTTGGTTCTGTTGTCACACTTCACTTGTCTCTTCCTAATGTCTATCTTATTCCAAATCTCAAATTGAATCTTGCTTCTGTTGGTCAATTATGTGATTCTGATGATTATTTAGTTATTGTTTCCTCTTTTTTTTGTTATGTACAGGATCTGCAGTCTCAGAAGCTGATTGGGACAGGCCATAGGGAGAATGAACTATATATTTTGGATAAGTTAAAAGTGTCAGTTCCCGCTGCTGCTGCTACTACTATTGATTTGTCTTTTTTTCATTTGAGTCCTTCATCTTGTAGTTTTTATTTATGGAATTCTCATTTAGGACATGTTTCATCTTCTCGTTTGAGATTTTTGGCATCCACGTGAGCTTTAGAAAATTTGAAAACTTGTGACATTTCTGATTGTAGTGGATGTAAACTGGCAAAATTTTTCGCTTTGCCTTTTAATTGAAGCATTTTTATTTCTTCTTCACCATTTGACTTGATTCATTCTAATGTATGAGGACTTTCTCCTGTTGCCACAAAAAAAGGGTCTGATATTATGTCTCTTTTATTTATGATCATACTCGTTATTGTTGGGTTTATTTAATGAAATATCATTCTGAATTCTTTGAGATATATGTAGCTTTTCGAGCTCTTATCAAAACTCAACATTCTACTGTGATCAAATGCTTTAGGTGTGATTTGTGTGGGGAATACACATTTAATAAATTTTGTCAATTGCTTGCCCTAGATGGAACCATCCACCAAATTTCATGTACAAATACTCCTGAGCAAAATGGTGTTGCTGAAAAAAACATAGGCATATTATCGAAACTGCTCGTTCTCTCTTGTTGTCTGCTTTTATTCCTAGTGAGTTTTGGGGTGAAGTTGTTCTTACTGCTGTAAGTTTGATTAATACAATTTCATCTTCTTATAGTTCAGGTCTATCTCCTTTTGAAAAGTTATATGGGCATGTCTTTGATTATTCCTCATTTAGAGTTTTTTATTGTACTTGTTTCGTTCTTTGTCCTCATGTAGAATGCAGTAAGCTATCCTCTCGATCCGCTATTTGTGTCTTTCTAGGTTATGGTGAAGGTAAAACAGGGTATCGTTATTTTGATCCAATAACTCAGAAACTTTATGTGTTTCATTATGTTGTCTTTCTTGATCATATACCTTTATTTTCTATTTCATCCACTACTCATAGCCTGACTAAACCTGATCTTATTCATATAAATCCCTTTTCTGAAGATTATGATAATGATAATGATACCTCTCCCCATGTTCGACCAATTTATATTCATAACTCTGCAGGTACTGATATTTTACTCTCTGGCATACTTAAAGCTTCATTCTCATCTACAGCCCCTCAAGCTTCATCTGAGATTGTAGATCCACCTCTACGTCAGTCCATTCGTATTTGGAAGTCCACAAAACTACTAGATTTTGCTTATTCTTGTTATTCTTCATCATTTACTTCCTTTTTAACTTCTATTCATTGTCTCTTTGAGCCCTCTTCCTAAAAAGAGGTGATTCTTGATCTGTTTTGGCAGCAAGCTATGGATGAGGAACTTTCTACTTTGCATAAGACAGATACTTGGGATCTGGTTCCTCTATCTCCTGGTAAGAGTGTTGTTGGTTGTCGTTGGGTGTATAAGATCAAGACTAATTCTAATGGGTCTATTGAGCGATACAAAGCTAGGCTGGTTGCAAAAGGATACTCTCAACAGTATGGTATGGACTTGAGGAGACATTTGTCCCTGTTGCAAAAATCGATTCAGCAGTGGTATATTTCTCAACTTGATGTTAAAAATGCCTTTTTGAATGGAGATCTTCAAGAAGAAGTTTATATGGCACCCCCTCCTGGTATTTCACACGACTCTAGATATGTTTATAAGCTTAAGAAAGCATTATATGGTCTCAAACAAGCACCCCGTGCTTGGTTTGAGAAATTCTCTATTGTGATCTCGTCTCTTAACTTTGTTTCTAATAGTCATGATTCTACTCTTTTTATTAAGTGCACTAATGCAGGTCGTATCATTCTGTCTTTATATATTGATGACATGATTATTACTGGTGATGACATTGATGGTATTTCAGTTTTGAAGATAGAGTTAGCTAGATGATTTGAAATGAAGGATTTGGGTTATTTTTTATATTTCCTGGGTATTGAGGTAGTATACTCACCTGGAGGTTACCTTCTTTCTCAGTCGAAATATGTTGCATATATTCTTGAGCAAGCTAGACTTACTAATAACAAGACTGCAGATACTCCTATTGAGGTTAACGCAAGGTACTCTTCTTCTGATGGCTTACCTTTGATAGATCCTACTTTATACCGTGCTATTATTGGGAGCTTGGTATATCTCACCACTACTCGTCCAGATATTGCATATGTTATTCATATTGTTAGTCAGTTTGTTGCTTCTCCTACTATTGTTCATTAGGTAGCTGTTCTTCATCTTTTACGATATCTTCAGGGTACAGTTTTTCAGAGTCTTTTACTTTCATCCACCTCTTCCTTGAAGCTACGTGCATACTCCGATGCTGATCATGATAGTGATCCCACAAATCGCAAGTCCGTTACCGGTTTCTATATCTTTTTAAGTAATTCTCTTATTTCTTGGAAGAGTAAGAAACAATCTATTGTTTCTCAATCATCCACCGAAGCAGAATATCGTGCCATGACATCTACTACCAAAGAGATTGTTTAGTTACGTTAGTTACTTGTTGATATTGGAGTTTTCTTTTCTCATCCTACTCCTATGTATTGTGACAACTAGAGTTCTATTCAGATTGCTCACAGCTCGATTTTTCATGAGCGAACTAAGCACATTGAGATCGATTGTCATCTTACTTGTCATCATCTCAAGTATGGCACCATTACTTTGCCTTTTGTTCCTTCTTCCTTGCAGATTGCAGATTTCTTTACCAAGACGCATTCCAACTCTCGTTTTTGTTTTCTAGTTGGAAAACTCTTGATGCTTGTAGTTGCCGCATCGTGAGTTTGAGGGGAAATGTTAAATAATATTTATGTAGTCTTATTTATTAAGGGTAGAATAGTATTTTTAATTTAACCTATATATACTTTTTTGTATTTATGTTAATACTATGCATTCATAATAAACAATCATTGAAAATTCTAACTTCTCTTTTGTGTTTGATCTTAATTATTTTCACAGTCTTTATTGGTTTTGTGGTATGGAAGTTATTAATTTATTTTTGTATTTTTCAAGCAATATTTGGTGAATTGTGTCACGTTGTCGTGTTAAGAAAGCAGTAAGCTTAGTATTTTCAAGCAACAAACATGCTCAATGTTCCACTTACTGTTCCATCATTTTGTTCATCAATGCTAATTATTAATATTGTGATTGTTTTGATTGTTAGAATTAATTTTCGAGCATCATGCATCCTGATGATCATCTGCTTGAAATTTCAATACTGTAGTAGGATTTGTTTTGCTTATCTTGCATTGTTGTTTTCTTACATGTCAATATGAACAAATGAACAGAAACATTATTGTTGACTAGACCGAGTTTCTAATTTTTTATTATCATTTTATTGTACCAAATATTGAACATAAAGAAATTCTAGAAATATAAAATCTCAGTGTTGCATGTTTATATGTAATTTTCAAGACTAGTTGGGACTTACTAATATATGGGATTGGGATAGATTAGAGATTGTTTACCATCGATCAAACAATTTAAAACTTTGTACAAAATAAGGAATTTACCCTTCTATTATCTTTATTACAAGTTTTATCTGTCTAGGTATTATTCTCTTATGTTGATTCTCTTTTTTGTTGATTGTTAGATGTTATAATCTATGAAAAAGATGAAGAATTTCTTTTATGCTGGTTGTGAGATGCTAAAAAAAAACACCGACGAAATATTCTTTTTATTAGCGATTTCATCAATGTTTGTTCCGTCAGCACCTTTCTAATGCTAAGGGATTGTTTGACAAAAAATGGATTGTAAAAGCTTATTTTGACAACAAAATATTCTGCCAATGATTCTGTCGGAATTAGAAATCATCGACCAAATAAAATCACCAATGATTAACTTTTTGATGACAATATTCTGCTGGCAATTCTGTCGGGAAATTCTAATACCAATGAAATATTCCATTGTCATTCTTCAATTTTTAGGAAGTGGAAAGAAGGCAAAAAAAAAACGTCTGTGGGGAACGTTTGAGGAGGGTTGTTTACAATGATATCCTTTGTAGCGTTAGACAAGATATTTCTAACAGAACTTGTGCTTGTGGTTGCCTCTGCTTTGATAGTTCGTCCTACTTCTCAATTTCATCATGGATAGGGTTCATACTAAGCTGGCAACTTGGAAATAGAGAGTGTTGAATAGGGCAAAGAGGGTCACACTTGTTAAATCGATGATTAATGAAATCCCCATATGCAGATTTTGTGGCTTCCTCGAGCGATATGCAATGGTATTGATAAAATCATTCGAGATTTCATTTAGAGCAGCTCTGACACAGGTCGTGGTTTCAATCTTGTGAATTGGGATACTATTTAACGCCCTTATCATGGTTGTCCCTATTCCAGCTGCTCCACGTCCAGATGACAGGATTATTTGGGAGGCTAATGATGTTCGTGTTTACAATTCTAAGTTTGCCTTTCATTGGCTACTGGACAGATCTACAACGCTGCAAGGAAATCCAATTTGGATCTAGGTTTGGAAGATAAAAGATAATGAGAAAGTTGGGATGATGGTTTGACAGATTATTCCTGATCGTCTTCCTACAAATCTTTTACACTACAAACAACACATTGCAAGAATCATATGGACAAATACTCCCATCTATAGCTGCTGCAACCAGAAGGAGGAAAGTGTTTTGCATTGCCTGTAGGACTATCACTTTGCTGTAATCATATGGACAAATATGGGAACAGTAAATGCTCACGGGTTTTGGAACATAAATGTTATGGAATGGAGTAGACATATGGTTAATTTCTTCTAATGATTCGTTCCTTTTTCTTTCGGGTGTTTGGTGGATCTGGAGGTGTAGGAACATCATTGCTTATGGGGAGAATTGTGCAGGTAACAATTGGCTCATAAAGCAAATTCATCTTTTTAATGAGGGTCTTCGCAATGCTTGGGTGAAGCAAGCGATCAGGCTTTGGAGGAATTGGCATTAACCTGCTTTCAGAGCTTCTCGCAATTAAACATGGGTTGGTTCTAGCTTGGAACCAAGGCTACAGGAAGATCATCTGCAATTCGAACGCCATAAATGCCTTGAGACTAATTCATGATGGAGATTTAATTTTTCATAAGCCTGGGGCTGTTATCGTGGATATCAAGGAGCTTTTTTGAAAAGAGTGGGAGGTTCATCTTCTTCATGCATTGAGAGAAGCCATATCATGTGCTGACTTCATGACAGCCTAGGTTTAAGAGCTCATCTTCTAGGTTTAAGAGCTTGCAGATTCAATGGACACTAAATATCGTAGAGGAGATTAGTTTTTGTTTCTTTTATTTCCACTATATATACCAAAAAAACAAGCATGTACGTAGTGATAATTATTTGGACTCATGCTAATTCATCCACCCCAAACACTCTTGGCGAGTCTTTCTCAACTTTGATATATATAATCTCTTTTATTGATTTGCATTTCAAACACTCTATGGGTAAAGAGATAATATATATATATAGAACAACAAGAAATTGAAAAATGTGAATCTAGATTGCTTGATTAATCTTAATTCTATGAAAGAGATGCAATTTTCAAAATCCAAGAGAATTTTGTATTAAAAACAATATTATTAAACTTTGCTTAATTTATCAGGTTGACTCAAGATCTAACCGAGTTTTTTTAAATTGAATTAAAAATTAACGCGATTAAATTTCAATAATCTGGTAAATATATATAAAAAAAAAATATCCAAGTAAATCTTAGCAAAAAGAACTCCAAGATTTTTTTAAAAAAATTCTTATCTAAAAACTACATCGTTTGATATTTGAAAAGAATTATTCAAAAACATTGTTATTTTATTTGAATGATAGTCTTAGAACGATCATTGGTCAGACTTAAAACTATGTTGAACACTTGAACTGCTAGAAATCCCAACTAGAAATTAATCTCAAAGAACATGTGTAATCCATCCAAGAAGCTAACAGGAGCAGGTGTCACCTGCTCCTCTTTATTATTAGCCCATGGCATCATTGATGGCTTGCTGTCACCATGCTTGCTCTTGCTTGCAAGGTGACCTATCCTTTTGAATTCTCCGTCTCCTTTGCTATGTGACCACCTGTCTTCTTGATCGTGGAAGAGAGCAGAGGCACCCCATATTCATCACCAAAGTAATCAGCACAAATTGCACTTGCTGAACCAAAAACAGACGACATTATGTCACAAAAGGCTATAATTTCCAAGTTCTTCGAGCAAAAATTAGCGTGA
Source organism: Populus simonii (assembly GCA_007827005.2). Lineage (NCBI taxonomy): Eukaryota > Viridiplantae > Streptophyta > Magnoliopsida > Malpighiales > Salicaceae > Populus > Populus simonii. Next base: position 49,727,396 of record CM017464.2, on the reverse strand, counting down.
GTGACAAAACATTGGAATTATGTGACCTTATATAGAAGGTACCTTGTCCGAAAAGAAATAAGATTAATTTGCCGCAGGGGAAAACTTAAGGTCGGTCATGTACTTGTCAAGCACTCTTTCTTACAAGATTCCTGAATTACTTAGGAAATTTCCTTGCATGAACTTCCTGGCAAGCACATGGTTGCCAACTCGATCCCGTAGCTAATTAGAACAACCTAAATTTACTTTTATTCGTTTAGGGTTTAGAAAATTTCCCACTTGGGTATAATCAAAGCAAGACTAAACTAGCAAGAAACTACAAAATTTCTCGATCTATTTAATTTAAGTCAATTCATTTTTTTAGAATGTGATTTTGCTCGTACTTGAAGAATAATAAAGATCAAACGTAAAAAGAATAATGAATCTGATGAAGAAAAAGGTTAATTTTGTGTCCAAAATAATTGATTTTAGCCATGAAAATGGCTAGAACGTGTGGATCATATTATTCCATGAATATCATGATGTATTGTTCTTCTTCTTTTTTGGAATCCTGCTTTTCACTTTGATGGAAGTAAGCTTTTAAAAACATCATGGATGTCAAAATTATTTTTTCATGGGTATATATGTTACAAAATTCAAAGCTCTCTTGAAATCTGGATTTGCAAATCTTTCAGGTTAACAATCCAAAAGTACAACAAAAACTATGAGAAATCTCAGTTTAGTTATATATAGACACATAGAGACTTATTCTCAATTGCATCGAAATTTATAAAATTTTATCAATTAGGTGTCAAACGATTTCTATATTTTTTTAGTAATATATGTGTGATGTGTATACTTTATGCACTTCATTTAAAGAAAGATTAAAAAAAAATTAATGAACATTGGTATGGGGACCTCATGGTGTCAATAAAAAAAATATGTTTGGTTGATGCTTTGTTTGGAAAAATCAAATTAGATTTTGTTGAATTTTTTTTTCTGATTAAATCCTTTCAAGTTATTTTTTATTTGGTATTTGTTTTTTTTTTCAATTTGATCCTTTTTTATTTTATTAATATAGCATTAGATTTGATGATTTGTTTTAGTTAATTTGGTATGGGGATTTTTGTGGTGTTAGGAAACAAATATGAAACTCGATTGCTGCTTGATTTGGCAAAACCAAGTTCATTTTGTTGATTTTTTCTAATTAAATTTTTTTGTGGCCAATTTAATGAGTTATTGGTGGAATTTGTAATAGAAAAACAAAATACAAAGAAAAAGACCAAATTATTAAAATAAAAAAAAAAACCAAGGAAACAAGCATGTTCAATCTAAAAATCACACAAAAGATCATTTAAGTTCAAAAACTTATTTTATTTTATTTTTAATCTCTATGTTGAGAAAAAAAAAAAGAATCTCATTACAAAATAATGAAGAAGAGAGAAGTTGTTGGTTGGTCACTTTCCAGCAACCAAAACCAATGATCTTAGTGCTGTTGATATATATTTATACTAATTCTTTTTGTATATTAATAAGAAATGGAGGAAAACTATACTAGAATATCTTTTTGATAGAGTTTAATTTATTATTTATCTAACAAAAAATAATTTTATTACTTTATAACTAAAAAAAATAAAGCGGAACATGAGATTAGATAGCTAAATATATATTTTATTTATCTTTTTTTTTTTATTTTTAGTTTAAATTAATAAAAAAATATAATATTTATTAACATATATAATTTTATTCAACTCGCATTAAATTTTTAATTTGCAGTTAATATTTTTGTTGATAATAATAAATAAAAAAATCATTGTTTTGTGTTGAAAAAAGTTGCTTCATCCCGCTCGGAGAATCAAACTAATTTACTTATAAAACATGAAAGAGAAAGAGGCAAACACCAAGAGTGTTTGTATAATAAAATATACAAATAACATACCTTTTTACGGCAATGCATCATCGTAGTCGTTATTATATCACAGAGCTCTCCTTCCAATTAATAGGGGGAAAAAAAACTTGGGAGAATCTAAATTGAGCGGCATCGAGCTTAGGCAAAACCATCACCCTTTCCAACTGCCAACATGTCAGCAACTGCACCTTTCTCTCCAATCAAAGCTATCCTCCTTCTTTTTTAAAAAACAAAAAAAAAAAAACACCAAAACCAATAAAATCACAAACCTCCTTCTTACTTACCCACTAATTCCCTACACCACCTAACTCTTTAATCCCTTCTCAGATCTTTACGTCGTGTTTGATTTGGAGGTGTGATAATTTTTTTTTTATTAAAAATACAATACTTTTTAAGTATAAATTATATTTTAAAAACTATAAAAAAATGTTTTTTGCTTAAAAAAACATAAGTTACCTCTCATTCAAATACCCTCTAAATCAAAGATTGATCCAAAAAAGGGTTTGGAACACTGCATGATCGTTATTGTATTTTTACCTGTTTTTTTTACTGGATTTTAAAAGTATATTTAGTTTAGAAAAATATTAAAATAATAATTTTTAAATAATTTTAACGTGTTAAAAACTCAAAAAATATATTTTAATACTTTTTAAATGAAAAATACTCTATATCATAATATCAAATATATAATAAATTATTGAGTTAACAAGTAGGTTATTTGGTAGGATTGGATTAATTATTTTTATTAATATGATTTTATTTTATTTGATATTAACCCGATTGAATTTGAATTAGATTAATTAAATGTTAATATTTGGTCTTTTCTTTTAGATTTATATAAATATTCGAATTAGTTTGTACATACCTCAACTAATTTTATGAGTTCTAAAATTAAAACCATATAAGCTTTTATAGTTTTAAGAGTTACAAAACTCAAACACGTAATCTATAAAAAAAAATAAATATAAAATCTCATCTGTTGATCTGCACCAACAATATTTCATCTTATTCACTAGAAAATTAGCCTGTATCAAACCTCATCGCATTTTTCATGATGCCACGTTGACAATCTCATGGATTATGGTAGGTAGTAGGAGCAGGAGAGAAGACCTATTAAAATAAGAAATTAATATTAACTTAGTGCTAATAAATTTACATTAAAAATCCACGTGAGACGGATCTTAAAGCAAAATTAAATTCCATTAACCTGGGATACCCTCCACCGCTGTATAAAAAGGCCAAAAACATTGAAAACGAAGGTCACAAAACTCAAGAAACACAATATCTCTCGACGTCTGGTTGTGGTAGAGATCCGGCGAGAACGACTCGTCGGATTTCGCCCATTTTAAGCCTTAAAATCTCTTCTTTACTCAAATCCCACATTAAAAAGAAAAACCCATCAAGAAAACATGAAGGGTTCGTGCACTCTTGTAGCTTCTGTTCTTACTGTCTCCACTGTAGCTTTATCATCATCAGCCCCACCTTCTTCTCCTGTGGTTGAGGTTCTTTTTCTTTCTTCTGGGTAGAAGATATTGTAGCATTTGATGTTTAACTCGATGTAAATCCTGACCGTTGATATGTTTGTTGTTTTGAAGGGTTCATCAAGATCATCCTCAATGGAGAAAAGTGGTGGGTCTAATAAGGAGAAATTTGCGCCATCTCTGTTAATTTTGTTATTTTGATGTGATTAAA